>SJXQ01004360.1:269358-309827 GCA_006408695.1 Aepyceros melampus | reverse complement strand
AAAAAAAAAAAAGAAAGTAGGGCCTTTGAGAGGTGATGAAGAAATGAGGGTGGAGCCTTATGAATGGATTTAATGCTCTTAGAAAAGAGATCTCACAGAACTCTGCAGTCTTTCCCATCATGTGAGGATACAATGAGAAATATGTAACTTGGTAAAAGGTCCTTATCTGACCACGCTGGCACCCTAATCTCAGACTTCTAGCCTGCAGAACTATGAAAAAAAATGTGTTATATATAAGCTAGCCAGTCTGTGGTAGTTTGTTGTAGCAGCCTAAAGAGACTAAAACTATGGGTCATGCTTTGGGAATCGTATCTAAGAAATCATTGCCAAATACAAGGTCATAAATCTTTTCTTTTACATTTTCTTCCAAAAATTTAATAGTTTTGGATTTACCTTAAGATTAGTGATCCATTTTGAGTTAATATTTTGTGTAGAGTGTAATATATCTAGGTTTACTTTCTACATTTAGATATCCTCTTCCAGTACCATTTGTTGTGAAGACTGTTCTTTCTCCATTGAATTACCTTAGCATCTCTGTCACAAATCAGTTGAACATCCTAGAGAAATTAAAACATGTACACATACCAACTTGTACATAAAGTTTATAACAGCATTGTTCATTATAACCAAAAGTGGAAACAACTTAAATGACTATCAACTAATGAATGGATAAACAAAGTATAGTATATTCACACAATGGAATATTATTTGACCATAAAAAATGAAGTACTGACATGTACTGGATAAACCTTGAAAACATTATGCTAAGTCAAGAAAAGTCACCAAAAGATCACATCACCTACTGTATGATTCCATTTATATGAAATGTCCAAAATAGGCAAATCTTTGATACACTACTGATTGCCTAGGGCTGGAGGTAGGTAAGGAAGAATGAGGATGACTGCTAAAGGATGTGGTATTTTGGGAGGTGACCACAATGTTATAAAACTAATCACAGTGATGTTTGCACAATTATTAAAAACCATCAAATTGATTATTTACTTTAAATGGATAAATTATATGTATGCAAATTATATCCCGGTTAAACTATTACAAAAAGTTAATTGACAAGAACAAGTCAGCTGACTATATATTTGTGAATGCTTTTCTAAATTTCATTTTGTAACTTTTTGCTGCAAGTATATAACATAAGAAATCAACTTCGTATCCAGAAGCTTTGCTAAGTTTATTATCTATATATTCTTTTGGATTCTCTGCATACATAATCATGTCATCTGTAGATAATGATATTTGATTTCTTGTTCTCCCGCCCTTTTATCTTTGGTGAATTATCTCACCTATTGCAATGGCTGATACTTTCAGTGTAATGCTGATTAGAAGTAGTCATCCATGTCAGATCCCTAATTTCAGAGAAATTTTCATTATTTCAAAACTAAGAATATTAGCTATACCTGTAGATACCATTAATCATATTAGAGAATTTTTCCTTCTATTTCTAATTTGTTGAGTTTCTTTTCAGTCAGAAATAAGTGTTATATTTTTATACCTGTTTTTATGAATCTGTTGAAATTATTTTCCTTTTTACTTAATATAGCCAATTGCTTGCCTTTGAATGTTAAGCTAACCTTGAATTTCTTTAATAAATAAATACCATGTAGTTGTGATATATTAGATTTTTTATTGTCTCTGGAGTTGAATTGCTATGTATTTTTAGAACTTTTTTAGTTTAATCTTTAAGAGACACTGGCTTATAATTTTCCTTTTTAAAATATTTTTGACACATTTTGGTATGATAGTTTTGCTGAAAACACAAAATAAGTTGAGAATGGTGCCTTATTTTTATTCTCTGGAGGAGTTTGTATAAAATGCCTATTATTTTTTTCTCTAAATATTTGGAAAAATTTACCATGAAAGCTCACCAACTGAGCCTGGAGTTTTGTTTTGTTTTGTTTTTGCATGAAGACTTTAAAATATGAATTTAGGTAATTTTCCAGATATAAGATTATTTATATTTTGTATTTATCTTGTGTAGTTTTTAAAATAAATTATGTTATTTCTTATTTATCTATTTCATTAAAATTATCAAATTTATTAACAAAAATTATTCATAATATTCTCATATTATTTTTAAATATAATGTAAGATCTGTGGGATATCTTTTTTAATATCTGATAGTGATAAACTATGGGAATTTTTCTTTTTTCTTTGATTGAGATTATTGAATTAATCTTGATTTTCTAGTTTATTGATCTCTGATACTGTCTTTATTATTTCTTACCTTTTCTTTGCATTTAGTTTGCCATTCTTTTTCGTCTTGAAATGGATATTAGATTATGATTTTTCAAACATTTTTCTACTAAACGCATTCCAGGTATAAATTTCCTCTAAGCAAGATTCTAACATGTCATATTTTCTCTACTTCTATATAAATAAGATATTACACACTAACATATTGATTTTAACATTCATATGGAAAAGATCAAAATAGCCACAACCAATAATAATTAGAAACTAGGAGAGGTTTGCCCACTATTTATAGTGACTTTTCATAAGGCTGTTTTGACTAAGATGATGTAGGATTGCTGCATCAGTTTGCAGATAGACGAATTGATGAATGGATTAGAACATTCATTAGATCATTTAGTGTACATTTTCTAATTTAATATGATTTCTTCTTTTATTCATAGGTTATTTAGGAATTTACTGCTAATTTCCAGACATTTAGGAATTTTCTAAATATCTTCTTGTTACTGATTTCTATTTTAATTTCTCTATTGTCAGAAAACATATATTATTTTAGTACTTTGAAGCTTGCTGAGATCTGATTTATGAACTGGTACATGGTCTATTTGGTAATTGCCCCATGTGAACTTTAAAAAAATGCATGATTCTGCAATTATTAGATGTCAAATTTGGTCAGGTTGGCTAATGATACAGTTCATATCTTTGACTTTTTTGATAATAGGGTCTGAACTTTTAGACATTGGAGAAAAATTCCTAGAAGTATATAATGTACCAAAAGTTTCTCAAGAAGAAATAAAAAGCTTATTACTACTAATATAACTATAGCATCATAAGTATTAATGAAATTGAGATAGCAGTTACAAATTAATTTCATAAAGAAAATGCTAGACCCAGATAGTTTTATAGGCAAGTCCTATCAAAATGTCATAAAACTATTTAATCGTTTACTATGCTTTCTGAAGATAGAAAAGGAAGAATTTGCTAATTCATTTTGTAAAGCCAATATAACTTTATTAATAAACCAGTCAAAGACAAAATGAGAAAGGAAAGTCATAGACTCAACTCATTTATGAATCAGTTCAATTCAGTCACGTCTGACTCTCCGCAACCCCATGGATTGCAGCATGCCAGGCTTCCCTGTCCATCACTAACTCCTGGAATTTGCTCAAATTCATTTATAAATATAGCTGTGTAAATCCTAAACAGATTTAGCAACCTGTATCTAATAGTGTGTAATTAATATTCTACACCCTGAAAATATTTATACAAAAGTGAAAAGTTATATTACTCATTACATGGCAACCTGCTCCAGTATTCTTACCTTGGAGAATTCCATGGACAGAGGAGCCTGGTGGGCCACAGTCCATGGGATCACAAAGAGTCAGACACAACTAAGCGACCTAGGTAGGTAATAGATTAAAGAGGAAAAACCATATGGTTATCTCAATAGCTTCAGAGAAGACACTTGATAAAATTCATTTTTCCATTTATGATTTTTAAAAATCAATAGTAAACTAGAAGTAGAAGAGAACTTCCTTAACCTGATAGCATAAAATGTATCTATCAGACCACATCAATTAGAACAAACGTGACCTCAGATATTGGAGACACTTGCATTAAAATCAGAAGTTGTGCCCACTAAAATCAATCTGGGAATCTAATCCCAAATTGACAATTACTGTGCGAACGCTAGTATGTATGATCTTGAAAAAGTTATTTAAGCCATCTCCTAATTTCCTCCTATATCAAAAATACAGATAATAATAAATAACTTGCTGGAGTATTGAAATAAATAAATAACACAAGAAAGCAACTGTGGTAGATGCCTGGTACAGGAATTTTTACCTGTTTTTCTTGGGCAAGGCCAGTTACATATTTGGCTCTAGTTTCCTAAGTCTGTAATAATACTTATAGCATATACTAATATATATACCAGGCAGGGTTCTAAGTGTATTACATGTGTATATTAATTCACAACAACTTTATGAGGTAGACACAAAGAGGTAGACACAGAGAGGTTAAACAACTTGCCTAAGGTCACTCAGCTAAGAAATGGGGAGGTCTTGACTGGAATCTCAGCCATCTGGTTCCAGAGCCTGTGTTTTTAACCACTACACCATACTGCCTTTCTAAAGAAAGGGGTTGTAGGTTGTATCAGTTATTTATTGCCTGTTATGTTGCATAATAAATGGTCATAAAACCTCAGGGGCATAGAAAAATGACATTTATTGATCACATGTTGAAATTGTTGTTAGGCAAATCTGTTCATCTTGACTGGGTTTCCTCACGTGGCTGGGGGTTGACTTGCTGGGGGCCCTGGCTGGAACTGGGCAGTATGCTTCTGCTTCAAGTGTCTCTCATCCTGTAGCAGACTAGTCTAAGGATATGCTCATGATGAACAGCAGAGATGAAAGTGCAAAATGGAAACACACAAGTGCTCTTTCAAGCCTCTGCTGCGTCATGTCTCACAGCCTCTGCTGTGTCATAAAACAAATCACTTATTATGAAGGTACATTAAAAAGGCTACGGATCTAAGAATATATCACTTGACACATTGAAGTTGTTTTATAATATACTACAAATGCCAAAGTCTAGGGTTTAGAAATCCTTGTATATTAGGGATGATTTCTAAAATAGGGCCTTTGTCAGCAATAGCATTTTTGACAATTAAATACAAAACTTTGAAAACACACATGCATGCACAGACATACACACACATAAATTTATAGAAAATAGGCAGAAACTTCTTCCAGGAATATTTAGTTCAATTTATAATCCCAAGGTAGTGGTCGTGATGATGATCATAGCTGACCTTTATGAGCTTGCTGTGCGCCCAGCCTTGTTCCAACACTTCACATGTAGTAACTCCCTTCATCTTTCCAGCAACTCTATTAAATAGATACTATCAATAGTACCTGTTCTGTTTTACAGATGAAGAAACTAAGAGATTTAGTCATTTCCCAGAGTCACCCACTTTGTTTATAAGATCTCCACACAAAGTTAATTTTCAAAAACCCACCTTGTTTATAAGATCTCCACACAAAGTTAACTTTCAAAAGCTTTTTATTTTTGATTGAATTATATCCAGACCACTTTGCCATGGATTTGAAGGGCTTCTATAATCTGGCCCTACCCAATTTAATTACCTGTAACTTCCATTGCTACAAAGTGTAATTTTAGAATATGTGATTCTGAGTCCCTCTGTGTATTTCTTCCTACACATGTTCAGATTTAAAAAGTGTTACAAGAATCCTTAATGTGAATAATTAAACTTATTTCTAAGGGATAAAGTGTAAACTAAAGCTATTTTATTCTTTTGCTCCAAAAGTAGAGGCCTTTGCTTTGATTTTTTTTTCTCACTCAATAAACACAGATCTCTGCACTGATTTAGAGCTTTCTTAAAAATAAAATTCTATTTAATTTGGCCACTTGATGAGAAAGACGAGCTATAAGTCTTTCTGAGATACAATGTAAGAGACAGCATATATGTCAATAGAAGGAGCATTTCTAATTCCACTGTAGAAAGTGAAGAGGAACTGAAGAGCCTCTTATGAGGGTGAAAGAGGACACTGAAAAAGCTGGCTTGAAATTCAGCCTTTAAAAAACTGAGATCATGGCATCGAGTCTCATCGCTTCATGGCAGATAGAAGGGTGAAAAATGGAAGCAGTGACAGATTTTATTTTCTTGGTCTCCAAAATCACTGTGAACAGTGACTGCAGTCATGAAATTAAAAGATATGCCTTACAAGGAAAGCTATGACAAACCTCAACAGCATATTAAAAAGCAGAAACATCACTTTGCCAACAACGGTCCATATAGTAAAACCTATGGTGTTTCCAGTAGTCATGTACAGATGTGAAGCTGAGACCACAGTTTGACACTTTCAAACTGTGCTGGAGAAGACTCTTGAGAGTCCTTTGGACAGCAGGGAGATCAAACCAGTCTATCCTAAAGAAAATCAATGTTGAATATTCATTGGAAGGACTGATGTTGAAGCTGAAGCTCCAATACTTTGGCCACCTGATGCGAAGAACCGACCCACTGGAGAAGACCCTGATGCTGGGAAAGATTGAAGGCCAAAGGAGAAGAGGGCAGTAGAGGATAAGATGGTTAGATAACATCACCAACTCAGTGCACATAAATTTGAGCAAACTCTGGGAGATAGTAGAGGACAAAGGAGCCTGGCGTGCTACAGTCCATGAGGTCTCATAGAGTTGGACACAAGTTAGCGACAGAACAGCAAATTCCACTGTATTCCTGTTTCAGATGTTTGAGAGTCAAGAGGTATATACACATTTCCTGCGTTCTGAGATGATTTCTGAATAAATTCTTATCTTATTCAACAGGTGGGTTTTCAGAAAAGACATATGAATGGAGCTCTGAGGAGGAGGAGCCAGTGAAAAAGGCAGGACCAGTCCAAGTCCTCATTGTCAAAGATGACCATTCCTTTGAATTAGATGAAACTGCTCTAAATCGGATCCTTCTCTCAGAGGCTGTCAGGGACAAGGAAGTTGTCGCTGTATCTGTTGCTGGAGCATTTAGAAAAGGAAAATCCTTCCTAATGGACTTCATGTTGAGATACATGTATAACCAGGTAGGGAAGAAGTTTAAAAAGTTTTCTGATTTCTGTGCTTCTATCACTTTGTGTTTTTATTTAATAGTAGTGTCCAACGTTTCCATTATTATGTTCCCTAAAGATGAACTAGTTTAAAAATGCTATCGTGTAACCATTGCACCTCTGGTGCTTTAGGGACCAAGCTATATAGGCCACTTTGAAGCCGCTTTGCTACATTTCCCTTAGAACATAACACATTTTTAAAAACTCTTCTGAAAATAGACAAGTACAGAGATACAGTTATAAACTTTACATGTTAGTATTTAAAATGTCAATAACTTTTGTCATAATTTTTATTATAATAATTTTGTGCCCAGTATTTACTATGACATTTTTCATACATGCAGCAAAGCTAAAAGAACCTTGCAGTGAATACCTGGATGTGCACTGCTTAGATTGTACCAATAACGTTAATATTCTTGCTTTACTGCTTTTGTTTTATCCAGCTATTCTTCCCTGTTTCAATCCATTGCTGTGTCTTATTTTTGATTCATTTCAAAGTAAATTGTTGACTTCAGTATTCTTCCCTATAAATATTTCAGTATACATCATTATTATGTATTTCAGTATTTATTTAGTTTTTTTCTTTTGTTGTAACATTTACATGTAGTTACATCTGAAGTGTATATCTGCTTTTTGGGGGGAAATGTGAATACCTGGGTAGCCCCAAATCCTATCAAGCGTATCTTGCTGTTAACCTCACAAAGTTCTGTTATCTTTTCCCACTCAGTTCTCACCTTTAACCCACCCCTAAAGGCAACCATCACAGTGGTTAACATTTGAAATAATAGTGTGGCATAGAAAAGAGGCTTTAAGGGGCATGCAACCAACCAAAAGCAGAAGGATAAATAGGAGATTAGAGTGAGGGAACAGAAAGAAGTTGAGAGCATACCAGTATTTTTGTCTACCCTTTTACCCATAGCAATTCAGATGCAAATATGGATGTTGAGGCAGAATAGACATACTACCCAAAGAAACTTTGTGTTATGCATTTATATAATAATTAACCATTTTGGACTGATCTTTTTTATAGGTGAGATATTTTTGAACAACTTTGTAATGTTAACTTTAACATCTTCTATCTCTGGCCTCCAAACAAACCAAGAACAGAATGACCAAAATACATTCAGCCTTTTAAAACAAACAAAATTCTTGCCATTTTCTATTTCTGTCATACCAATATTAGTACACTGCTTAACACAGGTAGGAAAACTGAATGAACAAAATTAGAATACTTTCAATTCTTTCAGGTTATGTAGTTTCAGGCATGACCATAATTTTAATTGTGAAATAAAATTAGAATGAAATACTTGATAATGCTTCTCACGTTGCTTATGTTAAATAGTATTTGCTCAAATTAAAGTGTAACAGACTTGATTTTGTTGTTCTGCACCTATTGCTAGGTGCTTGTCCTCCTGCGATTTGTTCCCTCCTTCCCCAATCTAGAGAAGCATTTATGTATATTATTATTGTGTATATCTTGACATAATATTCTCTCTCATACCTTTATTTCTTTGTTTCTGGAATGCCCTCGCTGAGTTTGCTCACCTGGGAAATGCCTAAACATCTTTCAAGTCTTAGCTTTAACATCACTTCTCCTGTAATGTCTTAGCTAAGAGTTAGTTGTTTCTTTCTATATGCTTCCAGTTATGTCTAAAATACACACCCATTTTGGTATGCATGTATCGCATCATAATGCTTTGTTAGCATGTCCGTCCCGCCTATTAGGCTGTGAGCTTCCCCTTACCTGGAATGATATCTTTGTATCTGCAGGACGTAGCATAACATATGACATATGATTGGTCTTCTATATTAATTTTTTTGAATGTGTAAATAAAGCAATTGTATCAGTATAATAGATGTGTATATGCTGTTTTCCTTTTGTCTAGAGTTGAAGAGGAATACTAACTGGTACGGGTGAGTAGAAGAACCTGTACTACATATCTAGTTTAGTATCATAGACTTTCTTAATTTATAGGAATCAGTTGATTGGGTTGGAGATCACAATGAACCATTGACCGGTTTTTCGTGGAGAGGTGGGTCTGAACGAGAGACCACAGGAATCCAGATATGGAGTGAAATCTTCCTTATCAATAAACCTGATGGTAAAAAGGTATGATGTGAGCTTCTTAAAGAAAACTGGGTTTTCACTTACCAGCAGTTGCCACTTTTCAGGATCCTCAAAAATGCTCTTTTAAAAACTAATTTTTACCATTTGACATGAAGTTTAAAAGGGAATTG
The DNA here is from genome assembly GCA_006408695.1 of Aepyceros melampus. Lineage (NCBI taxonomy): Eukaryota > Metazoa > Chordata > Mammalia > Artiodactyla > Bovidae > Aepyceros > Aepyceros melampus. Next base: position 300,765 of record SJXQ01004360.1, on the reverse strand, counting down.
GGTAGCATCTTATTTCATGTTCCCAGCTTCCTTGCTGTTGATCACAATAGGCAAAATCATAGGGACAGTAGAACAGAGATAAATTAGCAATGCTATTTCTGTTTTGTTGGATTGCCAGTGAAAATTAATCATTACAGTATTCAGCAGCAAGTTAGTATTTCTGTTTTCAGTGGCATTCATGGCATGTGTGAAAAATTACCTATTAAATATTCATTGCTGATGGTTTGCTTTAGTCCTTATGGCATTAACTTTGTGGTAACCCTAATGCCCTGCATGTTCTATAAAATATCAATAATGGACTCTACTTGCCTACAGGTTGCAGTGCTATTGATGGATACTCAGGGAACCTTTGATAGTCAGTCAACTTTGAGAGATTCAGCCACAGTATTTGCCCTTAGCACAATGATCAGCTCAATTCAGGTATGGAATAAAATAAATCCATTTTGATGGATATTTCTTTAAATAAAATTGTGAATATATATATTTCTATGTAAATGTGGTAGTGAGACAAACAACAGAAGTGTAAATTATATATATATATTATCTGACTCAATTAGCATACCAGTTTTTATTATTTCTACAAGAATAGAGTTGTTTTTAATTACTGTAATCTTTTTTAATATAAATTTATTTATTTTAATTGGAGGTTAATTACTTTACAATATTGTATTGGTTTTGCCATACATCAATATGAATCTGCCAAAGGTATACACGTGTTCCTCATCCTGAACACCCCTTCCTCCTCCCTCCCCGTACCATCCCTCTGGGTCGTCTCAGTGCACCAGCCCCAAGCATCCAGTATCATGCATCGAACCTGGACTGGCGATTCATTTCATATATGATATTATATATGTTTCAGTGCCATTCTCCCAAATCATCCCACCCTCGCTCTCTCCCACAGAGTCTAAAAGACTGTTCTATACATCTGTGTCTCTTTTGCTGTCTCACATACCGGGTTATCATTACCATTTTTCTAAATTCCATATATATGTGTTAGTATACTATATTGGTGTTTTTCTTTCTGGCTTACTTCTCTCTGTATAATCGGCTCCAGTTTCATCCACCTCATTAGAACTGAGTCAGATGTATTCTTTTTAAGGCTGAGTAATACTCCATTGTGTATATGTACCACAGCTTTCTTATCCATTCATCTGCTGATGGACATCTAGGTTGCTTCCCTGTCCTGGCTATTATAAACAGTGCTGTGATGAACATTGGGGTACATGTGTCTCTTTCAATTCTGGTTTCCTTGGTGTGTATGCCCAGCAGTGGGATTGCTGGATCATAAGGCAGTTCTATTTCCAGCTTTTTAAGGAATCTCCACACTGTTCTCCATAGTGGCTGTACTAGTTTGCATTCTACCAACAGTGTAAGAGGGTTCCCTTTTCTCCACATCCTCTCCAGCATGTATTGCTTGTAGACTTTTGGATCGCAGCCATTCTGACTGGTGTGAAATGGTACCTCATTGTGGTTTTGATTTGCATTTCTCTGATAATGAGTGATATTGAGCATCTTTTCATGTGTTTGTTAGCCATCTGTATGTCTTCTTTGGAGAAATGTCTGTTTAGTTCTTTGACCCATTTTTTGATTGAGTCATTTATTTTTCTGGAATTGAGCTGCAGGAGTTGCTTTTATATTTTTGAGATTAGTTGTTTGTCAGTTGCTTCATTTGCTATTATTTTCTACCATTCTGAAGACTGTCTTTTCACCTTGCTTATAGATTCCTTTATTGTACAGAAGCTATTAAGTTTAATTAGATCCCATTTGTTTATTTTTGCTTTTATTTCCAGTATTCTGGGAGGTGTGTCTTAGAGGATCCTGCTGTGATGTATGTCGGAGAGTGTTTTGCCTATGTTCTCCTCTAGGAGTTTTATAGTTTCTGGTCTTACGTTTAGATGTTTAATCCATTTTGAGTTTATTTTTGTGTATGGTGTTAGAAAGTGTTCTAGTTTCATTCTTTTACAAGTGGTTGACCAGTTTTCCCAGCACCACTTGTTAAAGAGATTGTTATCTAATTTCTGATCAGTTTTCAAATTGCCTACTTTAATCAGAAAATATTATCTTATTGATAATTTTTTCTATTTAAAGTCTACAATTCCCTGGTGGCTCAAATGGTAAAGGTCTGCCCGCAATGCAGGAGACCTGGGTTTGATCTCGGGAAGATCCCCTGAAGAAGGAAATGGTGACCCACTCCAGTACTCTTGCCTAGAAAATTCCATGGATGCAGGAGCCTCGTGGGCTACAGTCCATGGGGTCACAAAGAGTTGGACATGACTGAGTGGCTGTATGTAGTTACATTGTTACCACCTATTCTAAGTCATATTTAATGAAACAAAATTTATAGATGCAAATTTTGTTTGACATACCTAGTAGAAACATTTCTAAATGTAAAAAATTATATATATATATATATATATATACACACACACACACACACACACACAACTTTTTATAGTACCTTAAGGTACATTTTCTAGAGAAGGAGATGGCAACCACTTCAGTATTCTTGTCTGGGGAATTCCATGGACAGAGAAGCCTGGCAGGCTGCAGTCCATGGGATTGCCAAGAGTTGGACACGACCAAGCAACTAACTCACAAGGTACATTTAGGAAAGTAAACGTCTTTCTCTCCATTAGTCGCCCTCTCTTTTTTAAGTATTGTTTTTGAAGTTATTGTACACTTTATGAATTGTCCTGAAAGCCCTTAAGGCTTTTACTGTGATCATAGAACACACAGCATAAACATTTTAAGACAATTTTTAGATATTTTCTATTCACTAGAAAGAGCAAGAAGAGAAAGTGACCAAGAAACAGACCATTAAAGAAAGGTAAAATAATTTAAAGATAGGAAAGGCAGAGTGGTTAGGATGAGTAAATCAAAGCTGCGATCATAAGCCTGTAGGGAGAATGGACCTAGTGAACAGGCAACCAGGGCGTAATGTGTAGCTAGGACAATGAAAAGATGGATAGAAGGAAGACAGAATTTTTTTATAAAGAACTTTAAAATGAAAGTCATGATTATAACCTATGATTGACTAGTTTTTTTTTAAAAGTGTAAATTTCAGGTGTATAATATTATAGTTCACCTTTTGTATACAGTGATCGCACCATAAGTCTAGTTTCCATCTATCGCCACATAGCTACCCTTTTTATCCATTTTGCTCAGCCTTCACGTTTCTTGTCCATAGGTAACCAGTAACCTGATCTCTGTGAGTTCATTTTTATTTTATTCGTTCACTTATTCCACGTGAGTAAAATAGCATGATGTTTGTTTTTATCCATCTGACCCATTTCACTTAGCATAATATCATCAAAGTCCATTCATATTGTCACAAAGGTTGGATTTTCTTTTTATGGCTGAGTAGTAATCCAGTGTGTGTATGTGTTACATCTTCTTTATCCATTCATCCATTGTTGGACACATAAGGACTTTCTGTATCTTGGCTACTGTAAATAGTGCTATATTGAACATAAGGGTGCATATATCTTTTTGAATAGTATTTCCATGTTCTTCAGATAAATACCCAAATGTGGAATTGCTGGGTTATATGGTAGTTCTGTTCTTAACTTTTTTAAGAATCTCCATACTGTTTTCCCTAGTGGCTGCACAAATTTACAATCCTACTAAAGTATATGAAGATTCCCTTTTCTCCACATCCTCTCCAACATGTAATTGTTCTTTATCTTTTCAGTAATAGCCATTCTAACAGGTAGGAGGTAGTATCTCATTGTGCTTTATTTACTCTTTTAATGTATTGTTGGATTCAGTTTGCTGATATTTTGCTGAGGATTTTTGCATCTGTATTCATCAGGGAATTGGCATAGTTTTCTTTTTTTGTGCTGTCCTTCTCTGGTTTTGATATTTGAAAAAAATTTTTGGAATGTTTTTAGAAAAATAGATATTAAATCTTCTTTGAATGTTTTATAGAATTTGCCATTGAAGCCATCTGGTCCTGGGTTTATGTTTGTTTGGAGCTTTTTGATTCCTGTTTAGTAATCAGTTTATTCAGATTTTTCTTTTTTAATGATTCAGTCTTGGGAGATTTCATGTTTCTAGAAGTTTATCCATTTCTTCTAGGTCATCCAATTTGTTGACATATAACTGTTCATAGTAGTCTCTTACAATCTTTGTATTTCTGTGATATCAGTTGTAATTTCTCCTCTTCATTTCTGATTTTATTTATTTGAGCCCTCTTTCTCTTGGTGAGTCTAGCTAATGACTTGTTGATTTTATTTATCTTTTCAACTAGCTTTTAGTTACATTGATACTTTTGTTGTTTTTTAAACTCTATTTTCTTTATTTATGCTCTCATCTTTATTATTTCCTTCCTTCTACAAACTTTGGGCTTTGTTCTTTTTTTCTAGTCTCTTTAGGTATAAAATTAGATAATTTATTTGGAAATTTTTTTGTTTTTTGAGGTAGGCCCATATTGCTATGAACTTCCTTCTCAGAAGCATTTTTGCTACATCTCATGGATTTTGATATGTGGTATTTCTGCTCACATTTATCTTTAGATATTTTTAAATTTCTCCTTTTATTTCTTTCATGATCTATTGGTTATTCAGTAGCACATTATTTAATCTACACATTTGCCTGTTTTTTCCCCATTTTTTTTCTTGTGAATGATTTCTAGTCTCATACCATTGTGGTTGGAGAAGCTGCTTTGATATGGTTTCATTCTTTAAATTTATTAAGATTTGTTTTGTGACCTGACATGTCCTTGAGAATGGTTCATGTTCACTTGTGAAGTGTGTGTATTCTGCTGCTTTTTGATGGAATGATCTTTATATATCTGTTCAGTGTGATCTAGAGTGTTGTTAAGTCTGATGTTTCCTTGTTGATTCTCTGTCTGAATGATCTATTCATTGAGGTAGCTGTAAGATTGACTAACTTTTAAAAATATACTTCTTAATTTAATTAACCTTTAAAATACTGACTTAATATCTAACTTCTAACAAGTCAATTAAAAAGATTATTTTTGCCTTTTAAATAATTATTATTTATATTTTTCCTGTAGACATTAAATATTTTCACTGAAAAATCTGCTAAGTCCTTAGTAATGACTATTATTATCTGAGAAGTAATCTGTTATTGAAAAAAGTACACAAAGTATACTGTTTGTATCAGTACATAGACAAACATCATTAACTTTTCTTTGAAGTTACTGATATTTATCCTCTTTCTCAGAAAAAAAAAGAGTTTTACTTTAATCTATTCATGAAGCAATAAAGCATGTGTCTGAGGATGTAAGCAGCATATTCAGAACTTCCTTGTGATGAAATTTTCTGTAGACTTAAATAATTGATTGTAAAGAAGCCAATATAATTTTTCAAGACAAAGTTTTATATATGGGTTATTAAGATCCAGATTGCTATTATTTTGGTAAGCTTATAAGAATGATTATTTTAATACTAATTGATAACTTAGGTTCATAAAATAATTTTAACATTCTGCCTCCAAAACAGGTGGCTGTTATATTTCTGGAACAGTTTTATGATCATTGTATTAATGCATTGTTTACTGTCTCTCAGGCTTTCTTTACTTCTCTCTCAAGGTCTTACAAATATCATTATAGGAGAATATACATGAGAGTTTGATTTTATGATAATTGATATTTCAAAAATAGAGACTAGCAAAATAAGTGCCTAGTTTGTTGCTAACTATTTTCACATTTTGATTTTATTTCTTAATCAAGGTTTATAATTTATCTCAAAATGTCCAAGAGGATGATCTTCAGCACCTTCAGGTAACAATATTTATAGTCTCTTTTATATATCTGGTAATCTCTTGGGCATGGATAGCAGAACTTTAAGATTTTGTCAGGCCTTCTTGTACTTGGAAAAGGTAACAGTCAGAAAGATTTAAAAACATAACCAAATGGAAGTTGTCATATTTCCAGGTTTCTTGTTCTAACCCTGTATGCTCATGTTTTTTCTAGTTCAGTTTTCAAAGTCCTTTGTTTCAGTAAAGTTACTTGCTTGTCGACCCTGTATATGGGAAAATATATGGCACATTAGAGTAGAAAAAGAACCTTTGGTTTAAAAATGGCCCAAAATGTGAAGTTGAAGTCTTATGGTCAAGGATTTAATAATTGTTAGTATAATATCAATTATATGCCAGATTTTTTTCTTGTGGGCCACTTTATAGCTATGGGTGAACACCTGATGGTAACTCATAGAATTCTATTTTAGATCTGAAAGAAACCTCATGACACCTAACTTATCCTTAATATTTTATGAATGAGAAATTGTTTCTGAAAAAGAATGAGCTGCCAGTTAGTGACAGAGTGGGAATAGAAATCTCATCATCTGATTGGACTCGGTGTTTCTTTCACTCTCCAGGCAGCATTTAAATCTCAAATTAGTAGAAGATTAGATATTTCCTAAAAGTAGTTCTCATCTCTGTCACACTCTCTACTCTCTTTTAATTCATGTTATTAATAGCTACATATTAATAGAAAAACCTATTGTTGCTCTGATAGTTTCCCTCTGCTTATTTTATAGAACATTTTGCTTCTAATATATTATCTTGGCAATAAGGGCCCTATGCAGTGTAACAGATAACAAAGGATAATAGCACAGGGTGATCTGTGAGGCTGGAACTATTATTTGGAGTTCACATCTAGTGTTACTCCCAAATATGTTTCTGGTACATCACACTAATCAATTATGAAAAATAGACGATATGCTGAATAATTGTTAGATGTTTCTTTGAGTGAGTACAACTGCTTCTTTAGGTGTGTGTCATAACCTAGTCAGTTAATGACATGGCACTGTCCAGTACCTGTTTTAAGATTTCTAAAAAAGGACTGATTTTGGACTGTGATATTGAGTAAGTAATCAATCTCTTTTCAAGATCATTTAAAATTTTTTCCTGTAAATAACATCACCTCATCCTTTTCTCAGAAAAGATTGTGAGTTCAAATTATGTTAGTATATGATTCTGATGAAAATGAGTCATGATTCTGATCCCCAGACCAGCTTTTAAACATAATATTCCAGACTTTCATTTAATTACTATAATCAGATACCTAGTTACTATCATTTGCTTTCTAGATTCCCACAGTTTTCACAGGAGAGGCAATGTAGTTCTTTGGGGGCAATTCTAAAAGGCCAAAGGAGGGAAGTCCTCTGTGTCAGCACCCTTCCCCAACTCTGAGATGCCTCTGAAGCTTGCTACTCTTGTGTGATGAAGTGGCATTTCCTTTGTACATATCGGGAAACCCACTTGCCAGTCTGAACAGAACTCTCACCAGAGGCCCAATCACAGGGACCACCTCAAGTCTGTGTTCTCTAAAGCCTTACATTTCTGGCAAAACAAAATGATACAGTACCTCTCAATTGGGAGCAATAAAAAATAAAAGATGATTGATTCTTCACTTTTAAATCAAATGTCTGTTGTTATTGTCATTCAGTCGTTAAGTCGTGTCCGACTCTTTGCGACCCCATGGACTTCCACACCAGGTTTTGCACGCCAGGCTTACTGGTCCTGCACTATCTCCTGGAGCTTGCTCAAACACTTGTATGCCTTTGTAATAATCGAGGCCATTGTGCCATTATATTAAATTTCCTCAGGCAGCAATTTTTGTAAATTATCCTACTTAGTTTATAGCTCTCTGGTCTAATCTATGTAAGTTTTGCTTTGAAAGGTCATTTCACATGTTTCTTTGTCTCTTATCTTCCCCACAAAAAAACTGTCCTACATTCTAGATATAAAAGGTGTTATCTTTAAAATGGAAACTTCATTTTAAAATGTACTCTATGTCTTTAATTTTAAAATATATGATTACTGTAGCTCTACTTAATCTAATACTTAGTTACTTAAAATGATTATTGCAGTCTTAATAATATAGTATTATGTTACAGTTAAAGAAAAAAATTAGTGAAAGAAAGCCAAGAAGATTACTGAAGTTTCCTCTCTTTGTGTGTGTGTGTGTGGGTGTGTGATTTTCCTTGTAGCTTTTCACTGAATATGGCAGGCTGGCAATGGAAGAAACATTTCTGAAACCATTTCAGGTGAGTGGGTATTAAATGATGATAAATTCTTATTAGAGTTTCCTGAAGACTATAACCAGGTATATTAATTGAGAGTGTCATGTTTATTTCACCATTCACAATAGCAAAAAAAAAAAAGAGAGAGAGAAAAAACTTTGATAGTTAAGTAGAAAAATCCAAAAACCTTTATGGAGAAAATATTTTCAAAATTTCATTAAAGATCATAAATAAAAATTTTTATAAGCTAGAGAGATATAGATGATTCCAGATGGGATGATTTAATGTGGAGAATCTAATTTTCCCCAAATTAACCATAAACTCAGTGCAATTCCAATTAAAACTATAACAGAATTTTTTGAGAAATGCAACACATTTTTCTATAACTTATCTGGAAAAATTAAGTTCTCTTTTAAGTCAGTTTTTAAAAAGAAAATCCAAATTGGGGGATTGAATACATACTAGAGAACCATAGCAATGAAAATGGTGCAATTCTGCACAGATATGAGGGAAAAAACCTGATGAAACTAAATAGCGTTCAGAAATATCTCTGTATATGTGGAAACTTTGCATTCATTAGTGGTCACATCATAAACCAGTGGGAAATGAGGGTTTGGAAAAACGAACTCACTTTTTGAAAAAAATTGAATTTCTACTGAACACTATATATGGAAGGGATTCCCCAATTGCATTAAAAAAACTAAATAAGGAATTTAAAAGTATAAAGTTAATAGAATAAAATATTGGAGAATATCCTTCTGAACTAGTGTGAAGAAACATTTATTCACTAAGACTCCCCCAGCAAAAAATGTAGTGAAAAATTGATGGATATTACTATATCAGAATAGAGTATTTATGTTTATCAGAAGACTCTAAACAAAGTGGCTGGATTGGTAGAAGGTACTAACAGTGTAAGGGATTAATGTATAGAATGTGCAAGGAAGTATTGCAGTTAAGAATTGGATGCCTATCAAAAACTGGCAAAGGAACCAATACAGACTTAAGAGAATGGCCAAATTCCATAGCACTGACAACATCACATATTCTGCAAATGAGGCTGTAGAGCAACAGGAACTCTCATACATTTTTGGTGGGAATGCAAAATGGTACAGCCACTTTCAAAGATAGTTTGGTGATTCATTAAAAAACTAAAGATACTACTATACAATCCAATGATCATATTTACCCAAAGGAACTGGAAACTTGCATCCACACAAAATCTCCACACAGATGTTTGTAGCAGCTTTATACATAATTGCCAAAACTTGACAGCAATCATGATGCCTTCAGTAGTTGAATAGATATACAAACTGTGGTACATCCAGAAGACAGAATGTTATGCAACAAGAAAATAAAATGAGCTATCGGCCACAAAAAGACATAAAGTGTTCACTCAGTTGTGTCCAACTCTTTGCAATCCCATGGACTGTAGCCTGCCAGGCTCCCATGTCCATGGAATTCTCCAGGCAAGAATACTGGAGTGAGTTGCCATTCCCTTCTCCATGGGATCTTCCCAAACCAGGGACTGAACCCAGGTCTCCCACATTGCAGGCAGATTCTTTACCATCTGAACTACCAGGGAAGACATAGAGAAATCTTAAATGCGTATTACTAAACAAAGGAAACCAATCTGAAAAGACTGTACACGGTATGATTCCAACTACATGATACTCTGGAAGAGGCAAAACTAGGGAGACAATGAAGAGATTGTTTTGGGGTGGTTTGGGGTGCATCAGGGGTGTAGCATGAGGGACAGAGAAATGAACAGGCAGAGCGGAGAGGAACTAGGGGGAAGTGAAAATACTCTTAAGATATGATGGATATATGTTATTATATATAATGACATTTGTCCAAACTCATAGAATGAGCAACACTTAGAGCAAATCCTAAAATAAGCTATGGACTTCCCTGATAGCTGTTGGTAAAGAATCCACTTGCAATGTAGGAAATCCCAGTTTGATTCCTGGGTTGGGAAGATCCCTTGGAGAAGGAATAGGCTACCCACTCCGGTATTCTTGGGCTTCCCTGGTGGCTCAGCTGGTAAAGAATCTGCCTGCAATGCAAGAGACCTGGGTTTGATCCCTGGGTTGGGAAGATCTCCTGGAGAAGGGAAAGGCTACCCACTCTAGTATTCTGGCCTAGAGAATTCCATGGACTATCCCTGTGGGTTCGTAAAGAGTCAGACACGACTGAGCAACTTTCACTTTCAAAGAAGCTATGGACTTTGAGTGATTATGATATCAATGTAGTTTTATTCTTGGTTTAAAAAAAGATACTATTCTGGTGAATGATGTTGATAGTAGGAAGCCTATCCATGTATCAGGGCAGGTGGTATATTTATGGGAAATCTTTGTACCTTCCTCTTAGTTTTATTATTCTAAAAAAAGTCTTAAAAAATCCCAAACCATTAAAAAATGATAAACTGAACTTAATTTAAAAGTTAGGCAGTTAAAAGAAAGGAAACCTGAATGACTAACACATTTTCTAAGGAATGTTAAGTCTTACTGATAATCAGTTAAAAATTAAAATAACGAGATACCACTTTTACACTCATTAGATAGGCAAAAAGTGGAACATGGGGATAAATACCAAATGATAGCTAGAATTTGGATAAACAGGAACACTCAGACCCTATTGGTCAATAAGTGCAGCTTGTAGCAGCTGTTGTGTGGAGAAGGGCAAATATATAAGGATACGCATTGTAGCATTCATAGATGTGTAGTAGCAGGAAGTTGTAGGCAGCATAGGTGTCCATCACTTGAAGAACGAATACATAAAATAAGGTAAAGACATGCTTTGAAATATTTTGCAATATCCAAAGGCAATGAACCTAAAGTATAAGTAACATGACTAAAGGATTAAAATTTATACTAAATTAATAGGGGAAAAGTTTGAGTTCTATAACATGATACTATTTGTGATTATTTAAAACTTCTACATATGCAGAATAATTTATGTTAGAGTGAGTGTGGTTGAGAGCAGACAGTTGATGGGAGGGGGAATCTGGGGAAAATATGATAAAGTAAAACCAAAAAAAGGGACCTTTGCATGGAAAGATGTTGGTATGCTGTCAGTGAAGGAGGGTGAGTCTCCCCTCTGAGATCTGGAGAAGCAGGTAGGAGAGGAGTTGAGGTAGAATGAAATGAATCGCTGCTTAGTCTCCTGTGTGGTTTATAATACCTATTAGACTCTGTTGTCTTTTAAAAAATAATTTGTCATGGTAATACTTGAAATATTGTATGATAATTGGGCTATTTGCTTTCATTTTTCTCTTCTCTGAACTTGCTACCTCAGAACTCATTGGCATATATTGGGTAGAAAGTGAAATGAAGTCGCTCAGTCGTGTCCGACTCTTTGCAACTCGTGGACTGTAGCCCACCAAGCTCCTCCGTCCATGAGATTCTCCAGGCAAGAATACTGGAGTGGGTTGCCATTAACTCCATAGTAATTCTGGAAAGGAGTTTTCAGTCTTACCAGCAGGTGTCACTGCTTCTTATGCTTGGCTAGATAAACTGAAACCAAAAGAAACCAACCAGTGCTCTGTTGACGGACAGATGGATGATGGATAGATCGGTAGGCAACAGGCCTTCGGTAAAACAAAACTAACATAAAACAATGAAATGGAAACAAACAGTAGAAAAAACTTTGAGATTACTACTTGTTTGTAAACTGTTGGCATTACAAAAGAAAAAATTATGATTGAATGAGTCAACATTGACTTCTGAACAGGTTTTGACTTATAAATCTAAGTATCTGAAATTGAAATGAGAAACTAATTAAGTAGTAAAAGTGGCTTCCAAAGCTATTTAATAATTTAAGATTAAAGCAACCAAATTCACAACAAAAATACTATACCACATGAAATTAAAAGACAAAATGTAAATATACTCGAATCACAGAACAACATTTAAGATATCAGCAAAATGATTCACATTTAAATTAGAAAAAAAACATAGAAAAAAATCTGAAATAAAATAACTTTTAAATAAAAGTTTAATTCAGCAGTTTTTTTTTTAGCTGGTCACTGTTCCTATCCTCTTCCTCCAAGAAAACAGCAGTTTTATTTTTTTGGATAAAACTGTGGAGAAATTTTAAATACTGCCTGAGAAAATAAAGTGATAGGCAGTGATATTTTTAAAATAATAATTTATTATTAACTAAATTTTACAAATTTAAAATAGAATTCTTAACTCTGAAACAGAGTGAAGCTGTAAATAATAAATAAGATCTGTCTTAGGCAGCAATAGAGAGGGCAATTAACCAATGAAATGAATAGCTGAATTAACAGATTAATTTGATTTTTAAACCAAAAGTCAATTTATACCAAACAAAATTGTATAATTGTATATTAAAATACAATCTATAATTGTATTTTAAAGCTATGTTTTTAGAAAGAAAACTAAAAGCTTTTAGAGAACTGAAAGTGGATTCAGTTTAACAGCACCTTTGAAGTGTTAAGTTTAGCCAGTGGTGTGCTGGTTAATGTTTGTAACTGGCTAGAGAGAAGTGGGAGATGGGTCTGATTGTAGCATTTGCTGAGTTCTGTGGTGTAAATACTTTTACTGTGGCCAATATCAGGCTACTGACATGCTGTCTCCTGACTTGTAAAATTCCTCAAATTTTAATAAGTCTTCCAAGGGAGCCTATAAAAGCCAGCTGTAGACTATTTAGTACACTCAAGAAGTAAATTCATATTAAGACATAGCATTCTCTGACATGACTTACTTTCCCACTTGTCTTGCTCACTGCGAGCACTTGAATCTTAAGTATAACAGTCCAGCAAGAGCTACCTCATTAATGTAACTGTTCTTTAAAAATAATTAAAATAACTTGGTTCTTTAGCTCTTCTGCCATAGGACTTCAAGAGGTTTGGTTGAGAATGAATACATTTCCATTAATTTAAACATGTAATACCCATAAATATTTGACAGAGACATTAGAAAATAACATCCAGTTTTCTGTAAGGACCTGATAAAAAAATACCTCATGAGGTATGGTAGGAAATTTGTCTGTACTTGGGCCTATGAATTTTTCTTCCTTGGTTATAGGGCACACCAGGTCCCATATAGCTCTACAACGAGATGATTACATCCTTGGGTCAAAATTTCTATTAGGAATTTTTCTGATTGTTAGACATTATTTGAAGTGTGCATTAAATGAACTGTTTATAGACTGTTTTTTAATACCAGGCAAGACTGTCTTCTTCTAATGTTCTGTGCTCTGCTGCTGCTGCTAAGTCGCTTCAGTCGTGTCCAACTCTGTGTGACCCCATAGACGGCAGTCCACCAGGCTCCCCCATACCTGGGATTCTCCAGGCAAGAAATGTTCTGTGCTCAGTGGTCAGCCATTAGTTATTTGCTGCCCAAGGAAAGCTGATTTTCCATTTGTGTGGCTCTCCAGCTTTCTCTGTGTGCTTGTCACTTGTGTCCTCTCAACTCTGCTGGACTGACATGGTGGAGAGGGTTTTCACTTTTCTATAATGTCATGATAACAGGAATTTTGCTGTTAGGCCTAAGCTGAAAAGGATTCCCAATAGAATGGAAAGTGGACTCTAAGAAGTCCACCTCAAAATTCTCCAAGCCAGGCTTCAACAAACAGTACATGAACCGTGAACTTCCAGATGTTCAAGCTGGTTTTAGAAAAAGGCAGAGGAACCAGAGATCAAATTGCCAACATATGTTGGATCATCGTAAAAGCAAGAGTTCCAGAAAACATCTACTTTTGCTTTATTGACTATGCAAAAGCCTTTGACTGTGTGCATCACAATAAACTGTGGAAAATTCTGAAAGAGATGGGAATGCTAGACCACTTGACCTGCCTCTTGAGAAATCTGTATGCAGGTCAGGAAGCAACAGTTAGAACTGGACATGGAACAACAGGCTGGTTCCAAATCGGGAAAGGAGTACATCAAGGCTGTATATTGTCACCCTGCTTATTTAAGTTATTTGTAGAGTACATCATGCGAAATGCTGGGCTGGAAGAAGTGCAAGCTGGAATCAAAATTGCTGAGAGAAATATCAATAACCTCAGATACACAAATGACACCACCATTATGGCAGAAAGTGAAGAGGAACTAAATAGCCTTTTGATGGAAATGAAAGAGGAGAGTGAAAAATTTGGCTTAAAACTCAACATTCAGAAAACCAAGATCATGGCATCCAGTCCCTTCACTTCATGGCAAATAAATGGCGAAGTAATGGAAAGAGTGACAGACTGTTTTTCTGGGCTCAAAAATCACTGCAGATGGTGACTGCAGCCATGAAATCAAAAGACGTCTTCTCCTTGAAAGAAAAGCTATGACTAACATAGACAGCATACTAAAAAGCAGACACGTTATTTTGCCAACAAAGGTCTGTCTAGTCAAGGCTATGGTTTTTCCAATGGTCATGTATGATGTGAGAGTTGGACTATAAAGCTGAGCACTGAAGAATTGATGCTTTTGAACTGTGGTGTTGGAGAAGACTCTTGCGAGTCCCTTGGACTGCAAGGAGATCCAGCCAGTCCATCCTAAAGGAGATCAGTCCTGAGTGTTCATTGGAAGGACTGATGGTGAAGCTGAAACTCCAATACTTTGGCCACTTGATGCGAAGAACTGACTCATTTGAAAAGACCCTGATGCTGGGAAAGATTGAAGGCAGGAGGAGAAGGGGACGACAGTGGATGAGATGGTTGGATGGCATCACCAACTCAATGGACATGGGTTTGGGTGGGCTTCAGGAGTTGGTGATGGACAGGGAGGCCTGGCATTCTGCAGTCCACATGGTTGCAAGCAGTCTACAGGAATGAGCAACTGAACTGAACAGAAGAAGCTTTAATGTTATACTATTAAATGTGCCTGTTGGCTACAACAGCTTAGAAGTTTACCATGTAACCATTTCATGTCCTCTAATTATATAGGCTACAAAGAAGTGGAAACATCTCCCAGTTTACTAATGGGTAATCTCAAGGTTCTCTTGAGCCAGTTTTTTAGATATCAATAATTTCCCAGTGGCATTTCTATGGTGAGGATCTTTGTAAATCAGTGTACAGGAGCTGACTGTAATCAGTTTAATCATCAGTACGTTTAAATATTGATACAAGCCACAATATTCCTGAACCCTGGTCCCTTTAAGCCAAAGCCCTGAATATATCCAGTTATTCCTGAACCTCTCTATGGCATGATGCCCTGAGATAGATTGGTAAGAGTGCTATCAGTATTTAGGTTTTGTGGCTAACACAGAAGAAACGGATTAATTCATCCCAGTTTTCTCCCATAGCATTTTTGTTAATCATTTTTGTATGCTTACAGGCCCATCAATACCCTAAACCTTTGGAATATATTTGACTCACCACATATCTGTATACACAGGTCATAACTAAGGCGACAGAGGTGTTTGCTACCCCAATTGTAATAATCACTTCATAATATATATTTGATTGAATTGCAGACCTTAAATGTACACAGTGTGTTATATGTCAATTATATCTCACAAAAGCTGGGAAAAAAACAATTTTAATTCTCTTTGTGAAATGAGTGGAATTCAGTTCCTCATGTTCCTTTCAATGGAGTTGTAATTATTGGTGAGCAGATATCTCCATTTCAGTTTTAAACTGAAGATTGCTAGAAAATAATAGTAGAGGAAGCTTATGATAATGTACTAATATATTAGGATGAACCTTCTGTTTCTCACAGTTTCCTGTCTAAATTGGTCCTACATATGGCAAATCAGGAATTATGTTACAATGATTTGAGTGAGTGAGTGAGTGAAGTCGCTCAGTCATGTCCGACTCTTTGCGACCCCATGGACTGTAGCCTACCAGGCTCCTCCCTCCATGGGATTCTCCAGGCAAGAGTACTGGAGTGGGTTGCCATTGCCTTCTCCAGGGGATCTTCCCAACCCAGGGATTGAACCTGGGTCTCCTGCATTCTAGGCAGGCGCTTTAACCTCTGAGCCACCAGGAAAGCCCCTACAATGCTTTACTTAATTATATTTAAGGACCCTTTATTCCTGTGATTTGAGTGTTCCTCTCTGGAATAAAATTTGATAGTGATTTCAGCTACTTCAGAATTTCAAAACAAAACATTCTTGGTCAAATATCTATGATGACTGTAACTGCCAAGTTCATACCAGAGAAATCCATGATTTCACTGAGAAAATGAGAAGCTGTTATTTGCCTGCTTGGGCTGTAAATGAAAGGAAAAGACATTCTCTTGGTGGGGCTGAGGTGAGAAAGGTGCCTTATCGCATGTTCTGTCCAGAGAGCGATTTAGGTAATCTGAGAATTGTATGAAATTAGAATAAAATATTCATCTGGCTACTCAGAATTAGGTAAATGGTATAGATCAGGATTCCCCCAGTGTCCTTATGTAGATTCATAAAATGTCTGGAAGACCTACATAATAATAATATTTTATTGAACTCTTATTTTTGTGCCAGGCCCCATGCTCAGTATATTTTTACATGATTCACATGAATGTTCATTATAGTTACATAAAGTAAGTAATGTTGCTACTCCTTCTTTATTCTTTTCTATTTTTTTTAACTGATGGAGAAACACCGAGGCTTAGAGTAGTTAAGAAGCTTGTCCTAGGCCATATGTATCTTTAAGTTGCAGAGCTGGCCTTCAACCTAGGCCACAGGCTCAAAGCCCTTGCATTTCACCACCAGCCCTTAATGCCTCTCTTCCTCCTTCTGATGCTAGGTGCTTACTGAACTATAGCTTGTGGTCTTATAGTTGAATGTGCAAATCCCATCCCACTAGCTAAATTATAAATATGTTAAGAGCAGGCCCTTTGCAGTTAACTTTTTTTAGCCTAGACCACCTACTTTACAGGCTTCCCAGGTGGCTCAGTGGTACAGAATCTGTCTCCTAATGCAAGAGACTCAGGAGAGACAGGTTCTGTCCTTAGGTTGGGAAGATACCTTGGAGTAGGAAATGGCAACCCACTCTAATATTCTTGCCTGGAAAATTCCAGGGACAGAGGAGCTTAGCAGGCTACAGTCCATGGGGTTCCAAAGTGTTGGACATGACTGAGTATACACACACCACCTACTTTATATACAGCATTTAATTAATGCTTGCTAATCATGACATTATATGCATATTTAGGACTATATATAGTTTGCATACAAATAAACTTATTGGACCCAAAATTGGATAACCTGGATTCAAGATTTGGTGTAGCCATTACATATCCTGCCTAGTATTACCCCTTTACATTTTTAAGATAAGACCCATGAACAAACAGTTTAAGTCAAAAATTGATAAGAGAGTGTCCAAAATGCTTATACTGGGCATGGCCCCTTCTCAAACTGCAGAAACACAATCATAAAGTTCTTTTTCAATGGAAAAAGGTAGTAGAATTTCTGAATTGAAAGTATTACATCGATGGTTTATAATTTAAAAGATAGCACATTTAATTAGTTAAGACTAACAGAAAAAAGTGAGATGTTCTCAGTTAGCAACAGTTTGTATGTGTATCATACATAATCTGTAGATGCTTCAAGTAGTTAGACAAGACTGCAACTGCTCTGAGGCAGGGAGGATAAGCCACGACTGTTGGATCAAGAAATAGGCCATAAAAGACATTGACTCTTGGATGTTGACCATGTTGTTGATTTAATAACTGCCATGATCTAATCTTTTTATATGTATAAAAAATCAAGATTTATGATAATTTGGAAGGAATTAATCTGGACTCAGGCTTCCCTGGTGGCTTAGTGATAAAGAACCCACCTGCCAATGCAGGAAATGTGGGTTCAATCCCTGGGCTGGGAAGACCCCCTGGAGAAGGCAATGGCACCCCACTCCAGTACTCTTGCCTGGAAAATCCCATGGACGGAGGACCCTGGTAGGCTGCAGTCCATGGGGTCGCTAAGAGTCGGGCACGACTGAGCAACTTCACTTTCACTTTTCACTTTCACGCATTGGAGAAGGAAATGGCAACCCACTCCAGTGTTCTTGCCTGGAGAATCCCAGGGACGGGGGAGCCTGGTGGGCTGCCGTCTATGGGGTCGCACAGAGTTGGACACGACTGAAGCGACTTAGCAGCAGCAGCAACATGACCTAATCTTTTTATATGTATAAAAAATCAAGATTTATGATAATTTGGAAGGAGTTAATCTGGACTCAGGCTTCCCTGGTGGCTCAGTGATAAAGAACCTACTGGCAATGCAGGAAATGTGGGTTCAATCCCTGGGCTGGAAAGATCCCCTGGAGTAGAAAATGGCAACCCACCCCAGTATTCTTACTTGGGAAATCCCATGGACAAAGGAGTGTGATGGGGCTACAGTCCTTGGGGTCAAAAAAGAGTCTGACAGGACTCAGCAACTGAACACCACCACCAACAGTCTGGACTGTTATAGATTATTCTCTCATTTTTCTGTCTGTATCCTTGGAAACTTTTACTCAAAGAGATTCTTCAGTTTCTTTTTTAATCATGTACAGTGTAGGTATCTTTAGCTAATATGAAACTTTTTTTCTTTCAGCAGATTTTCTGCTAAAGTATCTATAGGTGTCCCTGAAGTATCTATAGGTGTCTCCTGTCTGAAAAGCCGGCCATAAAGTGTAAATTTCTAAGTTGATGATTTCTCTTTCAAGCTTATTTTTTTTGATTCCTGTGTTTTATGTCTGTTCAGTTCAGTCACTCAGTCGTGTCCGACTCTGCAACCCCATGTGGACTGCAGAATGCCAGGCCTCCCTGTCCATCACCAACTCCCAAAGTTCACCCAAACCCATGTCCACTGAGTTGGTGATACCATCCAACCATCTCATCTGCTGTCGTCCTGTTCTCCTCTGAGCCCATTTTAAAAAGGGAAGACAATGTTCCCTTTATTTAGGCTATTTAAGTACTGAGTATTGTTTGAAATTTTCCTCAAGTCTATTTTTAAAGTTTCCTATTGATTGATCCTTGTTTGGTTCACAATTTTTAATCGATGTCCAATTCATCTCATAGAAAGTCTGAAATGGCCTTGCATTATGTTTTTCTATATTTCTTGCCCTTGAAAGGCTATTAATTTTTTTATTCTTATTTTTTTATGATGAGCTGGGATATTTAAATGCTCTCCTGGTTTTTTCTTTTTAACTGCTTTTAACCAATTTTTTCTAACCTAACAATTTTTTTCCAACCTAACAAGAGGGACTCATAATTAAGTGAACTTAGTTGGAAAATAACTGATAATTCAGGATACTAAGCAACAGGATCCTGAATTCTGCAGCAAATTTCTGTCTTCCTGTGCTAAAAGAAATTCCTTATAACCAAGGCCAGTGTTTAAATTCAACTTCTATACAACAATCTTCAGATATAGTAGTTTTAAACAATTGGGGCAATATGACTACTTCTTTCCTGCAAAAATCACTAAGGAAATGGTTCAGGAGGTCAGAGGAAGAAAAAGAAGGTGCTGAAGGAGTGAAGTGATTGGTGAAGATAAAACTGAGCAGAAGTCTAGATTCGATGCAGGATGCAGGATGCTTGGGACTCATGCATGGGGATAATCCAGAGAGAAGGTGTGGGGCGGGAGGGGGGAGGTGGGGGTCGGGATTGGGAGTTCATGTACACTCGTGGCTGATTCATGTCAATGTATAGCAAAACGAATACAGTATTGTAAAGCAAAACAAACTAAAAAATAAAAATTAATTAAAAAAAAAAACTGAGCAGAGAGAGATACACTGTCAGTAGGGTAAATTCAGGTTAGAGAGTGAAATTGAGTCTTCCAGAGTCAGCAGTTTGTTTTGAGGCCTGAGTTCACTAATTAAAGAAGCTAACTAATGAGTGTTTTTTATTTTACCTTCATTTTTATAGAACATCTTATCTTTATTATTTGTTTTAACATGTTCGAAGCTTAACACAATGTTATTCTAAATTTTTAAGGGTAATTTATTATTGTAAATGGGCTTCCCTGGTGGCTCAGACAGTAAAGCGTCTGCCTGCAATGTGGGAGACCTGGGTTCAATTCCTGGGTCCGGAAGATCTCCTTGAGAAGGAAATGGCAATCCACTTCAGCACTCTTGCCTGGAAAATCCCATGGACGGAGGAGCCTGATAGGCTACAGTCCATGGGATCTCAAAGAGTTGGACACGACTGAGTGACTTCACTCACTCACTCGTTATTGTAAATGCAAATATTAGGATTGTAATGCAGTACAAATAGAAAGCAGAAATTCTTCTAAGAAAGATTGCAGCCTTGATATACACAAGCCTGTAACAAACAAATTGCTCAAATTGTGTGCTTATGAAAAGCACCTGGGTCCTCAAGCAAGTGTTAGAACAGTGCTACATACATTCAATAATCTGATAGTCCATTGATCCTACATTATGGACTAAACAAAGTAATTTGCAAATTGACAAGAATGAGAATGGCCTCTAAGAGTTGTAGAGAACCCAAGGCAAAATTTGACTGACTACTTTGTTGCTGGTTTGACAGACCTCCAACCGTTAGTCTTTGGGGCATCCTGATTAATCTGGTTACTACTTAAGACAGGTCTTTGCCTCTGTTCTTTATAAAGCACTTCCTTATACATTCAGTGACACAAGACAATTCAAGATAAAATACAAGACAATACTTTGTATGAATTTTCAGATGAAGGAAAAGTAGCAAAATAAAAAACAGATTAATGACAAAAATAGTTAATAATATACCTCTAAAACCAAAAGTTCTAATAACATTATACAAAAGTTAGGTATAATTTTTTATTCAATGAGTACACTTCCAAAAAAAATTGGTTGAATTACTCTTTACAGAGACATAGGACTGATGACCCATATAAAGACACACTGGGTCTTTATAACAAAAATTCTAGGATAACAAATTAATCAGCAGCAAGAGCTCAGTGAAACAAATTAGAACTCAGATTTTATCATTGTTGAGGCAGATTCATCTCTAAGTAAATTTCAAGGACAGATGGAATTTGGGAACAGGGGACATGGAAAGTACACATGTTAACCTGAGGTTCATAGGGAATACTGCCCAGTGAGGGTGTTCAGAACTATCTCTGCAGGACTTCAGAATTGTTGGAGGATGAGACCTTCACTCAAAGCCTGATACCAAAACCAGAGCTGAGTTTATTGGTTAATTGAGTAAAAGAGTTATATTTGGGAGTTTCATTGAGGAAAACAAATGATTATTATGTAGAGTTGGGGGCTTTATCTTGGATTTTCATGGTTTACAGAGACAAGAATGGGTTGACATCAGTTTTTTAATTATTGTTTTGTTGTTGAATACAGAAGCATGTTTTGTGTCTGGTTACAGAGGTTAGCAATGGGTTGACATAGCCTCAGTTAGTTTTCTGAGGTGATTCTTCTACTTGACTGACTTTTAAAGTATGAAGCTGTCACTGGTTGACATTCAATGGGCTGCTGGTTGAAGTGAGGTGTTACTTACTTAGAAGGGTTTAAAATGAGTTCCAGTGTTTACTTACTACCTGAAGCTGAAATTAAAACTGAAATTGATTGATTAAATAGGTTAAACCAGTTCAGGTATTCACTGGCTACATGACTCTAGAACAGTTTTTTCCTGGAAGTTTGGGAGTGTTTTCATGTATTTATAATGGATGTGCATATAAATTTAGCATTATAATTCAGATAACATTTTTTCATGTAAGCCTTTTTATACTGACTTAATACATGTATTGATACACTCCACACATTTGTAATATTAATAGCTATGTAATATATTAATATGTCATAATGTATATAACCATTCCCAATTGTTGAGCATTTGAATTTTTTTCCTTTTTCACTAATAGTGGTGCTATAGCATTCCTTCTGAATGGTCTTCAAAGGGAAATAAACAAAAGTTACAATGTTTTTCATAATTTTCATCCTATAATCACTTGAAGGATATGCAAAGTATAGGTCCATCATTTTCCCCAGTTGCCTGACTGGATTTATTTTATTTTTTTAAAGTATGACTTCAGATATTTTTATCTGAGAAAGTTAGAGTAATCTGTATTCTTGACTTTTTAAATCTCTACCTATATTTATGAACAAATCAAAATTCAGCAGTGTGGAACAATGGATGGAATTTGAAATAAGGACTGAAATTCATAGCATTCCGTACAAGATAAACATAAAGCATATGAATTATTTGGGGAGGGGATGGGGACAGTGGGTGTACTGTAACTGGCTTATACCACTTTGAGAGCTCAGTTCAGTTCAGTTCAGTTGCGCAGTCGTGTCCGACTCTTTGCGACCCCATGAATCGCAGTACGCCAGGCCTCCCTGTCCATCACCAACTCTGGAGTTCACTCAGACTCACGTCCATTGAGTCCATGATGCCATCCAGCCGTCTCATCCTCGGTCGTCCCTTTCTCCTCCTGCCCCCAATCCCTCCCAGCATCAGGGTCTTTGAGAGCTAACTAGTAAATATTCAGGAGTTACATAAGCCAGTTATTAAACTGTTAGTAGCTTGAAATCAGCCATGGTAGGCACATTTGCACAGCAGAAATTGTCAAATGCCACAAATCAAGGCATGTTGTTGTTGGAGAGCCAGTTTATACCAGCACAGCACTGGATGGGAGCATTAGGGAAGCAACTTATAATTTGACACTAGAGGTAGGTAGAATATAGAGTACTTATTTAAGAAAATAAGACTTCATCTTTGATCCTATTCTACACATGGTCCTCATTTGGTTGACTTGGGAAGATGCCCAGTGAAAAAGACCAAGAAAAGAGACTAAACTCTTCCAAGAAAAATGCAAAATATAGCCAAATCCACATAGTTGGTTTCATTTATCCTGATTCATGAACCTCTGTTTGCAAAAGTTGCTTCTTATCTAACCTCTATTTTCAAAGTGCATGTTTTAGGTAGAAATGTTCTAAATACAAATTATCATATTTTGACAAAAATGTTGACAAGAATGAACATCTATCTAAAGATAGTGGACTATATAAAGACAGTGTATATGGATATTTTTAAATGCTCTGCTCCACAGGAATCTCTCCTTTCCCCACAAGAATCCACAGAACACACACATACACACAGGGGCGAGGGGGACTTACACTGTAATGAAACGAGAAACATCCATAATTCTAACTAAGACATGTCCCTGTTTAAGGAAAGGTGTGAGCTAAGGATTCTATATCCAGCAAAATTGACTTTCACTTATCAAGGGCACAAAATGTTATTAGCACGTAAGAATACAAAGAATGTTGTTCCCATGAGCCCTCAATGAGAAATCTCCTGAAGAATGAGCTTCGGTTAAGCAAAGGTAACGTAACTATGTGCCTCCTAATAAAAGAACACTCTGCTTCATAGAGTCTTGCCAAAAAGTTAAACCGGAGTCAGATCAAGACTCTGTATCCAGTTGCCAATTTGTAGGAAATTCAGAGGACAAAAGAACATGTTGAACTGCCCTGTGACTATGCAGTCAGCAAGGTTCAGGTTATGGAAATCTCTCCAGGTTAGATTTGTAGGTTCTTCAACAGATAAACTGTAAAGGGAAAGAAAGGATGGAAAAGCTTAAAAGAGAGTTAAAAGCGATATCAATTTTAATGGGCAAGACTAAAAGGCTAAGTTAGAAGCCCAAAGATGTAAACACTTAGACTTTTAAAGATAGCTAATTTCATTAAAATATTCTAATTTTTCCCTTAAGTTCCTGCATTTTTCCAGATACTAAAATTGAAGTATAACTTAATCTAACTTATAAAAGAATGCTTTAATGTGTCAGATTGTAAACTATGTGTTCTATACTTAATTTTGAGGCAGTGCAGCAGGAATTTTCCCAAGTTTAAATGCCACCTCTTCCACTCTGGCCTTGTGGCTTTGGGAAAATTATTGATTAACATCAGGTTGAGGGGAGGGGTGAAGGTGATTTTTATATATCTCTTTTAAGACTAATAATAAGTTATAACTTCTCCTGGGGCAGCAGTGCATGAAATACATCATGTATATGATACTGGTATTGTGCTTGACTTACAATAGGCACTTGATAAAGGGAAGCTGCTCTAACCTTGGTTGCAATAGGTGTGGAGGGGGGCCCAAGAATTCTGTACTTTTAAAAGCCTCTCAAATGATTCTAATGATTGTTCTAATTTGGGGAACACAGTCCCTGATAAAAATCCTTCTGGATATAAACAAATACTCAGCTTCAGGGATGTTTATCAATGCATTTCTTAGGATAGTACTTAGAAAAGCTGGAAAACATCTAGGAGAATGCAAAATAAGTTAGGTCTATCCATGTGCTAAAATACTATGTGGCCATTAAAATCAAATCAAGTGGCTAACATAGCATTTTGTACCAGGTACTGTTGGAAATGTCTTCTGTATACTATTTCATTTAGTAGTCCTGTGAGGCTGGCTCCCTTATTATCTCTATTTAACAGATGAAGAAATATGATATTATAAATAACAAGTGAAGCTGAAATATTTCTAAACTATTAGCAATAAAAAACATTTTTACAATAAAAATTTTGGCCTTGTTAGAGGAGATACTGAATTAGCTTTCTAACAGAAAATATTTCAAAATTGTCATGTGAAGAAGTGATCAAAAAAAGGTGATCAAAGCATTTACAGTCAAAAAGTGGGAGAAAAAAGTATTACAAAGGTATGTTAGTTATTTTTCTGGATTTTTACAAATGTGTTTGTGGTATTTGTCAGTGTTTTAAAATTTGTAATTTGTTATTTTTTCTCATTGTAAATAAATACCAACTTTTTAGCCCATTTTTATACCTTTTTCCTATTGAGCCCTCTCCCCCGCACAGATTATATAACTTTCAGGCTGCACAAAACCTGGAATCCCAGCCCTCTGCCTACCAGGTATGCATGATGAGAACCCCCGAAGAAGAGAAGGGGACAGAGTAATAGAGGGAAAATATTTAGACAGATGGAACGAGAAAACTTTCTTCAAATAAAACTTGAATCTTTATAAAAAGCTTCCTGAAAACCGACCGAGATGCCTCAAACTGGCTGAATGGCACTATGTAACTTTAGTCATTTTGGGGGCAGCTTTCTATTCACATTCAATGGAAATAGGTAGGATGATCTCAGAGAGGCGTGAATGCTCAGAAACAACTTTCCTAGGTTTTATGTTTGCTTTTTAATTCCTTTATGTGGAGAAGAACACTATTCAGATGGCAGTAATATCATTTAATATATTTCAGTAAAAACCAGATGGAGGCAATTTAGAGTTCCTTTATCAATCCTTTGTTTTTATTGTCTCTTAGAGTCTGATATTTCTTGTTCGAGACTGGAGCTTCCCATACGAATTTTCATATGGATCTGACGGTGGCTCCAAATTCTTGGAAAAACGCCTCAAGGTTTGTTAGCTTTCTAGATGCATGAAATTTCCTCAGTAGTGATCTAAAATTATTTTTGTTGAGTCACTTCTTGAATAGATACTCAATAGCCACAACCTCATTTGACCTTCATAGTATCTCTCTGAACAAACTAAGAGTGATACTTAATAAAATGTCAATTACAATTTTAAATATGATCGATAATTATGATTCAGAAAAAGAGTTCTTTTGTAGCTATCTATAAAACAATGATTTATTCCTAAAGATAAAATCTTTAATTTTAAGAGTTAAATCAGTTGAAGATTGACAGTACAAATATCTGGATTCATATTTTAGCAGAGACTTAAAGTCAATTTAAGAAAATATTTAAGATCCCCAAAGTCAATCTTAGGACATTTTGCTAGTAGTTTACAGAATGTGATATTAGGAAAAGGCTATTAACTGTCTGTGTCATGATAGTTCAATAGTTGAACAGATATCCAAAAAAATACCTAATAAGTAATCAGGAAAAAAATGGAGATTAAAAAAAAGAACTCTTGATAATCAGGATCTCTAAGATTACTTTTTAAGGCTATGGTTATTTTAGGATAATTTGTACTATTAACTTTCTAATACATAGGAAAAAAGGAGGCAGTTTAGCTTGTATGTAAATACCCAACTATCCAGATGTCTTTCTAGAATTTAAATGTATACCTACCAAGTGACAAGAGGCTGTCTTTGAGTATCTCCTGAAAAGAAGGTAGGAATATCTTATGATCTATTCATGTCTTTGTGAGTACTTTGATTTAAAATTTGAATTTGTAGGAACTAGCTGGAGTAAAATCCCACTAATTTGTACTAAAAACCGGGAAGGCTCTTCTGAGTAAGCGTAGACATTTGTTAATTATAGTAATAATGCCATATGTATACTCTACTTAAATGTGGCTATGTGGCCAAAAAGTTTGGCTAAAAGTTTCCCAAAACTTTTAGTGTCAGCCCTGTCATGTCATTTTTTATCATTGTGACCAGACATAGCAAATATAACTGCCACAGAATTCTTTTGGAGTTCAATTTGTGTTGAAAGTCATTTAAACTTCAGAATGATTTACTACAGGTCTCAGGGAACCAGCATGAAGAACTCCAGAATGTTCGAAAACACATCCATTCCTGTTTCACGAAAATTTCCTGTTTTCTGCTACCTCATCCTGGCCTAAAAGTAGCTACCAATCCAAACTTTGATGGAAAACTGAAAGGTTTGTCTGTCTTTCAGTGAATGTGTTTATGTCACTAAGTCTGATTTTATCCACTGGGCTTATAGCTGCTAGTTTAGTTTGTTCACTGATCTGGGTGTGCTGATTAGAAATTGTCAGGGGGATTGAGAATCCCCAGCTCATGCTAGAGCACCTCCTTGATCTGTGGGGTTCTATGGGTGCCAAATATGTACACAGAGAAAATAGACTAAATCCTGCACTCACCTGGGGGCAGTAACCCTCACCCTTTCTCAGAGGTTCCTGCTTACCTCTGCATTGAGGAATGCTCCTTAATATCTTCCTTTTACATTTTCCTTATTTATATTTAAAGGGAAAATAGAAGTCTATATTATTGGGATATTTGTATTGTTATATAATAGAGATAGAAAAAATATTGCAGAATACTGAACTGAAGCTCTATCAAACTGCTGCTGAAAAATTTAATTATAAATCACTAAAAACTTCACTAATAATGAGAGCATCTTCTGGATGAGGACTAGTTTCTTAAAAAACTAAAAGCCCCAGAGTGTTTTTCAAAGTAGTAGTATGTAATCATCTCTTAAAGAGAGAGATATGGCTAATGTTTTAAGATTCCAAAACAATTCAAATTGTCTAAAAAAAAGAGGGAAGGGAGGCAGCAGGAGGTGGAGGCAGGAGTCTGCAGAAGCTAATCCTTCCTAATAATCATTAGGTCTTTAGATATTTGCTTTGCAGTTAATCCAAGGTAGTATTGATCTCACATGGCCTCAGCCTGCAACGATTTAGAGTGGGGCTTGGGTTCCCAGCCAGAGACTGGGCTGGATTGCAGTGGTGAAAGCACCAGATCCTACCCACTAGACCAGTGCTCAGTGACAAGGGCCCTGGCCCTTTGGCTTTGCAGAAAAGAATTCCCACAAAAACGGAAAGTAGTGAAACAAGGAAAGTATTTATCAAGAGGGGAAAAAAAGTACAGTATGTGTGGATGGACACACAAGCAGACTGAGAGGGAGAGTCCCTGAGTTGCACCCTCACAGCAATTTGAATTACGTTTATGGGCGTTTCTTCCAAGCTTCCTTTGGCCAGTCATTTTGATTTGCCTAGCTCACAGTCCATCTCTGGTGTGCCTCAGGATCCTTCCACATGAGCACACGCATCTCAGCCAAGATGGATCCTACCGCAGAGGCATCTGGATAGAGCATCCTGTGACGTTGCTCCTCCTTTCACCTGCAATTAGCCTTTTCTGCACATGTATGTTCAGGGAGGTCTCCTGACTTCGCAAACAAAAAATACCTGGTCTGGGCAAGGCCCAAGCTCCTCCCTTAATTGTCCTGCTGTTCCTGACTTGGAGTTTCCATCGGGAATGAATCTCCAATTGCTTTATCCCGGGTGGGGGGAGGTGCTATTTACCTCCTGCTGCTGCGCTGCTAAGTCGCTTCAGTCGTGTCTGACTCTGTGCGACCCCACAGACGGCAGCCCACCAGGCTCCCTGGTCCCTGGGATTCTCCAGGCAAGAGTACTGGAGTGGGGTGCCATCACCTTCTTCAGTCTACCTCCTACCTCAGTACAAAGACATTTCTGACTTTTTTATTTGTAAAAATAAAGTACATTATAATAAAGTAGCATTAAGTACACCACTAAATTCAAACATGTGCTTGATTTACTTTGGCCTTTCTGCATTGTGCCAGGGGTAATGAGACAGAGGCATAACAAGCCTTGCACCACAGTTGTTCTCAAAGGACTTGAAAATTACTTTTAAAAATGACAGCTGAACAACTTGTATTCAGTTTTGTGGAACTGGCAAGTTCAAAAAGCAAACCAGTTTTTTTTTCCCTATGTATCCATAGTGTTTTCTCTCAGATACCTTTTATTTTGCCATTGCAGTTAATATCATAAATAGAATCCCAAATGTATCAATCATCAGCAATTGTTTTTATACATGTTTTAAATTGTCTTTTCATTATACAACAGCAAGACAACTGTAGGCAGGCACATATTAATGCATGGATTCCAAGATCATATAATTTCATTGTCACTTATGAATTCCAACCCACCGGTGAGCACAGACCTCTTAATACTGTGTAGTGACCTAATGGCTTCAAAGTGTTTTGAGTAAATTACGTAAAGAGAGGGCTCCCACAAGGCCTTTCTTTCTTCTCTGGGGTTGGAGAGCCATAAGCAGGCAGAGCAGGAGCAGGCCTTCAACAACAGTCCTTTATTGGGACAAAAAAGTACCCTGCCTCGTTCCTTTCCTGTAGTACACAGCTACAGTTCTTAAATTAACAGATACATTTTGCAATGAAAGAATTCAGGGAGTTTTAAGATAAACCATGCAGATACAAATCACAGTTTTAAATAGATTTGTTCCTCATCAAATTTTACTCATAATCTAAACATATATTGACTCACAGTTGGTTTACAGTTAACCATGAGTTGCAAGTTTACAAAGTGGCTAGCTTGAGGGAAAGAGAAATGAAAGGCGGCTTCAGTTGCCTGTCAAAGTTCCATTTTAATGAGGCTTTACAAGACTACTGCTAAATCTCTCTGCACCAAAATGTTCTAGTTTGCCTCAGTGTTTCCTTGGGGAGTTTTGAATCTGCTGTTTACATCAGTTTTTCATCCCATCCTGAATCTTATAATATGACGTTATTTCTATCCAGAATGTCTTGTCTTCTGGCCAAGCTGTTCTCCAGAGGGCTGTCATCTGAGTGGTTGCCTCCAGGGGAAAAAACATCTTTGAATAAACAATTGTACAGAAATTCTTTGATGACAGTTTCTCATATACTTTTTCGATACACTTACAGAAATAATTTTCTAACTCATTTGTTATTGGAGAAGGCAATGGCACCCCACTCCAGTACTCTTGCCTGGAAAATCCATGGACGGAGGAGCCTGGTGGGCTGCAGTCCATGGGGTCGCTAAGAGTCAGACACGACTGAGCAACTTCACTTTCACTTTTCACTTTCATGCATTGGAGAAGGAAATGGCAACCCACTCCAGTATTCTTGCCTGGAGAATCCCAGGGATGGGGGAGCCTGGTGGGCCGCCGTCTATGGGGTTGCACAGAGTTGGACACAACTGAAGCGACTCAGCAGCAGTAATTGTTATAATTATTTTTTGTTCATGGTCACTCACATTATCAAAATTGTTATCCTGTCTTACTATTTCCAGTGTTATTTAAAACGTATACTACTATGATTATATTTAATTGCTATTAGTTGAATCACTTCCCACTTAGGAAATCAAAAGGACCAAAGGCACTGAATCACATTCATCCATGATGCATTCGACCAATTCTTACCAAGTGCCTACTGAATATGTCCCCTCATATAGCAGATCCAATCTTGTAATTAACAAGGAGTTAACCTTTTTCTGAGGTGGTTCTGTGTCGTAATACCACCTGTAGAATGACCAGCTAACCACATCATAAATTGGGGAGCTGCTTCCTTAACAGCTCCAGTTAGACTCAGAAAGCATAGCCAAACCCCAGTGCAAGGTTATTATTTTTAAGGATGTATTTCTCATGATTTGTCAGAGTCAAATGACCCTGAGAAAATATCTTCCTTGGTCAGTTTCCACAGCAGCCCTACACTGTAGGTGCATCTGCCGTGTGGAATTCTTATAAAGCATGCATCGTGTCCTCAATTGTTACAGATAACTTCTTTGACCTAGATCCTGAATTCCTAACAAGGTTTTACTCTTGTGACAAAAATTCTTGAAGAAATGATGAAAACAGAAATCATCATGAATAATCATCCACCCACACATATTATTGAACACTTGCAGTGAGTCAAGCCTGATGAACACAGCTCTGCAAGTTGATCTGAACTGGTCTGCAGATGTTCTGGGTCATGTATTTACTTTTCTTCCACAAATACTGTTGGCAAGAGCTCCCACTTGTGTATGTCATGAATATATTGTTTGTATTTTCTGAATCCAAAATTGGAATACCTGGCTTTGGTGAAAACAAAGTTATATGGCTAATACTATTGTCAGAACACATTTTTTTGTCCAAATGTCTGATACTGTTCTGGTTACTTTGATAATTAATACACTTGGTGTCAGAGTGTGTATCTTATTCCATTACAATTTTACAAGGAGATTTAGGGAGGAGTGGAATTTGCATGTTTTGAAAGTGATTTTACAGTGGTTTTAGAAGGAGAAACCTTTTTTGTTTTATACAGATATTCCAGAAGAATTCATATATTCCAGATATATAGCAATATTCTACTAATGTTGAAAAAAGCATAAAATCATATAGTAAAAAAGAAACCTATTAGCATCAGTGAATACAGATACATAATAGGCAATAAAACATGACAAAGGGAACATGATAATATAATACAAATACCAGTATTTCAGTGAAAATTGGTAACTAAGAAGCAAACCACCATAATAAATACTTCAGAATCAGTTCAGTTCAGTTGCTCAGTCGTGTCCGACTCTTTGTGACCCCATGAATTGCAGCACACCAGGCCTCCCTGTCCATCACCAACTCCCGGAGTTCACTCAGACTCACATCCATTGAGTCCGTGAGGCCATCCAGCTATCTCATCCTCGGTCGTCCCCTTCTCCTCCTGCCCCCCATCCCTCCCAGCATCAGGGTCTTTTCCAATGAGTCAACTCTTTGCATGAGGTGGCCAAAGTACTGGAGCTTCAGCTTTAGCATTATTCCTTCCGAAGAAATCCCAAGGTTGATCTCCTTCAGAGTGGACTGGTTGGATCTCCTTGCAGTCCAAGGGACTCTCAAGAGTCTTCTCCAACACCACAGTTCAAAAGCATCAATTCTTCTGCGCTCAGCCTTCTTCACAGTCCAACTCTCACATCCATACATGACCACTGGAAAAACCATAGCCTTGACTAGATGGACCTTAGTCGGCAAAGTAATGTCTCTGCTTTTGAATATACTATCTAGGTTGGTCATAACTTTTCTTCCAAGGAGTAAGCGCCTTTTAATTTCATGGCTGCAGTCACCATCTGCAGTGATTTTGGAGCCC
>SJXQ01004360.1:250110-268527 GCA_006408695.1 Aepyceros melampus | reverse complement strand
AGCTTATATCTTTCCTTTTCTAACCTATAATAATACGGAGCACAGGCATGCATGCTAAGTCACTTCAGTCATGTCCGACTCTGAGCGACCCCATAGACGGCAGCCCACCAGGCTCCTCTGTCCCTGAGATTCTCCAGGCAAGAATACTGGAGTGGGTCGCCATTTCCTTCTCCAAATACAGAGCACAGTTATCAGTTAAAAACTGGTACAATGCAAACAAAAAAATAATTTAGAATAAACTCCTGTCCAAGTCCTCATAAAATATGGACACACTTCAAAGCTGTACAAAACATGAAGGAAAATATGTTGGAAGAATTTCCAACATCATGCTCATACATGTCATAAACAGTAAGCAAAAGAAAAGAACCATAAATTCTTATGTAAACTGATATTTCAGTAACAAGCAGGGAGCATGCAAAACACAGTCATAAGGTTTGAATCTTTATCCTTAAGATCTTAGAAATCACCAATCCCAAAGCCTAAAAACTCAATGACTCTGCTGAAATTCAGGTTTTAAAAAATCATGGTATCTTTGCTTAGATATCAAGTGTCTGGATATACCAAGTCTCTGCTTTTTACGTATGATTTTTTATTATTATTATTATTTTAAGATATAGAATATAACATCACTTTTTAAAAAAATTTTTATTTTTACTTTATTTTACTTTACAATACTGTATTGGTTTTGCCATACATTGACATGAATCCGCCATGGGTGTACATGAGTTCCCAATCCTGAACCCCCTTCCCACCTCCCACCCCATATCATCTCTCTGGATCATCCCCATGCACCAGCCCCAAGCATCCTGTATCCTGTATCGAACATAGACAGGTGATTCGTTTCTTACATGATAGTATACATGTTTCAGTGCCATTCTCCCAAATCATGCCACCCTCTCCCTCTCCCTCTCCCTCAGAGTCCAAAAGTCTGTTCTATACATTTGTCTCACATACAGGGTTATCATTATCTTCTTTCTAAATTCCATATATATGTGTTAGTATACTGTATTGGTGTTTTTCTTTCTGGCTTACTTCACTCTGTAAATTGGCTCCAGTTTCATCCATCTCATTAGAACTGATTCAAATGTATTCTTTTTAATGGCTGAGTAATACTCCATTGTATATGTACCACAGCTTTATGTATGATTTTAAAAATTATTGCTGTGTTCAAAAGACTCCTCTGAATATCTGTTTTCTGTGTTACTTTGCTAAATTTGTAATGCTAAACTTGAACCTAATACTATAAAATGGGTTATGTGTAATCAGTTCAGTTCAGTTGCTCAGTCGTGTCCGACTCTTTGAGACCCCATGAACTGCAGCACGCCAGGCCTCCCTGTCCATCACCAACTGCCAGAGTCTACCCAAACCCATGTCCATTGAGTCAGTGATGCCATCCAGCCATCTCATCCTCTGTCATCCCCTTCTCCTGCCCTCAATCTTTTGTAGCATCAGGGTCTTTTCCAATGAGTCAGTTCTTCGCATCAGGTGGCCAAAGGATTGGAGTTTCAGCTTTAGCATCATTCCTTCCAATGAACACTCAGGACTGATCTCCTTTAGGATGGACTGGTTGGATCTCCTTGCAGTCCAAGGGACTCGCAAGAGTCTTCTCCAACACTACAGTTCAAAAGCATCAATTCTTCGGCGCTCAGCTTTCTTTATAGTCCAACTCTCACATCCATACATGACTACTGGAAAAACCATAGCCTTGACTAGATGGACCTTTGTGGCAAAGTAATGTCTCTGCTTTTTAATATGCTATGTAGGTTGGTCATAACTTTCCTTCCAAGGACTAAGTCTTTTAATTTCATGGCTGTGTCACCATTAGTTGTACTAAATAACTCAGACTACTTCTGATCAGCTAGCTAAAAGGCCTCCATTGCTTTTCTTACACTTTTATTTTGTGTTGTTGAGTTTCACTACTAGAGGAAGCCCTAATATCACTTCTTTTTGAACTTGAGTACTAGCTAACACACCTTACACAGTTCTATACATTTTTCATAAGATTGGCACAGTAAACACAGAAAACTTTTGGATATACTTTCTGGAGGGAATACATTTTATAAGGAGTAAATATCTGCCCTTCTTCCATTTATAACTCTCTGTATAAAACCATGAACAAGACTTAGAGGCATCAGAATGCATGACATGGTTATGTGAATGGGGTGTGAAACATGTATCATTTAGTATCAAGAAAGCTATTTTATAGGTGAAAGACAAAATAAATATGTAATTGGAGTGGAGATGAGAAAGATTAGCAATAGGAGTTGGGCAAGGAGTATAGTTCACCCTGAGAAAAGTGGGTTTCAGGAATAATTTAGATGATCAGAAGGTGAGTGATAGCTTTATCACTAGGGAAAAAATAGAGGTAGTTACTGGATGTTTTATGGTAACCCATGAAAGACTTTAACAATTTTAAAATAATGGTGAATTTTCTTCTACTTTAGAAATAGATGATGAATTCATCAAAAACTTGAAAATCCTCATTCCTTGGCTGCTTAGTCCCGAGAGCCTAGACATTAAAGAGATCAATGGGAACAAAATCACCTGCCGAGGTCTG
Source organism: Aepyceros melampus (assembly GCA_006408695.1). Taxonomy (NCBI): domain Eukaryota; kingdom Metazoa; phylum Chordata; class Mammalia; order Artiodactyla; family Bovidae; genus Aepyceros; species Aepyceros melampus. The sequence continues at coordinate 265,970 of SJXQ01004360.1, read as the reverse complement.
GTGGAGTACTTCAAGGTATCATTCTCATTTCTAGAGCACTTGTGAGTATTTAGATTTGACATGTTTGGGATGCAGTTCCTACTTAAAACAACAGAAAATTATAGACTCCATAATATGGGGGGCAAAGGTATGAGGAATATATACAAATGATTTAAAAAATTTATTAGACTCCCAAGAGGAGCTTGCTTTCTGAAATTATTTTTTGAGAAAACTTCTTGGCGTAACTTTACTGTCACCTTTTATCTTGAGGGAAATTATTTCGAAACAGAAATGTATCTAGGAGTTGGAAAAGTCTTGCTTCTCTTTACGGGGAGGAGGTGTTTCCCAGGGTCATATAATCTTCACTTATGACCTATACTGAATTTTACCTTCATTCTCAAGATTTTCCCTAATGGGTTATACTTTGCCTTCCTACTGGAGAAAATTCTTCCACATTTCCTGCTTTTTGCACCAAGCGCCAATTTGAAATGGAAATATTTTAAATTTGCATTTACCTGTTTACCTCAGATAGCCCCAAACACATTTTTTAACCAATGCACATATATAGTGGATTTTAGTTATCGATCTGATTTTTGGATTGATACTCCAAGGGCTAAAATAACAATTTTTTAAATTGATGTTTTGTCATTTCAAATGTGGTTGTATATCTTCTTCATGATTGTTTATCTTCACCACTCTCAGCAAAAAGTGACAGGTTGTCTAAAATTTGAATTCTTGCTGTGCATAAAACACCTTGGAGGAGCGTAGGATTATAGTAGGAGATTCAGGGCCCTTGAACAGATCTGTTCCATAAAGCTTGAGGCAGCAGCAGGTACAGATTCCTGTGGGTAACTGAAAATGTTACTCCTAGCAGAGGGATCTGAGAGAGTTTTAAAGGAAGTGAGGTGGGTAAGCCTTTGCAAAGACTGAGATTGGCAAATGTGTGCAAAGGGCTTTTCAGGAAAAAGAAACAAGAACTAGTAAGAAAGAGGGAATTAAAAGTATGAGAACGATGATAGTTCCTGAAACTGTCAAAATTAATTTTTTTGAACTGTCAAGGCCTTAGACCTCAGAATACAATTTAACATAGATATTGAATGGAATTACTTGAACATGAGTCTTTTTTCTTTCCTGTTTTTTAGGCTTACATAAAGATCTATCAAGGTGAAGAATTACCACATCCCAAATCCATGTTACAGGTATTTATTCATCAGGAGTCTTGACATTCTAAAACATTCTGTCACTAAAGCTAAGTTAAAGATATGCTCCAATCTGGCTGTCAGAAATCACCATATAAAAATAATGGGTGGAGTGACAGATTATTTTTCTAATAACGACTCACTTGTGCAAGTGATTCATCTAATCACTTTCAGATACACGTATAGCACCCCCACTTGTGCTGAGATACAAGAGAGTCTTCATTCTCTTTGTACTAAATTTGTTTAGAAAAGACTCATACTGTGGTTTAGATTCATACGTGTGACAAGAAAAGCAGGTCCAGGTTTTAAACAAGTGGCCTCTACAAACAAACATTCAGGAAAGGAAAAACTTGCTTTTTCCATACTTTTTTTTTTAATTTCTGAATTTTAATGCCTCTTTTATGTTATCAGTGATACACTGTTCTATCAGTAGTAACCTTTAAAGTTGACATAGTTTTATGTATGAGTACATGTGTGCAAGTTGCTTCAGTCATGTCCAACTCTGTATGACCCTGTAGACTGCAGCCTGCCAGGCTCCTCTGTCCATGAGATTCTCCAGGCAAGAATACCAGAGTGGGTTGCTATGCCCTCCTCTAGGGGAGCTTCCTGACTCAGGGATCAGACCTGTGTTTCTTACGTCTACCTGCACTGGCAGGCAGGTTCTTTACCACTAGTGCTGCCTGGGAAGCCCATTAGTATATAAAAAATGTATATATTATTTCCCAGGTGTCTGGATTTATAGATTCTCACACACACACACACACATTTGGTGAAAGGCTTAAAAATATTTTTAGATAAATAATCTTCCAAATGAAAATTCATTTTCGAACTATGGTTTATTGAGTAAGCTATATTTTATACGTTTTGAAATTTTAATTTTACTAAAAGATACAGAAGTATTTCAGCACATTTTAAATTATCTGATGACCTTGAGTTTTTGCATATTTCTTGCATGTTGTGTGTATATATGTAGAAATCTAATAAATATGAATTCCATTTTACATCATACTTTGTACTTTGTCCAAAGGCCACAGCAGAAGCTAATAATTTAGCAGCCGTGGCAACTGCCAAGGATACATACAATAAAAAAATGGAAGAGGTAAGAATATTTTAAATCACGTTTTAAATAAAATCAGTATTTCTTCCATGAACTCATTCTTTTCTTCTTCCACATTACACTGTTTACACATGCAGAAGTGGCTCTGACTTATGCTTTCTCAGCCTATGTGTATCACATTTCTTTTTATTGTATTCCTCAAGTATTTTAAAAACAAATCAAGAGAACATGACATATGCAAATTTTAAATGTATTTTAAATGAATTCTCTCTATATTTCTTTTTAAAGTTCACACTGTAGGGGTAAAGGAATACAGATTTTTCCACTATTTATAAGATCAAAGTAGCTAAAATAACATGGTACCCTCTATACTATACCTCCCCATATTCTATAATTCCAATTTCTAGCTTAAGTATAAAAAGCTGTTAGAAAAAAATAAACCACAAGGGCCAACATTTCTAAGTATTATATTTCCTCTTTTTACCAGTAACATTCTAAATTAGGATACATCTACTGATTATTGTGTATATCTATTAATGTGATGAGGTTTCTTTCCACTGAAAATGTTATAAAATCAAAATTGCACCCCAAATTGGTAGAGCCTTGGAATCAAGGGAAATATAGTATATGGTCTGGTGTTTATGACATAATTAAAGGGGAAATGGAGTGAGAGTCTCCTATGTGTATTTAAATCTCAACCGTAGTTAACGGTATGGGTAATTGAGATTTCCCTTGTAACTTTTGAAAAAAAGTTGAAAAAGTGGTCCATGAACATTTAGCATGTTTCCATTTAGTCTCTTGAAGAAAATACTGAATGGACTCCAAACAAAAATCAGTGAAACCTTTTCACCTTGAGGAAATTGGACTAAGTAATGGATATTCCAATCCGTATCAAAAAGAGAATAAAAATTAAGGCTTTAATATGTCGCCTATAAAGTTACCAGTCCCACTTATAGTCTCCCCTGATAGAAATGGAGTGTGGAAAGATGTGGGTTGACAAAATAAAATGTAGGCTTCTTCTGATTATTAATGTGTTCTAACAGATTCAGCTACCTAAGTGCAAAATTGTTATACAGTTGCTAGTTTTACTATACACTGCATAAATAATACTTCCTATTCGATACAGATCTGTGGCGGTGACAAACCATTTCTGGCCCCTAATGACCTGCAGACCAAACATCTGGAGCTTAAGGAAGAATCTGTGAAGCTATTTCGAGGGGTGAAGAAGATGGGTGGGGAGGAATTTAGCCGGCGTTACTTGCAACAGTTGGAGACTGAAATAGATGAACTCTACATCCAGTATATCAAGCACAATGATAGCAAAAATATCTTCCATGCAGCTCGTACCCCAGCCACACTGTTGTTGTCATCTTTATCACATATGTGATTGCTGGTGTGACTGGATTCATTGGTTTGGACATCATAGCTAGCCTATGCAATATGATAATGGGACTGACCCTTATCACCTTGTGCACCTGGGCATACATACGGTACTCTGGAGAATACCGAGAGCTGGGAGCTGTAATAGACCAAGTGGCTGCAGCCTTGTGGGACCAGGTAGGAACACTGAATTCTCTTCAACTAAATGCAGCACCTATTTGAATGCTATCTGTGTTCCAGATACTGTGTAGATATTGTAACATGTTAGGTAAACATGACTTTAAGAATTTTATATAGAGTTTGTCAAGATTGCCAGATACAAACTAGAGAAATAGTTTTCCAGTCAACATCTATTTTTCAAAAATACATGGATTAGGTAGTGTTTTTATCCCTAAAGTTGAGAGAGAAAACACAGTTTTTATTTAGCTGATTGTGACTCGATTATTTGTTGATTACTTCATACTTAAAACCTATCATTTGACTAGGATTGGTTTTGTTGTGCTGTGCTTAGTCGCTCAGTCATGTCCAACTCTGCAACCCCATGGACTGTAGTCCACCAGGCTCCTCTGTCCATGGGGATTCTCCAGGCAAGAATACTGGAATTGTTTGCCATGCCCTCCTCCAGGGATCTTCCCAACCCAGGGATTGAAGCCATGTCTCCTTCACTGTAGGCACATTCTTTACCATCTGAGCCACCAGGAAACCCCAAGGATACTGGAGTGGGTAGCCTATCCCTTCTCCAGGGGATCTTTCTGATCCAAGAATCAAACTGGGCTCTCCTGCATTGCAGGCAGATTCTTTACCAGCTGAGCTTTCAGGGAAGCCCTTGGTCTTGTTCAGTTCAGTTCAGTCGCTCAGTCATGTCTGACTCTTTGCAACCCCATGGACTTAAGCACAGCAGGCTTCCCTGTCCATCACCAACTCCCAGAGCCTACTCAAACTCATGTCCATCGTGTTGGTGAATCCATCCAATCATCTCATCCAGTCGTCACCTTCTCCTCCCCCTTCAATCTTTCCCAGCATCAGGGTCTTTTCAAAAAAGATAGCTTTTTTTTTTTTTTCAAAAAAGATAACTTTTCAAAAAAGATAGCTCTTCGCATCAGGTGGCCAAAGGATTGGAGTTTCAGCTTCAGCGTCAGTCTTTCCAATGAATATTCAGGACTGATTTCCTTTAGGATGGACTGGTTGGATGTCCTTGCAGTCCAAGGGACTCTCAAGCATCTTCTGCAACACCGCAGTTCAAAAGCATCAATTCTTTGGTGCTCAGCTTTCTTTATAGTCCAGCTCTCACATCCATACATGACCACTGGAAAAACCATAGCCTTGACTAGACAGACCTTTGTTGGTAACGTCTCTGCTTTTTAATATGCTGTCTAGGTTGGTCATAGCTTTTCTTCCAGGGAGCAAGTGTCTTTTAATTTCATGGCTTCAATCATCATCTGCAGTGATTTTGGAGCCCCAGAAAATAAAGTCTGTCACTGTTTCCATTGCTTCCCCATTTATTTGCCATGAAGTGATGGGACCAGATGCCACGATTAGTTTTCTGAATGTTGAGTTTTAAGCCAACTTTTTCACTGTCCTCTTTCACATTCAAGAGGTGCTTTCTGCCATAGGGTGGTGTCATCTGCATATCTGAGGTTATTGATATTTTTCCCAGCAATCTTGATTCCAGCTTGTGCTTCATCCAGCCTGCCTTTTGGCATAATGTACTCTGCATAGAAGTTAAATAAGCAGAGTGACAATATAACCCTGACGTACTCTTGTCCTGATTTGGAACCAGCATGTTGTTCCATGTCCAGTTCTAACTGTTGCTTCCTGACCTGCATACAGATTTCTCAGGAGGCAGGTGAGGTGGTCTGGTAGTCCCATCTCTTTAAGAATTTCTCACAGTTTGTTGTGATACACACAGTCTAAGGCTTTGGTGTAGTCAATAAAGCAAAGGCAGGTGTTTTTTTGGAACTCTCTTGCTTCTTTGATGATCCAGTGAATGATGGCAATTTGATCTCTGGTTCCTCTGCCTTTTCTAATCTAGCTTTAACATCTGGAAGTTCATAGTTCATGTACTGTTGTAGCCTGGCTTGGAGAATTTTGAGCATTACTTTGCTAGCATGTGAGATGAGTGCAATTGTGCAGTAGTTTGAACATTCTTTGGCATTGCCTTTCTTTGGGATTGGAATGAAAACTGACCTTTTCCAGTCCTGTGACCACTGCTGAGTTTTCCAAATTTGCTGGCATATTGAGTGTAGCACTTTCACAGCATCATCTTTCAGGATTTGAAATAGCTCAACTGGAATTCCATCACCTCCACTAGCTTTGGTCATAGTGATGCTTCCTAAAGGCCCACTTGACTTCACATTCCAGGATGTCTGGCTCTAGGTGAGTGATCACTCCATTGTGGTTATCTGGGTCATGAAAATCTTTTTTGTGTAGTTCTGTGAATTCTTGTGACCTCTTCTTAATATCTTCTGCTTCTGTTAGGTCCATACCATTTCTGTCCTTTATTGTGCTCATCTTTGCATGAAATGTTCCCTTGGTATCTCTAATTTTCTTGAAGAGATCTTTCCCATTCTATTGTTGTCCTCTTTCTTTGCACTGATCACTGAGGAAGGCTTTCTTATCTCTCCTTGCTATTCTTTGGAACTCTGCATTCAGATGGGTTTATCTTTCCTTTTCTCCTTTGCCTTTCACTTCTCTTTTCTCAGCTATGAGTAAGGACTCGTCAGACAACCATTTTGCCTTTTTGCATTTTTTCTTAGGGATGGTCTTGATTACTGCCTCCTGTACAGTGTCACAAACCTCTGTCCATAGTTCTTCAGGTACTCTATCCCTTGAATCTATTTGTCACTTCCACTGAATAATCGTAAGGGATTTGATTTAGGTCATACTTGACTGGTCTAGTGGTTTTCCTTACTCTCTTCAATTTACATCTGAATTTGGCAATAAGGAGTTCATGATCTGAGCCACAGTCAGCTCCCGGTCTTGTTTTTGCTGACTGTATAGAGCTTCTCCCTCTTTGGCTGCAAAGAATATAATCATTCTGATTTTGGATTGACCATCTCGTGATGTCCATGTGTAGTCTTCTCTTGTGTTGTTGAAAGAGGGTGTTTGCTGTGACCAGTTCATTCTCTTGGCAAAACTCTGTTAGTCTATGACGTGCTTTGTTTTGTACTCCAAGGCCAAATTTGCCTATAACTTCAGGTAGCTCTTGACTTCCTACTTTTGCATTCCAGTTCCTTATTATGAAGAGGATATCTTTTTCGGGTGTTAGTTCTAGAAGGTCTTGTAGGCCTTCATAGAACCATTGTTAGGAGCATATATAAATGACCATCTGAAGTCGTATCACTGTCTCTTTTAGTAAAACCTCTCAACACAGTATCTGATTACTTCAGATTGTCTCTTTTAACTATTCATTTGTACCAGGCCCGAAAATGAGTCCAAGTCAACCTCTGGATCAGCTGCTTCTGGGTCAGTTGTCCTTTATGGTCCAATTAACTAACCCAGGGTCACCATGGTCTGCTGTTCAAATAACTGATTATGGACAGGGGAAACAGTTATAAACACACCAGAATAAAAATCATCTCACCTTTCATTCTGGAAGTGTCTTCAATTACTGCATGAAAATTTTGATAAATTTAGTGAAACTAAAGTTGAGATTCTTCATAAAATTTTGGAGTTAAGACTTGTGAATATTTATGGTCTGCAGGTAGCAAGTAATAGCTACAATTCTCTCAGCATTGAGTATGTTTATACTCTTTAAAACCAAATTGTAACTGATGGATTTGCCGTGAGTCTTTGAAGAATCTAATTGAGATATATACTGATAAATGGTAGCACTATTGGAAAAGAATTAATTAAAATTGGATCCTCTGAGCCACTGCCTCAAATAGCCCCTCAACCTCAAAAGATGAAGAGGGGCTATTTAAGGTAAATCCCAAAGCCCTCCTAGAATATGATGCTGAAACCTGTGATGAATATAGAATTGGGTCCTTCAGAAGATTCAGATTAAATATGTAATCTAAATTGAAAAAATCTGCAGGGGTATATGGTCTAAATATTTTTACCTGGAAGTACTGCTTTACTAAGTTGTGTTGGTTTCTACCATACATCAACATGAATCAGCCATAGGTATACACATGTCCCCTTTCTCAAGGTGTATTTGTTCCTAAATGCTCTCAAATTACTAATGTAAATAAGGTTGACTATCATAGTGCTATTAATGAAGCAGGATATATACTTCTCTTTTTTCCCCTTTAATCTGCCTTTACCACAGGGAAGTACAAATGAGGTAAGTTAAATTTTTCTTAAATTAAGAACTATTTGTATATTTATAAACATTATGATTGTCTTATTTTACAAACCCAACTAGTTATTAAAGGATGTCTCAATGTAGATAGGTTTTAAAATATTTAATTTACTCTGAACATGGTATATGGTTTTATCTGCATATGAAACACAAGAATTGATTATCATGAATATTTATAAATTTTTAAAAATCTTAAGCTCTAACATTGGGCATTTTGCTCTACTGCAGAGTGAAACAAGTAGTTATGAAAATCTTGAGGAAACTTAACTAACACAGAGTCAACAGAGCTACAACCTTTAGAAGTGGTTTTCAACTTTGGCTTCTGAAAGAGTCATCTGTACCACTTTAAGCAGGTTTCAGGCCAGTATGTAGTGTAACTAACTTTCTTGGCATACCTCGGACCTGACCTGTAAATTAGTGTTCATTTCTCCCACTGCACATGTGCAGAAAGTCTGTATCTGAGGAAGAATCTAAGTTTCTATGAAGGAATCATTTTCACATAAGAAAAGCTATTTCTGTGGAATCATTTAGGTCATTACTTTCAGAAAGCAAAATTGATCTTCAGCAACTACAGTGACAGTATGTAATTCTTTCTTTGGTTTCTGCTGTTTTATACATAACTAGATTATGTCTGCCAATCAGATACTAAGGATATATTTAATATTTACAAATCAACAAGGAATTACTTTATGTAAAATTCAGTAAAATGAATTTACTAAAACAGTAAAAATAAATTTCAACTTTGTAAATAAAATCTTAAGAAAAAATACAATCTTTTAAGAAACCATGATTAAACTGAATATATTAGAATCAGAAGAGAACTAAGGTTGTGCCAGTATGCATTTGTAAATTGATGATGGTATAATTCAGATTTAAGAAAATAGCCATATAGACTCAGAAAGATAAAAATGAATGGAATTTCCTGGAAATTCTGTTTAATGATATCAAGCTTTTATTCAACCTTTAAAAATATTCAGACTTTTTAAAGATTTTAGAATTACATCAGATAAATTGGTCTTAACTGAGTGTTCATTATGTGAAAGTCAGAGGAGGTAATGAATTTTAGACACTAGCTGAGGGGTTAAAAAAACATAAAAATATTTATGGACACTTCAGAAAGCAGTATGTAAACATTTCTATGATGCAAACACTGTTACAGAGACAAATAACAAAGACAGAGGTAGTTTTAATGAAGAAAGCCTTTCTAAGGTAATGTTTCTGAATAAAGGTTTTGTAAGCTATGAACTGATTAGTGGAAGCAAGGGAAGAGAGCATATTTGAGAAAGCCCACGTGGTGGGGGAGGGGTAACACATGTGCTTATTTGCATGACCATATCAGGAAATTATGGAGAATAAAAAGTGGTCCCTTTCTGAAAAACCTATCAGGAAGGTCCAATAGCAAGTGTTTTACCTGTGTATAATAAATTAGCTATTGGCAATCACAAGTTATGAGCTCCCATAATTCCTCTAAAACTAATAATATTCACAATATGAGTTTTCCACATCCCTGGGGCACAGACAGTGGTTAGGAGGCTCTGCTCCAAAAGGTGGGAACGGTAAAAGAAAATACAGTCAAGGATAGAACATTTACCATAGAGATCAACCCGCATAAGTAGTAATATCAACACACTGGAGAGTTGAAAATACTCTTGACTACTGAGATACTAGTTATTAGTATATATGTTATACAGATTACTAAGAATCCCAAATTTAGCATGCTAAATTTTATATAGTACCATAAATTACACTAAAAGGAAAAAATTTATATCTGTGTATTTAATAAAATGTTTTATCATTTAAAAAATAATCTGATTATTTTATTTCTAGGCTTTATACAAGCTTTACAGTGCAGCAGCAACCCACAGACATCTGTATCATCAAGCTTTTCCTGCACCAAAGTCAGAATCTACTGAACCATCAGAAAAGAAGAAAATGTAACCCCAAATTTAAAAAATACAGGTGCATGACCAAATTGTCAATTAAATATTGTTTTACGTTTCCATGCAAACATACAAAGTGCTTCCATCAGAACAGAATAAAATAGCAAGCACCTCCGAAGACTGCACAACAGCTTAGTTCTTTTACTTCAGTGTTTAATAAGCAGATATATGTATGCATGGTTATATCATTTGTTAACATGTATAGTTTTTTGATTTTGTCTTCAAATATGCTATTATAATTTAAAGAATTTGTCTATTTATGATAATGATACATGTGTTCTGCTTGAATTTACTAAATACTACTACTGGGTTATAGTTAAACCATGTAGTAATATTATTCCACATTTGGATATGCTCATTTAATTTCTACAGAAGAATTTTTAAATTATTTCACATAGGCATTTGTTAAAACATAGCTCAATAGGCTTGATTCAACCTATACCATCTTACATATACCATTAGCTTTTATTATAAAAGACATCTAAGAGAGCTTTTCAGTTGCTTTACCAGAAACTATATATTGCTTCTTTTATATTGTTTAATATAGAATATAAACCTCTTGATCAAAAATGCACAAAAAAATCACTTTGTATATGTATTTGAGTTTCACTGCATTGTATATTTTTTCATTTGGTACACAAAGATATGTATTCATCATAGGTTTATTCTTTTAACATGTGAACTATTATTAAAGTTTACTCTGGTTCCTAAGATTAAAAATAACTGAATTTGGAAATGTTTGGGAGGTGCTGATGCAGAAGAGGAAAAGTTTCTATCTCTTTTTTAGCTTCAAAATGCATTTTCTTTAATGTTGACACCATTACAGATTTAGCTTTTCATTCTAACATATGTGTGCTGATCCCTTTTAGGTTCCTTCCAGTTCTTTTAAACCGTGATTCTATACTATATTTCTAATGACTAAAATCTGTAGTGGAATTTCATACTTTTTAGAGGATAAAAATGTGCAGTAATGAAAGAAAAAAAAAAAAAGGAATGCCTCTTATCCAGGAGCTCTAAAACAGATTGATAACTTTCTTAGAAATAGCTAACCTTTAGTTAAATAAAACAGTAATATTAAGTAAAGAGTAAAGATGGAAAAGTATGTGAGAGTTCATAACATATATAAGCTCACATCTTAGCAAAGTTTGATCACGTGGCCTGCGAAATAACTTTTCCCACTGATAAAATTCCACTGGCCTATTTTCATTTTTTGGATACCCCTTTCATTGTGCTTCCTTTGCCTATGGGCCTGCTGAATAGAAAAGTAGGATCTCTGTAAGCATTATGCATAAAACATGGACTCAAATGCAACACATTTAGTTTCCACAAAAATATATTTAATAAGCTTGTTATATAAAATCAAACATTTAACATTTTCAACATTTTATCAATAATTCATATTCACTGATATCTAACTAGGAGTACTTTATATTTTGAAAGATTACCTAAACTAAAAATTTATTTACATATTTACAACACATGTAAATATAACTGAAGAGTTATTTCAACAAGTTGAAATTCACAGAATTGTAGAGATTTATAGGCTAGCTGTGCCATAAATTTGCCTGTAGTCAAATGTACTGTGCTAGTTATGAACAGTGTCTTAATAACTACTAAACCAAAAGGCAAATAAGTTGGGAGGAAAATGCCAGCTTTTAAACTTCTGTGACAAACTCTTAGAAGACTAAAAAATACATAAAGTCAATTTAATGACCAAGATTTCTTAATGAATCCCTGATTGTCATTTTTGGCAGCTCAACCCAGTCGTTTAGGATAGCAACATGCTGTGCTGTTGGGAATCGACCTCAGTCTTATCAGAACCATGTTACTAAATGCCGTAAGAGCCCTGGCCCAAAGGAAGAAAGGAACATTAGCAACTCGTGAGCACTGTACACAACTTTCCCACACAGGCTGAGCCTTTTCCCTAAATTTATCCCTGAAATATTACAGGTCCTTCACCCTTTCATACCAAAAAAATATTATCCCAACATGTTTTAAAACAGTTCTTTACAGCTGGGTGTAGGGAAGAGGAGTAACCCTATATATTATATATAAAAATGTATCACAATAAAGGTTCCAAGTCCTGTTTTGTTTTGAACTACACAATGGTAATATTTAAACTATCCAATTCCAGACAATATTCCATACTACAGCAGTAAACGCTTTTTAAATATTGCATACATTATCTCTTTCTCTGTTTTTTAAAGAAAGGTACTACTACTGTGACAGTTTACCAACTGATCATTTCCTATTTAATATCTTGTTAAATGACATTTGTCTCCATCAAGAATATGCACAAAGCAGTTTTCAGATATACAGCTTTTAGAGTGTCACTGTTGGCCCTTAAAATGATAAACTCATTTTTTTCTCAATAAAATAATATTTTTAATAACAAAATACATGTAAAATTAGAATTTTATAATTTCCAAAAAGTAAGCTGCCTTTATTAACCAAAGTATTTGCAGTTTTTTAATCTGTGAAAATATTTTAAAGCCCTTATAAAACTTAAATTTTGTTTTTAAAAAATTAACTTAAAAATTCTTGCCATGTTGCTGGGCATACCACTGCTGTCTCTGCTTACGATTTTCCAACTCTGTGAGAAGAGCCTGTCTGTAAGCTTCATACATTTTAACAATCTGTTCCAGTTCTTTCATGAAAAGCAACTTTAGCATTCCCTGGTATGTGTCCAGGTCAGCCAGCTGAAAGAGTTCCCACTTCAGAATGTGGTCATATCTGTTTTAAAACACAATCAGACATATGTTCACACCATATACATAAATATATATATTAGTAAACTGGTCTATTTTATAAGTATCAATTTTACTATAATTAATAAACCATAAACTTCAATTAAAAATAACCATACATGCTAAATACACTTTTTTAGGAAGAGGAAAAATCTGCTAATATTACTTCATTTCAATTTTAAAATATCTTTTTTTTCATCTTATATATCAGTTGTACTTCCCTGGTGGCTCAGATGGTAAAGTGTCTGCCTACAATCAGGGAGACTTGGGTTCAATCCCTGGGTCGGGAAGATCTCTTGGAGAAGGAAATGGCAACCCACTCCAGTATTCTTGCCTGGAAAATCCCATGGATGGAGGAGCCTGGTACGCTACAGTTCATGGGGTCGCTAAGAGTCGGACACGACTGAGCGACTTCACTCACTCATATATCAGTTATTCTAATATTAACACTAGGTAATAGTGAACACTGATTTCAAATCACTGTGGTTCTGTAATTTTGAAGAACACATTTCATGCTGTTCTTAAGTTCATCCAAAGTTAACTGTTAGGAAGGTAAGCATACTTTAGACCACACTGTCCCTCAAAGAACAGTACAAAAAAAAATAGGGAAGATCATTTGTGTCATTAGTGTTGATAAAGCTTTTTGAGGTATACTGTTCACTGCAGCAAACAGGGAACTAAACAGGTAAACAAATGAAAAGGAACCATCATTTGTGGGCTGCATAATCCTGAGGCTGAGTATACACTATTACAAACAACAACAAAAAACAGAAAAACTCAAGCCCAAAGGAAAGAACAGCTCTTTTCAGAGTGAGAATAAAGAGTGTAGAAGACTACACGATATGGGAATGGACTCATGTAAGTTTACATTTATATACATTTCAGAAGGCTTTTAGTCCCTTTTCAATGGTAAGTACATCACATACTGAGATGAAATATACAACAATCTACTAAAGTGGTAATTTACACTTTGCATTGAAAGGGACCTGAAGACAGCATTCTAATCCAATCATCTTATTTTATGGATGAAACCTAAAGAGGTGTGTATGTATATACATATGTGTGTGTGTCACACACACACACATATATATATAGCAAAATTGTTCAGTGACTAAAAGATCAGAAAGGTAGAAAACTATAGGGACCAAGATGTATGAGAGTAATAGTTTTGAATGATTAATACCTACTCAGACTAGAAAAAGAACTTGGAATAGAGCAAGGCATATATCTATATATTATATTTCTCAAATCATACTGCAGAACAGACAGGAAAGAACTTTAACTGTAAATTCTAATAAATTTATTCTTAATAATTTATAACATTTCCTACCCAATGATTCTTTGGTAACTAATTTATCATCTTATTCCAAGGGGATCATGTAATAATTTTTTAAAAAAGGGAAACAGCAAACATAGAGCAGCCACCATGAGCCACATACTGTGCTTGGCATGTTGACATACATTTCTGTACAACTTGGGTACGTGTACCAGAATACCAGAGCACAAAATCACAAGGTAAATATAGTTTGGACCTCAAATTTATTAATTTAATTACTTAATGAGCACTGCAAATTGACTAACATAAACTCAGCAGAAAGCTTTATATTCTCTTTAGAGGGAAACTCCAACTGTTGGCCAAACTGGGAGACATACTACAAAAAATAGAGTCTCTAAGAAGAAACTATTTGCCAACTGTTTGCCAAATTGGAGAAATACTACAAAAAATATGAAGTCTCCATGAAGAAACAGTTGTAAGGTGTTTCCTAGAACCTTTGCCATTCATGCAGCTTAAGATTTTACTTATTTGTTTGACAAAAATTCGTAATTCCTAACAACAACAACAAAACCCCTTAATCTCCTGAAGTCTGAATTTCATAGCTAAGGGGCATTTCAGCAATGTCTACTGATTCAAGATGCTTAAATTTATGCCAGGTGAACTATAAGCATGATAAAGCTCATTTATCATCTGGATACTTTATAGAAAGAAAAAGAAGGGAGAAGAATACATACAGTAATATTCAAAAATATCAAACTTGTTTTTAAGACATGTTTGGGCTTCCCTCGTGGCTCAGTGGTAAAGGACCCACCTGCCAATGGAGGCAATGTGGATTTGATCCCTGGGTTGGGAAGATCCCCTGGACAAGGAAACGGCAACCCACTTAAATACTCTTGTCTAGGAAATCCAATGGACAGAAGAGCTTGGCAGGCTATAGTCTGCTGCTAAGTCACTTTATCGTGTCCGACTCTGTGCGATCCCAGAAACGGCAGCCCACCAGGCTCCCCTGTCCCTGAGATTCTCCAGGCAAGAACACTGGAGTGGGTTGCCATTTCCTTCTCCAATGCATGAAAGTGAAAGTGAAGTTGCTCAGTCATGTCCGATTATTCGTGACCCCATGGACTGTAGCCTACCAGGCTCCCCTGTCCATGAGATTTTCCAGGCAAGAGTACTGGAGTGGGGTGCCACTGCCTTCTCTGAGGCTATAGTCTATGGAGTCATAAAAGAGTCAGACCCAATTTTGCAACTAAACATCATCATTCTGTATACACAAGTTTTTATAAAGAAAAAAGCTTCAGATAACTTTCTGACTTCCTAATCACAGCATTTGGCATCAAGAATAGGATTTTGTGTAGAAGCAAGAAAATCAGAGTATTTAGTGAAAATACTCTGGGAAGAGGAAAAAGCACTCTAAGGAAAACTATAAATGATAAAAGTATGCAATCTGTCAATTTCCATTCCAAATCCTTGCCCCTGTTTCTGTATAGTGACTTCCCTCTGCCTATGCCTGCTATTTAATTTTTTAAGGAAAAAAAATGTATGTAATTCCTATTCTTCTTAATAAGCCAAATAACCTGTTTCAGTTTAACTTTTGGCCACTACACTCTGTACAGGTAAATCATTCAGAAAATAGGATGTAAACTATTCCAGTATCCTTTTCTTTTGCTATATTTTACCTACATCAATATTCTATTTAAACAGTACTATAAATAACCTATATACACAAACAGCAATTGCTGTAATGCTCCCAAAAATCCTTGTTCACACTCCAGTGGATGCTGCCTTCAGGAGCCCAAAAACTACTGCTATTCCAGGCCCCAGGTATGGTATATAGCCCAAGTTCCCTGTGCCTGTCTTATGTAACAGTACGCCCACTCCGTCTTTCCCCCTTTACCCAGAAGTGAGTCAGCAGTGACACTGCAGGATCATAGACACAGGAATGAAACAGAGTCTGTGCCACAAACTAGGGGACCGGGGTG
>SJXQ01004360.1:135999-249932 GCA_006408695.1 Aepyceros melampus | reverse complement strand
GGGGGTGGGGGCGTGTGATGAATAATGGAAAGTAAACATGTTCCTGATGTTCTTTTTCCTGTTGAAGATTAAATATTTTAATATTCTCCTATAGTTCAGCTTGCTGACAATTATGTGATACATTACAGACTACTATGACCAAACTTAGAAACCTAACTTACTAAAACCAATAATTAGAATATTATCTGTTCTAAGCCAGTTCTAGAAGTATATACAAACATTACTTTGGTAAGTTACTGTTAAAGATAGTATTAAAGCACTTTAGAAAGCTAGATGATGTCCATTGTTTGTTAAACAAGAAGAAGAAACAAGCTAATTTTTTGGCTAAAACCTCTTGGATGAGATAAGTAATTGATTCTCCATTATCTAATTCATAGATAACAACTCACCTTTTGTTGAGTTAACCACTTCTAATCTTCTTCAGAGACAAAAATTTAGTATCAACTAAAAGGTTTCTAGACCTCTTGTTTTAAGCAGTAAAGGAGTACTTGCTGCTTTACTGCTTAAACATTAAGGACTTATAAATAAACTCTTCTCACTGGCCCATTCTGGGAAAGTTCTGATCTATTTGAAAAAAATTTAAGTGGTTAATTTCCTATAGTTTTATAGCTAGTTCAAAGAACCACAGTTGAAAGAGACTATGAAAGTCTCTTTGAAAGTCGTTTTTTTTTTTTTCCATAAGAACCAAAGCATTCCATCTCAGTACTATCTTTTCCTCTCAAAAGGAAAGCTTTTTAGTTATTTCTAACAATTGCTATACAGCAGAAATAACAATATAGAAAGAATAACCCTGCTCATTCTTATCAACTCCCAGAAGCAACAAATGTCAACAGGCATATATTCTTCCAAACTTACAGAAACAGAAATATATGTACACGTTATATATGACTTAGGATCAGCATATGAACAAAGGCTATACACAGTAGCAGATCAAGTGCCTTCAAGACTGAAAGAAGAAAGGGAAAAGGGGACGACAAGTCTGCTATCTCTCATTCCATTCCTACACTATATGGATTATAAGATAGAGAGGCTTCTGGAGGTGAGCTCAGACACCAAACCTTAACTTCTATGGATAAATGTCTACAGAATTTCGAATCAATTAAAATTCAGACTTCTGACAAACACTGTTTATACTTTGTAGAATAATATCTATACTTAGAACCTATTTAAAAATTACACTTACAAGGCTTAAATTTGACTTACAGAGGGAAAAACTGATTCTTTTAGACCAAAACCTTGAAATATCATCTTACCTCTGCATCAGGCCACATATCAACAGCCATGAATTTACAAACTGAGAAGGCTGAAATGGATGTAAGGGAATGTTTATGCTGGCCAAGAATAAATAATTCATAGTAAATGACCATCCCAACCAGTAACACTTGAAGAACCTCAAGTTGAACAGTTCTATGAAGATCTACAAGACCTTCTAGAACTAACACCCAAAAAAGATGTCCTTTTCATTATAGGGGACTGGAATGCAAAAGTAGGAAGTCAAGAAACTCCTGGAGTAACAGGCAAATTTGGCTTTGGAGTACAGAATGAAGCAGGGCAAAGGCTAATAGAATTTTGCCAAGAGAATGCACTGGTCACAGCAAACACCCTCTCTCAACGACACAAGAGAATACTCTACACATGGACATCACCAGATGGTCGACAGTGAAATCAGAATGATTATTTCTTTGCAGCCAAAGATGGAGAAGCTCTATACAGTCAGCAAAAACAAGACTGGGAGCTGACTGTGGCTCAGATCATGAACTCCTTATTGCCAAATTCAGACTTAAATTGAAGAAAGTGGAGAAAACCACTAGACCATTCAGGTACACTGCTGTTGCTGCTAAGTCACTTCAGTTGTGTCCAACTGTGACCCCATAGACGACAGCCCACCAGGCTCCTGTCCCTGGGATTCTCCAGGCAAGAACACTGGAGTGGTTGCCATTGCCTTCTCCCCATTCAGGTATGACCTAAATCAAATCCCTTATGACTATACAGTGGAAATGAGAACTAGATTTAGGGACTAGATCTGATAGAGAGCCTGATGAACTATATAGACAGAAGTTCATGACACTGTATAGGAGACAGGAATCAAGACCATCCCCAAGAAAAAGAAATGCAAAAAAGCAAACGATTGTCTGAGGAGGCCTTACAAATAGCTGTGAAAAGAAGGGAGGCAAAAAGGAAAAGAGAAAAGGAAAGATATACCATTTGAATGCAGAGTTCCAAACAACAGCAAGAAGAGATAAGAAAGCCTTCCTCAGCGATCAATGCGAAGAAATAGAGAAAAACAATAGAATGGGGAAGACTAGAGATCTCTTCAAGAAAATTAGAGATACCAAGGGAACATTTCATGCAAAGATGGATTCGATAAAGGACAGAAATAGTAGGGACCTAACAGAAGCAGAAGATATTAAGAAGAGGTGGCAAGAATACACAAAAGAAATGTACAAAAAAGATCTTCATGACCCAGATAATCACGATGGTATGATCACGCACCTAGAGCCAGATATCCTGGAATGTGAAGTCAAATGGGCCTTTAGTAAGCAACACTATGACCAAAGCTAGTGGACGTGATGGAATTCCAGTTGAGCTATTTCAAATCCTGAAAGAAGATGCTATGAAAGTGCTACACTCAATATGCCAGCAAATTTGGAAAACTCAGCAGTGGTCACAGGACTGGAAAAGGTCAGTTTTCATTCCAATCCCAAAGAAAGGCAATGCCAAAGAATGCTCAAACTACCACACAATTGCACTCATCTCACATGCTAATAAAGTAATGCTGAAAATTCCCCAAGCCAGGCTTCAGCAATACGTGAACCGTGAACTTCCAGAGTTCAAGCTGGTTTTAGAAAAGGCAGAGGAACATCCGCTGGATCATGGAAAAAGCAAGAGAGTTCCAGAAAAACATCTATTTCTGCTTTATTGACTATGCCAAAGACTTTGACTGTGTGGATCACAATAAACTGTGGAAAATTCTGAAAGAGATGGGAATATCAGACCACCTGACCTGCCTCTTAAGAAATCTGTATGCAGGTCAGGAAACGACAGTTAGAACTGGACATGAAACAACAGACTGGTTCGAAATATCAAAAGGAGTATGTCGAGGCAGTATATTGTCACCCTACTTGTTTTATATGCAGAGTACATCATGAGAAACGCTGGGCTGGAGGAAGCACAAGCTGGAATCAAAACTGCTGGGAGAAATATCAATAACCTCAGATATGCAGGGACTTCCCTGGTGGCTCAGAGGTTAAAGCGTCTGCCTCCAATGCCGGAGACCCGGGTTCGATCCCTGGGTCGGGAAGATCCCCTGGAGAAGGAAATGGCAAACCACTCCAGTATTCTTGCTTGGAGAATCTCATGGACTGAGGAGCCTGGTGGGCTGCAGTCCATGGGGTCACAAAGAGTCGGACACGACTGAGTGACTTTACTCAGATATGCAGATGACACCACCCTTATGGCAGAAAGCGAAGAAGAACTAAAGAGCCTCTTGATCAAAGTCAAAGAGAAGAGCGGAAAAGTTGGCTTAAAGCTCAACATTCAGAAAAGGCGAAGACCATGGCATCCAGTCCCATGACTTCATGGCAAATAGATGGAGAAACAGTGTAAACAGTGGCTGACTTTATTTTTCCTGGGCTCCAAAATCACTGCAGATGGTGACTGCAGCCATGAGATTAAAAGACACTTACTTCTTGGAAGAAAAGTTATGACCAACCTAGATAGTATATTCAAAAGCAGAGACATTACTTTGCCAACTAAGGTCCGTCTAGTCAAGGCTATAGTTTTTCCTGTGGTCATGTATGGATGTGAGAGTTGGACTGTGAAGAAAGCTGAACGCCGAAGAATTGATGCTTTTGAACTGTGGTGTTGGAGAAGACTCTGGAGAGTCCCTTGGACTGCAAGGAGATCCAACCAGTCCATTCTGAAGGAGATCAGCCCTGGGATTTCTTCGGAAGGAATGATGCTAAAGCTGAAACTCCAGTACTTTGGCCACCTCATGCAAAAAGCTGACTCAGTGTAAAGACTCTGATGCTGGGAGGGATTGGGGGCAGGAGGAGAAGGGGACAACAGAGGATGAGATGGCTGGATGGCATCACTGACTCGATGGACCTGAGTCTGAGTGAACTCCGGGTGTTGGTGATGGACAGGGAGGCCTGGTGTGCTGCGATTCATGGGGTCACAAAGAGTCGGACACGACTGAGCGACTGAACTGAACTGAACTGATATTGAACAGTGCCTCGTGTGATCAGCACTTTAGTCACGTCCGAGTCTTTGGGACTCCTTGGACCATAGCCCATTAGGCTTCTCTGTCCATGGAATTTTCCCGCAAGAATACTGGAATGGGTTGCCATGCCCTCCTCCAGAGGATCTTTCTGACCCAGGGATTGAACCCACATACCTTGCATCTCCTGCATCAGCAGGCAGATTCTTTACCACTGCACCACCTGGGAAGCCCTGAACACTGCCTACTACCTAACAAATATCCTCAATGAACCTAGCAAACTCATAGCCATCTTTAAAAACTAGCCCCATATATTTTCCTTTTGGGGGCAGCTTTCCTTGCTCACTCATAATAATGATAAACTACTACTAAGGCTTATTCAAGTCAGCTGCTGTACCATTTTGCATAATCACTTAAGCTTCACTACATTAAATATGGTAGATAAAATTACTATCCCCTATGTTTCAGTAGAGCAAAAACACTTACAACTAAGTTCAGTAACTTGCCCAAGGTCACTCAATTAGTAGGTAATGGAGAGAGAAATCACACTTTCCTTCCAGATAGTTTCCTTCCTGACTGATCTTAACCACTTTCCTATACCTTTAGTGCAAAAATAACAGTCATCATTTACTAAAAGTTCCTTTTAATGTGCAAGACACTGTAAAACATATTTTAGATGCATTACTTCACTAAATACTTAATAACCTTAAGAGTAGATACTATTACTATCTCCAGTTAATAGAGAGCAAAACTAAGTTAAGCACCCTGCCCAGAGTAACAAAGCTAAGGTATCAGTGAACACATATCATCACACCCCAGAACCTGAGTCACCACACACAGTTATTTCCTCACCACCTGTGTGTCCTGCTTGGTTTCACCTATGTGTCTAGGACTTACCCAGGTCCTTCCTTTCATCACAAGGCATTGTGTCACTTTTTGCAAGTTATCCTACCCATGTGAGATGGAAGCTTTTCACTGTATCTCTATGTAACAGCCTAGGTCTACACATTAACAGAAAGTGAGGACGCAATAAATGTTTGTAGAACTTCTTTTGTTATCAATGACTTTTAAACTTTATAAGCTTATGATATCTTTTTAAAATAAAAGCCCAATATCGTTGAGAAAAAAACACAGTGCTGTGTGGTTAAGCAGCCCAGAGACTCCTTTCAGCCTTCCACTCACCCCACAACAAAAATTTGTGCTGTAAATTCACTTACTTCACAGGGGCTCGAGCATAAACCTGAAGCCAGTCAGGAATTTCTGCAGTATGATAAGGATTTGCAGGTACCAGAAGGGACTGATTTCTTTCAGTTTGCTGTGGCTGGTATGTAACAGGAGGAGGTTGATCATACCGAGGTACACTAAGAAAACAGAATCAACGTTCATTAGGATAATGGCCCTAAATAAAACAAGAAGTATTAAGAATACTATTTGTTTTTCAAAGTGCCTCTTGCCCAAACTTCTACCACTTTTTTTTTAAACTATACTATAGGGGAAGTAAAATTCACCTTCTCTTGGAAACTTATAGGTCATTAGTGATATATAGAGAAATTAAAAGACACTTACTCCTTGGAAGCAAAGTTATGACCAACCTAGACAGCATATTGAAAAGCGGAGACATTACTTTGCCAACAAAGGTCCGTCTAGTCAAGGCTATGGTTTTTCCAGTGGTCATGTATGGATGTGAAAGTTAGACTATGAAGAAGGCTAAGTGCCGAAGAATTGATGCTTTTGAACTGTGGTGTTGGAGAAGACTCCTGAGAGTCCCTTGGACTGCAAGGAGATCCAACCAGTCCATTCTGAAGGAAATCAGCTCTGTTCTTTGGAAGGAATGATGCTAAAGCTGAAACTCCAATACTTTGGCTACCTCATGCGAAGAGTTGGCTCATTGGGAAAGACTCTGATGCTAGGAAGGATTGGGGGCAGGAGGAGAAGGGGACGACCGAGGATGAGATGGCTGGATGGCATCACCGACTCGATGGATGTGAGTCTGAGTGAACTCCGGGAGTTGGTGATGGATAGGGAGGCCTGGCTGCTGCGATTCATGGGATCGCAAAGAGTCGGACCCGACCAGTGACTGAACTGAACTGAAGCTAATCTTTACATATTTTTAAGAGGTTTCTTCTGGCTGATATTTATTCTTTTCAGGAGCAACTTCAAAGGAGGCTATAAAAAAATTCAGAGCTAAGTTATAACCTTTATAATGAGGTTTAAAACTAGAATCATAAATTTTAGTAATAACTAAGTAATTAGCTATATATTTATATTGGAAAAGGTGATAATTTTTCTCAAAGTAAGAATGGATATTTTCTTTCTCCTTTAGGTTGAAAGGGGCTATGGAATAGATGTTAAAGTAGTAATGAGTACTGTGCTTGAACTAGCCAGCTAACTATACCACTTCCTTTCCACTTTTACAACCTTATAAGAGCATAGGGAGTTAGAGCTGATTAGAGCCCGTTTTAAATCAGAGACTTTAAAGTAAAAAAGGCCTCATTTTCAATTATTTCTAACAACCTATATTGTTGAGGGAAGGAGGGAGAACAGCAAGGTGAGGTGAGAGCTGTTCATGGGAAAATGCTAAGGAAAGCTTGAAGGTTCAAGGAACCACTTGAAGGTGAAAGACTGAATTCTGAGAGAGCAAACTGGCCTATTCCAGACTTGGAGACAAAACTGGAAGAGCCTACCTCCAAACATAAACGTGTATATCAGAAAAGGTCATTCCAGTACTAAACTAGGACTAAAGTATAAGTGTTGGATTACACTGTAGTAATGGCAGCCCACTCCGGTGCTCTTGCCTGGAGAATCTCAGGGACGGGGGAGCCTAGCGGGCTGCCGTCTATGGGGTCGCATAGAGTCGGACATGACGGAAGCGACTTAGCAGCAACAATTTAAAGATCAATGTGCAAATGGTACTGAATTTTATCTTCAACTCTTTCATAAATAGGTGCAAAGTGAAATATTCCTTGATAGCACAGTTGGACAGGAAAGAACAGAAGTAGGAAAGAACTGAGGCTTTGAAGTTACAAGTTGTATGAATGTATACAAATACTGCTTCTCTTCTCTAAACTTTAGCCTCCTGATTTGTAAAACTGGATAAATTCATACCAGAGATGACTGTTCTAAGGATTAAATGGCCTAGTATAATAAAGAGTTATGTATAAGGATTAGCATAATACAGACAATCAAATAGCTACTAATACTACCTATCTGAGATTAAAGGTGTTCACTCTCTCCTTTTCAAAGTCTACAGAGCTGCTGAGAAAGGCAAACTGTAAAGCGGCTTTGTAAACTATTAAATTCTACAATATAAGATTAATGATGACAAACAGAAAACTAAGCTCTCTATACACTCAAACTTTTCTATGGACCAGAAAGTCTTCCATTCGGTGACATCAAACTGTAACCACATTTTGCTGTCTTCTTTTTTGGCAGGGAAGGGGAAGCATTTCTATCATTTTCTATTATTTATTCATTCAACAAACATCTACCTGTGTGAATTTCGGTGTTTGGTGCTGGAGACACAGCAGTAAGTAAGTGGGACTCATCCCTGCCCTTGGGTAAGAGCTGTGATCAGGTGGGAGGGACAATTGACAAATCATCCCCAAGTCACAGGCCTGAAAATGGAAGCCAAGGAGAGAAGCAGCAGCCTGCCTGAGATGGTGAGGAGAGCAGGCAGAGGGGCCAGAGCCTGGCAAATGCAGAGCAGTGAATTTGGCTCTTCTGAAGGGACAACAACTTTACTTGTTCAATAAACACTGAGTGAGTGCCACTAAATGGAATCACTGGAAAAAACCTGCTTTTCAAAGTTGACTTAATAAACCTAAACATGTAAAATGATTAAAACAACACAATAATGATAAAGCTTAAGTTTTCTGGGTGATAATATTAAAATGTATTTTCAAAATAATTAAATGGTTCTAAAAAATGCAAAAGTATGCTCTAACCAAACATCTGTGCTATGCTAAATGACACTAAGCAACAGCTATCAACATGCTGATGATATTCTACCCATTTTTAATTTTACAGCTCAGTTTTTAAGAGCTCAACGTTGTTAACTGAAAACATTTACAATGTCATTACTAAACATTTTATGTACTTTGAAATCCAGTCTGTATTTACATGTATAACGCATCTCAACTTTCATTAATCATATTTCAAGTGCTCAACAGCCATATCTGACAACTGGCTACAGAATTCAAAGGCTAAAAGTCTAGCTATCAGTGATATCTACTGATAGGCCAGCATCAGTCAGAATAACACAAAAGATCACTGGCTATATTTATTAAACAGATCTGAGATGTTTTGTACAGTTTCAATTTTTGCTTTCTTACCTGGCAACAGTTAAGAAATAGAATATAAATATCTGTAAACTAAATAAACAAGACATCATTATAATTCAAAAGTATATTCTACACATTCAAAGGTAGGTCTGTACTTTTAAAGAAATTTAAATGTAAAAAGATGAGTATTTTATTTATTTCAATCTCTAGGTATCTTTAATAAAAACATTCTGGCATATTAAAACAGAACCTGATCATAAGAATATTGATCCCGTTTTTGAGGCTTATTTTAAAAGTTTTTTAATTATTAAAACTTCCCTGGTGGCTCAGAGGTTAAAGCGTCTGCCTCCAATGCGGGAGACCCGGGTTCGATCCCTGGATCGGGAAGATCCCCTGGAGAAGGAAATGGCAACCCACTCCAGTACTCTTGCTTGGAGAATCTCATGGACTGAGGAGCCTGGTGGGCTGCAGTCCATGGGGTCACAAAGAGTCAGACACGACTGAGTGACTTTACTTACTTACTTACTTAATTATTAAAGTCATTCATTACTAAACATAAATCCAGAAGCTGTGAAAGATAAAGTTTGCAAATCAAACATCAGGACCCCTTTCTCTTTGATGAAAATGTAAGTTCAAAATCTAACACTAGACAATCTGCAAACAAAAGGGTAAAATAGTCAATAGTCTACCTTGGAGCACAAGGATGCCTATATTGAGCCTTTTTATTTGTGTGATCTACATAATAGGTTCCAAATTCTGATGACTCAACTCGTTCCCATCCTGGAGGAAGTCCTTCTCGCTCAAGAGGATGACTCCAATGAGTTGTATTTGTGTTGTGATCTATGTAATATTTCCTCCTCTCATTGTCCAGTCCACAGACCAGCCAGGAGGAAGGGGTAAATCTTCAGAACCATGGTTAGCTAAATTTCCTAATGATGTAGCAGCAACTCTCCCAATACCTGAGAGGAAAAAGAGAAGAAACAGAACAATTATTATAGCTAGAAGATATACCATATGAAAAACTCAAAAAACTATCCAAATTATATTCTCCCATTAAAAATCATGATTTTTACTGTTACAAATAAAATTTTTCTTAAAACTAGTCAATGTTACTGTTATTTAATTACAAAAAGAGAAAAAAAAAACTAGAATCTATGAAATTAGGCTCTTTTGGTTGATGCTTCCATCACCAGACCATACAAATACTTAATTACTAATAAAGCTAATTAAACACATATACTCCTAAAGGAAAGTGAGGAAAAGAAAAATTCATCTCATTTAAGAGTTAAGATTTGACATTTCATCTAAAACAGCAAAAATGAACTTGTAAAACTATTCCTAGTTTGTAATTTCTTAAAAATAGTATGGCTAAAAAAATAATAATCTGGCTGTACCATAAAACTATTAAGGAATTTTACCAAGTATAAGGTAAACATACAAAATCAATTAAATATTTTTATATTAATAACTGAAAACAAGTTAAAGCACTTATAATAGCTCTAAAACTTTAAATATTTACATATCAATCTAACAAAAAATTGCTCTGTATGCTGACAACTACAAAACACTGATGAAAGAAATGAAATGGATGTGGTCAAGATGGTGGAGTAGGGAGACGCCGAAATCATCTCCCATAGGCACACCAAAAATACAGCTAATATTTACAGAGCAACTACTGATGAGAACAACCAGAATCCAGCAGAAAAGATCTTCTACAACTAAAAATATAAAGAAGGAACCACAAGATGGGAAGGAAAGGTGGAAATGCAAAATAGTCAAGATCCTTACCCCCAGGTGGGCAACCCACAAACAGGAGAATAACTGTAACTGCAGAGATTCTCCCCAAGGGGCAAGGGATCTGAATCCCACATTGGGCTTGCCACCAGGAAGATAAGTCCCCAGAACTTCTGGCTTTGTAGGCCAGCAGTGCTCTCTTTCAGGTGAACCAATGGGCTGTAAGAAATAAAGACTCCACTCTTAAATGGTGCACACAAAATCTCACATACTCTGGGACCCAGGACAGAAGTAATAATTTGAAAGGAGCATGGGTCAGACTCACCAGCTAATTTTGGAGAGCCTCCCAGAGAGGCAGGAGGAAACTGGGAACACAGACACTTGTGGCAGATGTTTCAGGAGTTTGTTCTATCTCAAGACCACTGGTGCTGGCAAGTGTCATTTTGGAATCTTCCTTTTAACTTATTAGCAAAAGGACCTGGCCGTGCCCACCAGTCTACAGGTGCCAGTACGGGGACACCTCAGGCCAAGTCAAGCAAGTAGCCCAGCTGGGGCACAGCCCCACTCACCAGCAGGCCTCTTGTGCCCTGAGTCTCGCCATGACACATCTCTGTCCACCAGAGGGCCTAGGACCCAGGCCCACACACCAGTATACAAGCACTAGTCCTGGAATCCCCAGCAGCGGCATCGGAACCTGGCTCCAGCCACCAGTGGGCTGGCACTAGCTTCAGGACCAGCCTCACCCACCATCAGTTTCAGATGTAACACTATAAAACACCCAGGAGATAAAATAGGCAATACATTCTTCAACACAAGTTGTAGCAGTATTTTCTTAGCTCAGTTTCCTAAAGCCAAAAAAAAAATAAAAGCAAAAATAAATGGGACCTGATCAAACTTGAAAGCTTTTTGCACAGCAAAGGAAATCATGAACACAATGAAAATAACCCCATAGAACAGAAAATATTTGCAAATGCTGCAATCAACAAGGGGTTAATATCCAAAACGTATGAACAACGGATACAACTCAGTATTAAAACAACCCACCCAACCAAAAAATGGACAGAAGACCTAAATAGACATTTCTCCAAAAAAGACATTCAGATGGCCAACAGGCACATGAAAAGATGCTCAATATCACTAATTGTCAGAGAAATGCAAATCAAAAGTAAATGAGGTATCAATTCACACTGGCCAGAATCATTTTGAAGTCCATAAATAGTAAGTGCTGGAAAGTATGTGGAGAAAAGGGAACTCTCTTACACTGCTGGGACTGTATGCAGCCACTAAGGAAAACAGTATGAAAGTTCCTTAAAAAAATAAAAATATAGTTGCCATATGATCCAGTAATCCCATTCCTGGGCATATACCTGGAAAAGAGGAAAGCTCTAACTGGAAAAGACACAAGCACCACAATGTTCATAGCAGCACTATTTATAATACTCAACATGGAAGCAACCCAAGTGTCCATCAAAAGACAACTGGCTTAAAAAGATATGGTGTGTGTGTGTATACATATATATGTGCACATGCATAAGGCATGTATACATGTATAAAACACACACAATGGAATGTTATTTAACCCTAAAAAAGAAAGAAATATTTCCATTTACAGCAACACATGGATGGACCTAGAGAATACTATGCTTAGCGAAGGCAGTCAGAAAGACAAACACCATATGATGTCATTTATTTGTGGAATCTAAAAAATAATACAAACGAATCTACACACAAAAACCGAAACAGACCCACAAACACAGAAAACAAACTTATGTTTACCAAAAAGGGAGAGGAGGGAAAAATTAGGAGTATGGGATTAACAGACACAAATTATTATACATAAAATAGATGAGCAAGAAGGATTTACTATAGCACAGCAAATTATGGCTCAGTGGTAAAGAATCGCCTGCCAATGCAGGAGACGTGGGTTCAGTTCCTGGGTTGGGAAGATCCCTTGGAGAAGGAAATGGCAATTCACTCCAGAATTCTTGCCTAGGAAATCCTATGGACAGAGAAGCCTGAAGGGCTACAGTCTAAGGGTCGCAAGAGTCAAACATGATGACTTAGTGGCCAAACAACAATAACAACAGGGAGTCATACCCAGGATCTTGTAATAACCTATAATGGAACACAACTGCAAAAAACAAATTACTATGCTATACTCCTGAAATCAACACAACATTGTAAATGAACGTATTTCAAAAAAAGACAGAGAGGTAAAATCCCTAGATCTAAAGAAAGAAGTGGAAATAAGAACAGAGTACTGTGAAAAACTACTTAGCCCAACACACTAGCCTGGTAACTTTTCCTTTTCCTTACTCAATCCCTTTACCTCTCTAGCAACTACAGTAGCCAATTTCAAATAATTGGCAGAGAAAACCCAAATTGTTCAATAACATATAATAAGGACAGCATAACATCAATTTCTGTAAGAAAAATTGAAGAGGCAAAAAGGCACAAAACTGATTAAAGAGAACATTCAAAAAAATGTTGAGCCAAAAATGTTGAAATTAAATATTCTGCCACTGCCATAAATTGAAAAATGAATGAAGCAATCACCTCCCTGAAGGAAGAGAAAAAAGAAGAAAAACAAGAACCCCCAAAAAACAGATGTTTAAAAAAACAGAGATAATAGGTATGCTTAGGGAAAGAATGATGAAGACAAAAACTGGAAGAAAAAACATGTAGTGTTCGTTACAGTAAGAAACCTGGCAACTCTTAACCAAGTGCTTAAGGTTAACATCACCAATAATGTCATAAAGAGATCATGTATCTCCTTTATATGATATGATGAAGACACTTCAACTCTGGTATTCTTTTCACAAACCAATATGCCCAGTCTAATCATGAGAAAAACATCAGACAAAATGCAAATCGAGGGACAGTCTACAAAACATCTGGCAAGTACTTCTCAAAACTTGTCAAGGTCATTAAGAACAAGAAAAGACTAAGAAGTTGTTCTAGATCAAAGAACACTAAGGAGATATGACAACTAAATGTAATGGGGTACTCTGCATTAGATCCTGTAACAGAAAATGAACATTAATGAAAAAACTGGTAAAATTCAAATAAAACGTGTTGCTTTATTTCTTAAAAATTCTTGAGTTCATGAAGATACTAAAAAGAAAAACTTATTGGTTACCTCCGGAGGCAGTTAGGCAATTATTCTGAAAAACAGTAAGTAAAGGGAAAAGTCCAGCATATATCCTGTTTTAATGAATATCCAAATACTAACAAAGGAAACCAAATAATTAAGAAAAGTTCTTCACTATAAAACTCTTCTTTACAGAATTCCAACTAATAAAGAAATGACAACATTAGAATATCACTACTTGCAACAGCTAATAAAATATGGATCTAGCCAATAATCAATACTGGCTTCCAAATCACTAGGTGAAAAGCTGACAGAGAATATCATGATGGATGAATTGGAATGACATCTGATCCCATGATCAATTTTAACATCACAAAAAGAGAAATCAGTCATTATGTGTCTCTGGATCTGATGCAACAGAATACATAACATCGCCTATGAAGTACTCTGGCAGAAAGGAAAATCCAAGAAAGAAAACAAAATCACTTTTGCTGAGTACCCTTTGGGAAGAAAGTCATATATTTCTAAAACATATGGTGACTATAAGACAAAACAAAGCTTACAAGCCTTCTGGTGAAGCTGACTTTGGCTTCTGCCATTTGCAATTGGACATTTAGTTAAGTCTTAAGCAAGTTCAGTACTTAAAGAGAAAATATTTAAACAGAAAACAAATAAGCCAACGTATTAAAGACATGCACATAGGAAATATCTACAATCATGCTGTTTAAGCACACAATAGCTTTACACTTTGGCAAATTTTCATCACTAAAGATGTTGTAGTACTAGTCACAACCAAGGATGGCAATTTTTAGAAAGAATTATAGACTCATTGGAAAAGACCCTGATGCTGGGAAAGACTGAGGGCAGGAGGAAAAAGGGGTGATAGAGGATGATGGCATCATCAACACAATGGACATGAGTTTGAGCTCCAAGAGTATAAACTCCATGAGTATAAACTCCAAGAGATAATGAAGGACAGGGAAGCCTGGTATGCTGCAGTTCATGGGGTCATAAAGAGTGGGACACAACTTAGTGACTTAACAACAACATAGTTAATTCAATGTATTCAAACTGAGTTATTGATAAGAATCATAACATTATGACCCAAAAGAGGTCCCCTTGTTATAACATATTATATATATAATAGAGAGAGAACTATATAAATAGATTTCTAAATGATGCATTAAAAACAAACAGCTATTATAGTAATTAAAAACAATACAGGCTTAGAGAGTATTAAAGTCTAACAGTTTTATTCATTCAGTCAATCCTAATTTCTATATACTGAACTTGTCTAAATCTAGAAACACATGCACTGTTACATGTAAACAACAGTAGGTACCAAAAACCAGATTTTAAACTATGATAAACTTGAAATTCATATTTAGAAGAAACACAAAGACCTCCCTGTAAAACTTCTTGTGTCCAGGAACTAAACCTTGACAGGTTGATTGGGAGCCACGAAGTCCAGAAAGTCCCAAATAGGCTCATCAGCTTTACCAATATCACGT
This sequence comes from Aepyceros melampus, assembly GCA_006408695.1. NCBI lineage: Eukaryota > Metazoa > Chordata > Mammalia > Artiodactyla > Bovidae > Aepyceros > Aepyceros melampus. The sequence goes on along the minus strand of SJXQ01004360.1, from coordinate 235,097 downwards.
GAAATCATCATTCCTAACCTTTTAGGAGATATCTATACACAGTTTTAGTTTCATGACAAATCCCCACTACTACTTTCTGAAGCTGCCATATGCACTAAAATTTTTTCAAACTATTATTTGCATAATTCTATAAAACCTATTGGGAGATGAATGTACAGTACAAAAGGACTGGACATCACCTATCTACAACATAAACATTATCAGTAGTATCTGTAGCTCTGTGCCTGTGCTCAGTTGCATCCAAGTCTTTGTGATTCCATGGACTCTAGCCTGCCAGGTTCCTCTGTCCATGGGATTTTTCAGGCAAGAATACTGGAGTGGGTTGCTATTTTCTACTCCAGGGGATCTGACCCAGGGATTGAACCCATGTCTCCTGCATCTCATGCACTGGCAGGCAGATTCTTAACCACTGAGCCACCTGGAAATCTGTAATAAGTCTACTTAGTCGCTCAGTCATCTCCAGACTTTGTAACCCTTGAATTGTAGCCCACCAATCTCCTGTGTTCATGGGATTTTTCAGGCAAGAATACTAGAGTGGGTTGCCATTTCCTTCTCCAGGGGATCTTTGGAAAGATCCCCTGGATCTTAGTAATAAGTCTACCAGACATTAAAAAAAAAAAAAAAAAAAAGCTATCTCAAGCTCTAACACACCAGCCTCCACTCTTAAGTTTGGCGAGAAAGCCAAAACTTTGATAACCAAATATGCCAAATCTGGAAAAATCATAGAAGAGCACATAATATTCTTACCAAAAACATGAACTACCAATTATGAGTGTCTACTCTGTCCCTGGCCTTTTCCATATGTACTATTTCAAACTCAATCAGCTCTCTGAGGCAGAGGTATGATTATCAACTTACAGATAAGGAAACAAAGGTTCAAGTAAGTTACGTTACCAAAGGCCATACAGATGGTATTAGGTCAAATGACAAATCTATTACCTACCACATAACCACATCACAAAAGATCAACCGTAATTTTTCAAAGAAAAATATGACTGTCGCTAGTAAAAGAAAATGCAATCTGTAATTCTGAACTTGTTTCTGAGCTATAAGAAAAAAAAAACAGTTCTCCATAATTTCAATTAGCCTGAGAAAAAAGTGAATTCATAATCTTTAAAATAATTTTCATTCACAGGAATTGCACAAGCACTTTCCACTTATATAAAATAAACTAAAACATGAATAAGCTAAATACGTAATTTCCCAAAAACATAGATAAATTATTACTTTGTCTCTCCACAAAGCTTTCACTAGATATCCCTCCGAAGAACTTAATGTCACACAACTGGGCAGATATCTAAAAGCTCTGCCCTTACAGACAAGCTCAAAAATTCTAGCTTCCTAATGCTAAAATCGGAGAAGGCAATGGCACCCCATTCCAGTACTCTTGCCTGGAAAATCCCATGGATGGAGGAGCCTGGTAGGCTGCAGAAGAGTCAAACACGACTGAGCGACTTCACTTTCACTCTTCACTTTCATGCATTGGAGAAGGAAATGGCAGCCCACTCCTGTGTTCTTGCCTGGAGAATCCCAGGGACAACGGAGCCTGGCGGGCTGCCATCTATGGAGTCACACAGAGTCGGACACGACTGAAGTGACTTAGCAGCAGCAGCAATGCTCAAGTGGTTACAAAAATGGAATCTGGAATCCTAATGAAGATTACGAGCTCCAAGATATACTAAACATTACATCCCATGTTATAATCAAGATGTTGATAAGAAATTACATGGATTAAACAAAGCCAACTGCCTTTTTCCTCCTCTCCAAATAACTAAAACTGTGCCCCTAAGGATTATTACCACATCCTCAAAAGACGATTAGGGTTAACTAATAATTATGCATTTCCTGGAGTAAACATAACTTCAGTATTTTGTTTGGTAAAGCCTGGACCTTTTAATTGGATGTTTATAATTTGATTTCTTTAGCTGTCTTTAAAAATAATATTTAAAAGTTTGATACTTAAAATTGCATAGAACTAAATTATTTAGGCACAAAACAAAGGAATTCAATTTGCCTTTAGTATTGCAACTAAAGACTTCCCGTTAAAAGCAGAATTCCTTTCTTTGGCACGTACAGTAACTGCCTGACTGGTATGTAGGCCAAAATGTCAAAGGTCAAATTTCACAGCTAAATGTAGAACATCCTGGCCCTAAAACCCTTTAAGATATTATACAATTTGTTTTTTTGTACTGCTGCTAACTACAATAAGATGCAATTAACCCTTGAGACAAGGTGTTTCCTAAAAGCTTAATAACTAATTAGCAGGAACTACTCCTCTCGGGGCTTCCATGGGGGCTCAGATGGTCACGTCACAAAACCTCTCCCACACCTTTTTTATGCTTATTACATTAGTAACAGCAAACAGAATTTAAAACCTGTGAAAATAAATCTGTCTAGAACACATCCTTACTCTCCCACAAACTTACTTTCTCCTTTCCATTCATTCAAATTTCTTGAACTCTCTCTAGCATATGAAAATACAGTAAGTTTCAAGTCTTTTCAAGATGAATTCAAGAAAATTTCCAGCTACTGTCTCATATTCAGACTTTTTCCCTCTGGAAGAGACAGCTATTAGGCTTTTCTAGTTGGTTAATAATTGATTATTAATCCTCCCCTGCCACTTAAGAGACTCCTGCAAAGTAGTACCATTTTTATCTCTGAAAGGTATAATACTAATCTTATTGCCCTGGTATAAATTATGTTAAGTGAAATTTCTTAAGCATGTACCACTGCTACAATTAATACAAATCTTTTTTTAAATAACATTATTTAATTTGAAAAAATATCAAATTAACTTTTATTTATTTCTAAAATATAATTGGGAAAAGTTGTTTTAAAGTCTGTCATTAAAATTACAAGAACCGTATCAGATTGCATAAGTACGATCCTAAGATGGGATCATTAGAAATTTAGTTTTTACAGTATTTACTCAATACTTTTCAGTATTTTAAAATATTTTAAATTGGTATCAGATTTTAACTTGGTATCATTAATTTCTTCACACTTTAGGCGTAAAAGTGTCATGAGCTATCAGTGATGTGTGCAACATATATATGGGAAAGGTAAATATATATGGGAAAGGTAAATGTGAACAATCTTTATTAATGATAAATTGATTGCTATAAGCTATTATTTTCAGTACAGACTTGAAATTTGTAGATCCATTCACTTATTCAACCATTTATTTTTACAGCACCTCCTATACAGCCAGGTGCTTTGCTAATCCTATCTCTTTTCTTTTTCCTTTCATTCCCTCAATAACCATCAGTGGCCAAGACCATTCAATACAGATTGGTCCTACTTCTCCCCTTTCCAAACGATCCCAGACTAGGTCAGGTTCTCACTAACATTTAAAATACTGGGACCTCCCTGATGGTCTAGTGGCTAAGCCTCCCAAGGCAGAGGATCAGGGTTCAAACCTTGATCAGGGACCTAGACCTCACATGCCACAACTTAAGAGTTCTCATGGTGCAACTGACATCCAGTGCAAATAATTAAAATATTAACCATAAGACATGTACCAAATGGAAAATTACGGGGCACTGAAACACCACATAAATAGTGCTTAACATTAAGAAACTCAATCAAGTAAAAAAGTAGGTATACGAAACTGTATTGGGTATAATCACAACACTGTTTAAAAAACAAAAAGAATGTCATGCAAAAAGATGAACAAAATAACTAAATACAAAGAACTTCTTTTATCATGAGTGCTTTACCTTACTTTTCTGCATTTTGCAAATTTCCTATAACAAGCATATATTCCTTTAAAAAAATTTATAAAAATGAACTTTATTTTTAAAACTCCCTACTGGATAACAAACTATTTCTAAGGTTAAAAATTACACGATATTCAGTTCAGTTCAGTCACTCAGTCGTGTTTAAACTCTTTGCAATCCCATGGACTGCAGCACACCAGGCCTCCCTGTCCATCAACAACTCCAGGCGCTTACTCAAACTCATGTTCATCGGGTCAGTGATGCCATCCAGCCATCTCATCCTCTGTCGTCCCCTTCTCCTCCCGCCTTCAATCTTTCCCAACATCAGATTCTTTTCAAATGAGTCAGTTCTTTGCATCAGGTGGCCAAAGTATTGGAGTTTAAGCTTCAACATCAGTCCTTCCAATGAACACCTAGGACTGATTTCCTTTAGGATGGACTGGTTGGATCTCCTTGCAGTCCATGGGACTCTCAAGAGTCTGCTTCAACACCACAGTTCAAAAGCATCAATTCTTCGGCACTCAGCTTCCTTTACAGTCCAACTCTCATATCCAAACATGACTAGTGGAAAAACCATAGCTTTGACTAGACGGACCTTTGTTGGCAAAGTAATGTCTCTGCTTTTTAATATGCTATCTAGATTGGTCATAGCTTTCCTTCCAAGGAGCAAGCATCTTTTAATTTCATTCCTACAGTCACCATCTGCAGTGATTTTGGAGCCCAAAAAAATAAAGTCACTCCACTCACTGTTTCCATTGTTTCCCCATCTATTTGCAATGAAGTGATGGGACTGGATGCCATGACTTAGTTTTCTGAACGTGGATATTAGAAATAGCCAAAATAAACCCCAAAGTATGCAACTGTCAATCCTTTAACCTAGAAGCACTTTAAAAACAAGAAAGGTACTCACCTATTTTCATTGCAGTATTTCTATGTCTAGAAAACCTCTCCTCTTCAGTATCCCAATGAGACTTGAATGTCAGCTTTCACAAAATAAGCTGCTCTTGACACCTTTTCCAGACTTTCTTCAATTTTCAAAACTTATGTGATTTATTTTCTCCTAAACTTGTAATTAAATCTCATTTTTCCTTCAAATGCATCATAAGTTTGTACTTTGTCTCTAACACCACTGGTACCTGAGGTCCTCTTTCCTCTAGCAATCTATTCCAAGTACAACTAGTAAACTAATATTTAAACATTGCTTTCACAAAATTAAAATCTCATCCTTTTGAAATCTGCAACGGCTTCTGCTTGACCTGAGTTTAAATTGTATAGCCTGCTGTTGCATCACTAATCTCTTTTCCACCTTATTCAAACTTATTCCAACTTCTTTCTTCAAACTATACAGAACTACACAGTTCCCTGGATTTACATATCTGCTGTTTTCCCTATTTTTCACCTACAATGTCCTTTCTATGTCTCCTGTCAATCTGAAGTCCAAGCTCAAAGAAAACAGTTCAGATCCCACCTCTTTCACGAACGATTCTCTATGCATTCTAGCCTATGCTGATCTCTCTTCTGACTCGCCTTACACAAAGTGCAACGACTAACTCGTTTGTGATCATTTGGCATATATGGGTTTTGTTCTCCCAATTAAGGTATCAGAATACAGATACCAAAAGGGAAAATACTAGACATATAAACATTAATGCCAAATGAATGAAGTGTAAATGTATCAGATATTTTTTATTTTTATCCTGTCAAACTGTAAAGCCTACAACTTACTAGGAAAAAAAAAATCAGATGAAAAAGTTTGATTTTTCAGCTTGCTTCAGTTTACCTAGTGTAACCTACTACTTTAGGAATAAAGTTGAACTGTGCATTTTACCTCTCTCTTCTGCTCCTTATACTATGTCCCAAAGTCAGCAAATACAGAAAGCAGAGTTTAAAAAATTATATGGAAAATATTTTTCCCCATTGCAAAAAGAACAAAAGGACACAACACACAACCAACCATTTGACAATCAGCCTTTTTAAACCCGGGAAATAATTATTTAACTACAAAAACAGGTCTGTTAAAAACAAAACAGAGCAAGTTCTAGCTAGCTATGATCCAGTTGCCTATGGTATCACCTACCATGCCCAATTCTTCCTATTTGCCTTTGCTTTCCCAGTTTCTCTGAAATCCTAACCATCCCATTCTACCAAACCTAAACCTAGAGTCAATCCAACTATAGACATTAAAATCTCTAAGTTTTCAAAGTTCATACTGCCTAGATAGCCTTCAGATACGTACCAAGCTTTTACAAAGTAAGTTAAATAGATGAGTTAATGGACATAAAATTCTTTCCTTCAGTGCAGGTGAGTAATCATTTGCAAGCTGGCTTAGCAAGACTAGCAAAACAGAGTAGTAGTTCTCTAGGCGTTATCTGTTGGCTTTCTAAGAAAATCCAAAATACAACACCATCTGAATGAAGTGTAAATAAATCTAAATACACAAACTAATGTCGTATTTATATTTTAAGTTACCTGAAGCATGCCTCCCCTGATTCTGTGGCATTCTTTGGAAGAGATCATGGTTGTATTCATAATACCTATAGTCTTCATGTCCACGATCTCCAAGTGGGCGCCTCCTCTGACCATCAAAATAATTATCTGAATAATAATATCGGGAACCAGAGTCTCCATTTTCGGGAGCAAAGTTAACTTCTGTTAAAAATGACTGAGAAGAGCCATATTCCCTAGGGACATCTGCTAGACTCCTGGCAAGGTAAGAAGGTGCAGATAATCTGTTGCTTTCTCTTCTCATCATTTCATGAGGTGTTCTTTGAATTGGAGTTCTAAGGAAACTATGGTTTCTTGAAACTATTCCATCTCCAGAAGCTGAAAAAGCATTAGCGCTTGAATCTGGAAGACAGATATCAGTTCGTCTTGGAATTGTTGGACCGTGCCGGATAAAAGAAGGCATAAGATCTATAATAAAACAAAAGAATAAAATGACTAGTAAGTAATATGCTTTTCCAAAGTTGTTTATTTACATCTTACCCCAAAATGAAAAATTTCAATGGACTTAAGAAAACACAATTAAAAACTTTAGCAAAGTATCTGGGTATTTTAAATTGAGGCTATTGCCATATTCCCACTCAAATGAATTTATAATTTGTATGAATGTGTTATAAGTATGCTCTACCAGAATCAAACATATTCTGCATACTACCAAACATAATATAATGAAACATCAGTAAGTTTAACTACAAAATATGTATTAATGAAATACTCATGAATAAATGTATAAAAATAGTAAACAATCTTACAAATGAATAGTTACCAGCATAATTTAACATTAGTTTGTTTTGCAGATTGTGTTTCACTTCCAAAATTCCCCAAACACTTCTTGAAGTAAAACACAATTTAAAAAATGAAACAGAACATAATGCTATTCTCAAACATGTAAAGGTGAATTCCTTTAAAAAAAATTTAAAAATTATTAACCTAGCATTCCTACTCTTGGAATTATGTAGCAATAGTACAATACTTAAAAGACAGAAAAACTAAAAATTAAGCTATGAAAATCAAAAAATTAAAAAAAAAATCTTATTTCAAAGAGACACACAAATGTTGAATCAGTTCAAAAACAAACAAACAAAAAACGCCAAGTCTAAAACCATGGCTCCTTTAAAAACAATTATAATTCAAAACAGAAGAAAACAGGGCAATGGCTTTAAGGACACAGTACTTCTGAATATAAAACTTAAATAAATACCTTAAGCATTCCTGGTTAGGAAGCAAACACCTTTAAAACAAGAAGAAAACTGGATCTGGAGAGCATTTTATTAGTTCACTAAGTAGACAGTATCAGAGGGCACGCATATTAGTATGCAACAGAAGCCAAATAGACAAAAATTAGTACCAGAATAAACAAGGTTCAACATTTGATGAAAATAAAACAAAATACTATATATCAAAAGTTATTTGCCAAAAGGTATGGCAAACATATTTCATGATTTTAAGGAATGTTGAATAACATTGTTTATCTGAAGCTTACGCAAGCTAACCTAAACCTGGCCAAAATCCTAAGAGAATACGTAAATGAAAAATAAACTATTAAAAAAAGTTTTTAAAAATCAAGTTTCAGGTTATTGATGTACCATCCCATCTGTTCTGTAAGAAAGCATTGCAAATACAAGGATAAATCTGGAAGGTTGATGGTGTGGTTATAATGGAAAAACATGCTCTCCACCCCTTTTTGTGTGATCTTGGGCGAATATTACTAGGAACCTCTATGAAAAGCTTTCCCAATTACAATATGAGGTAATGCTTAAGTCACAAAGTTACCAGCTTCCAAGAAGGAAACTTACACAAAGGGCCCAGCATTCAGTATGAACACCAAAACACTTGCTCCTTACCTCACAAATGTTCTGAACACACAAGCAAGAATTAAAAATGCAAAAGATTCAGTAGGAAAATTAGAGTCAAATACTTAAATTGAAAATAAGTAAAGTGCCAGCGAAATGCACTCTATTAAAAAATGTTTATAAACACACACACAACTTTTTTCGTAATTTTCCCAAAAGTATAATGGAAATCACTTTGAGTCTCTGGCGGATTTCTAGGAGGCTTTATTTGAAGAAATTCTCATGAACACAGCCAAACACATATAATTTTTGGCTATTCAACCCTGAGATCTACAACTGACGAGGCTTTTGGGGCAGCAGCTACAATAGCTACGGTCAGCTTTCACCTCCGGACGTCGTCATCCAACACCTGGACTAAGAATTCTACTCAAGCGTTCGCACAACTTCCAGCAGGGCGAAGTGACACCCACAGTGTTTGCAAACACAATGCAAATCTTGACGTAACAAGAGGAAAACGTGGGCCCCAGTGTAATCCCTTTAATCCCTACGGAACCAGAGGATGAGCAATTTGTTTCCTAAAGAATATCTTTCTTCCAGTAATCAAAACCAACAGCATAGCTTCAAGAAGGGAAGTCTGGATTTTGAGGGGCGGGACGGGGTGGGGGTTGGGGGGAAACAGAGGTGGACTAACTCAAGTTTTTTACTCTTTATCAGCTTTCAAACAACGAACATCACTCCAGGCATTTAAAAAAAAAGAAAAAATCAGAGAGGCCAAAAGGGAAGAGAAGCCGCGGGGAGCGGCGTCGGACACCCAGCCGGGTTCCCGCAGCCCGCGGCCGCCCAGGCCAGGTGTGGGCGCACCCCGCCCGACACTCACTCCGCAGCAGAGGCGACGTCTCCTTCTTCACGTACTTCCCCTGCACCTCGGCCGGCTTGGACACTTCGTTTTTGGTTTTCTTCCGGGACAGCATCCTTGACCACGAGGCCCCAGGCCACGCCAAGCAGCCGCCCTAACGCTCCGCACCGGGCGCCGGGCGTCCCCGCCGCCACCTCCGCCGGCGCCGCCGCCTCCTACCCTCCCGAGCCGCCGCCGCCGCCGCCGCCTCTCCGCAGCCCGGGGTTGCCCACAAGGACTGCCGCATGTTCGGGGCGCTAAGCGCGCCGGTCACCGCTCAATTGCTTGTCAGTTCCTTCCCGGAAGTCTGCCGGCTCCGCGTCGTTGCCCGAGGACTCCGAGAGAAGAGCCAGGAACGCCCGGCCAGGGCCATGGTCCGCTGCTGACCACCTAGTAACCGCTCCTGCTGCCGCCGCTGTCGCCGCCTACATCCCGTAAACTTTCCCTGCGGCCGCTGGGAATTCTGGGAAACTCGACGCAGCGCGAGGGCCGCCGCCCCTCCCCCACCCGCCCCTGGGCGTGGCTCGGGCCAGAGGATGCGGGGCCGCCCTCTTAGCTAGCGGGTCGCCCCGGCTTCTTTGGGAGGAGCAGCGGCAGGTTTCACTCCCGCTTGGCGAGGAGCAGGTCTGGTGGGCACTTTGGACAAAACGTGCCAGACTGAGCGCAGGAGGCCATGGTCCGCTCCTGCAGAGGAACCTCCTCTACCCGCAGATTTTTCTCTCAGGACCTTGAGGGAGCTGGCAACGCCCCCAAGATGCATTCGCGTCCTCGGCCACGAAAGAGGACGTCCCTCTTGGAGTTTTGGGGGGTAGCACAGAACGCCTGTAGAGTCGAAGGAACGCCACCCTTACGCTAATGCTGCACCCAAAGAAATCTAGATCTTTTTGTTGAAAACACTTCGTTAGTGCCAGGGAGTGTGCGTCTTTCTGATAAAGGAAAAAACGAGGAAGAAGCCAAAGTGGTGTTTCTATTATCTGTGATGTAAGATAAATTTGATATTAGCGTGATTTGTTTAATTATCACTATCATTATTCACCATGTATTTCCTCTTGGAAATATGGCGTTGTCAATGGAAAAAAATAATCTCTCATGGGAATACAAAAGAGTTTTATTTGAGCCAAACTGGGAAATACAAGCCCAGAAGACAGCTTCTCAGGTAACTCTGAGGACGTCCTGAGCAGAAGCATGGTTTTCAGCATAGTTTTGTCAGAACAAAACATTCAATAAGTCAGGGACATATTCCTTCAAGGTTTCAAAAGAAATAAAAAAGATCAGTTTGGAACACAGGAAGTTATTATTGCCTTGGTACGTGGAAAGGGAGTCATCACTGAAGGAGTTAAAAGCATTGGCATCCCAGGAAGGGAGACATGAATTTTTGTCTTTATCATAGACAGCCTTGTTAAGTGTTAGTTGCTCAGTCACCAGATTACTTCTAAGTTAATGAGTCCGTTAATAAAGCAGATGTACAATATGTGTTGGATAATCCACAAACAGGGCGTTTTAGCCAAGGTAAAAACTTGTGTGCAATCCAGAGTGACTTCAGACCTCAGTATGTGAAAATTTGTTTCATAGAGTTAAATACTCCTATCTTAGATTTCTTTGTTTTTGTTTTTGAGAATTTTGAGCACTAAAGGTCAAGACCTGGGATTTTTAATTTAAAATAGACCCTGCTTTCTTCTATTTAACTTCGCAAAGGTGCGAAATGTTCAGGATAACATTTGAGAAATAAGATGGTATCCACCCCTAGTGACGAGATTGAGGCTTTGACAATGGAAAGTGCTTTCTTTCCCTAAGATAGGAACCATCTTACAAGAGATGTAAACAACAAAAGGCAAGGAATTTTCTACTTACACAAGATTGTGTGTGTGTGTTAGTTGCTTAGTCGTGTCTGACTCTTTGCAACCCCATAGACTGTAGCCCACCAGCCCCCTCTGTCCATGGGATTCTCCAGGCAAGAAAACTGGATGGGTTGCCATTTCCTTCTCCAACTACACAAGATTAGGAAGATGGTAAAACTTTGTTTTGCCATGAACAAGTTAAGACATTTTGTTTAGTGCCTGTCTCCATCTTTATATACTTTATGATCCCATGACACTGATATCTGTTTATTCAATAACTAAAAAGTGTTTATTGAGCATCCACTATGCTCCAGACTGTTCTAGGTGCTTGGGCTATAGCTACAGGCAAAGATATAGTTAGGGGCTTCTCTGGTGGCTCAGATGATAAAGAATCTGCCTGCAATGCCTGGATTCAATCCCTGGTCTGAAAGATCCCCTGGAGAAGGGAGTGGCTACCCACTCCAGTATTCTTGCCTGAAGAATTCCATGGACAGAGGAGCCTGGCAGGCCACAGTCGATGGGGTCACAAAGCACAGGACCCAACTGAGTGCCTTGAGTGGCTAACACACATAGGCAAAGAATCCCTACTCTCATGAGGAAGAGAGAGAATAAAGAAGAAAAATAAATGTACTCTACTACATGGTGATCATGCTGAGGTGAAAATAAGGGGAAAAAAAGGGTTTGTGATCTTAGTGTGATAGAATGACTAGCTCATGAGGAGACTTTGTAGTGACAAAAGAAATTGGCAGTGCAATTATCTGAAGGAAAAATACTCTAGGCAAAATGAACAGCAAGTGCAAAGTCCCTGCAAGTCACCATATTCCCAGCAATTTGAAGAAGTGTAAGGTCTATGTAGCTGGAGCACAGGGAGAGTAGTGGGAGTTGAAGTTAGAGAGATAACATTGTATCATTGTAAAGAATTTCACTTTGAGCAAAGAAATGACATAATCTGAGTTAATGTTTTGAACAGATCACTTTGGATGCTCAAAAACTATTGCTGGCTTGGACCAGGGTAGCAGTAGGGGAGATGATGATAAATGTTCAGATTTTGGACATGTTTTTAAGACAGAGTCAACAGGATTTGCTGACAGATTGAATATGGAGTGTATATTTTATACATAATATTTGTATAAAATAAGCTACAAGGATTATTATACAACACAAGAAATAGAGCCAATATTTGATAATAATTATAAAATGGAATATAACTTTTAAAATTGTCAATCACTGTGTTGTATACCTATAACATATAATATTGTACCTCAGCTATATCTGAATTTTAAAAAAAGAACAATAAAATAGAAGCTTATTAGAATAGCAGATGGTACTCTCAGAGGAACATCAGAAAAGCAGTTACTTGTTCCTATTGTTTGGATATAAAGCCTAGTACTAAAGTGTTGGGCGTGTGGATGGAGAAGAGTGATGAAACGTAAATGGAAAGACATTGCAGTTTTATTACAGATAGGATATGAAGGCAGGAGATGAAGGGAAAGAAGGGGGTGCCAAAAATGTGCCAGGTTTCTGCCCAGGACATACTAAGAAGCATAAGAGGACAAAAGCATGTTAAGACCTTGTTAATAGAGCCAAGTCTTTACACTTGAGGTTTTCCCACAGATGGAAATACAGGATACCTTTCACATTCATGGAAGGAAAAGTCATAGAATTTTAAATTTCAAAACAAATTCTGAGATCAGCTAGTCTAATGTGAAAAATTAAATGTTTTGCTTCAGATTTTATTCCTGATTAGTAGCAGACATGTCTCAGAACTGGAGGTATCCTGTTTCAACTTTGGGTCTTGTCCCAGTAACAGCAAGTTCAGATTCTAACAGTTATTTTGAAAGTCGTCCATGTTCCCAACAAAGAACACCCTCCCTTTTCACAGCTATTTCAGTTCTTTGAGTTGTATCAGAGAGAAAACCTCAAAAGTGCATTTTTTAACATCTGCAGTTTGCCTTTTTATCAAGGAGAGTGAGTTTCAGGATCTTTGAATTCAAATCTGTAAGTCCAGACACTTTGAATTCACATGTTTTGTAGAAATTCCTGGATTTCTGGTAGTTTTTATTAAGGAATTTAGATTTTGCAGTTGTATTTCTCCAAAGATAGCTTTTAAGAGGGTTAATATTATATTACATAATAGTGATATTCTTCCCCCTTGCAGTTGCATTCTCTGTGAGAAAATCTTAGTTTTCTCACATGAAAATTGAGTTTGGACTAGTTGATTTCCAAAGTATCTTTCAGCCCTGCATGGTTGTGCCACATAGGCAGAATGAAATATACAAAAATAAAAACAATTACCTTAGTAGGCATATAGGTGATTTCTCTTCTTTAAAAGTATTTATCTTTATTGCTATGTTTTTTATCTAAAAACTATTATTTAGGTTTAATCTTTTAAAGAACAGCTTTTAATTAAAAACATAGCAAAAGAAAATATTTTAATTATGATTAATTAAAAAGTAAGTCTTAAAATATCAGTGTCTTATAAAGTCATCATTAGCATAAAAATGAAATTTTGTGCCAAGCTACTACTTTTCAAAGAGAGCCAAAGTTGTTATGTTATTTTGACTTTCTCTTGCTAAAAGCATGAGAGTCCCTTGGACTGCAAGGAGATCCAACCAGTCCATTCTGAAGGAGATCAACCCTGGGATTTCTTTGGAAGGAATGATTCTAAAGCTGAAACTCCAGTACTTTGTCCACCTCATGCGAAGAGTTGACTCATTGGAAAAGACCCTGATGCTGGGAGGGATTGGGGGCAGGAGGAGAAGGGGATGACAGAGGATGAGATGGCTGGATGGCATCACGGACTCAATGGACGTGAGTCTGAGTGAACTCCGGGAGTTGGTGATGGACAGGGAGGCCTGGCGTGCTGCAATTCATGGGGTCGCAAAGAGTCAGACACGACTGAGCGACTGAACTGAACTGAACTGAAAAGCATGTAAAATTTAAAAGAGTGAACTTTCTAATGAAGGATTGTCCAAGAAAGAACCAAGTGCTAATAAGCCCTAAATATGGAGGGCTTTAAAAAAAATAATAAAAGGCTCTTTTACTCTCCAGCCCACTCTTCCTGGTCATATGACAAGATAAGTTTCATCTGTCTCTGGAAGAAGTAATAATAATCCTGTTTAAGCCTCCACAGTTTTGGCTCTTAAAATCTGGCAGGGTCAGTTCCTGAGTACCCTTTAAGCAGAAGCTTTAGTATTTCCCATAAAGGAGAGATTCTGAAAATATAAATACTTGGTATAAAAACTAATTTGGCTTCCCAGACTACTCTAGTGTCTGATGAATTATCCCTCACCCCCAGATAATGTGGAAAATTAGTATCACAAGTCTGATCAAAAGGAATCAAGCTGGGAGATTTGATGCTACTAAGCTTTGATCTTGTTCGTATATTTTATACTATGATTGCCTGGATTTAGAGGTCCTCTAAAATTGTGATAGCTAGCCAAAATGAATCTCTTATTTTTGACAGTGCTAGCTTTTGACTTCACTTTTCCGTCTTTATAGGCCTTTCTGCCTGTTTGCCTCTCTAGAAACTTTTTCTTCCAACATTGGCTATATCTTCAGTCACTTTCAACTTTATTTTTAATTATTCTTTGCAATAATGAATATTTACTTGGCTTTTAGGAAGTTTTTTTTTGTTTGTTTGTTTGAGAACTCAGTAAAAGTTTACCCAAGGTTCTTGTTATGAGGGGTCTGCTGAGGCAGATGTACTGTGCAAACACCTGCATCCCTTTTACAGTACGTGGGAGCCAAGGGATAATCAGAAATACCATGTAACAAGCCACACCATTATTTCTTTTTTGCTGTGGTCTCTCCATGCTGATGCAGGACCCTGTGCAAAGATGATTTGCAAAATTCCCAAATGGAAATCAAGAGAAAGCATTCATCTGTCTTGAAGAGCTGTGCGGATTTCACTAACCTCTTAACAGCATCATGTCTTACTCAAGCCTGGGAACTCTTCTATGCTCAGTCTTTCTTTTTCCTGCCCAAATCTCTACTTCTATTTAAGAAGTTCCAGGGGAACTTCTTTTGTATCACCTTTTCTCCACTGTGGCCTGCTTTCTTGAAGAACCCACTGATTTTTTTTTCTCTGGGGCAATAAGCTTTAGCCTGAGGGTGCAAGGTAAACATATTTATGGGGAAGGAGGGAATGAAAAGTACGTTTGTTTGAAATATTTGCAAGAAAGCAGTTTAAGTAGAATTCTTGTAGTTAGAGCCGAATGCAAGGCTTTAAGAGAAAAAAATGAAAGTCTCTTGTTCCATATGGAATCTGACCATGTAAATATATCTTCTCTCCCTCCTGGAACTCCACTTAAATGACAATGAAAAAATAAAAGGAGGATAAACTCATAATTGTTAAGAGAACACAAATGGGCCTTCAGTAGACATGACAGCAATTAATTTCAATTAGAGAGTGATGGGATTGAGGCAAGCTGGAAAAGAGGTTGAAGAGAGTAGAGGAGGTAGGACAGAGGAAGCCACAGCCTAAAATATTGATACTTATGAAAGCATATAAAGCCAGAGATCCAGGAGAAACTTAGGACTCGCAAGTAACTGGTTCAGTTAAAGTTAGGAAAGAAATGTGGAGCTGGAAAAAGGCACTAACTGAAAGTCAAACTTCCTGTCTCCATCCACCATAGACTTTCAGACTGTTAGGCATTTATTCACCAGAAAGGGGATCTTAAAAAAGATCTTTCTTTTTTGGAGAAATCAAATGACCCTAGAACAAAGGTCTTGGCAATCTAAAGTGTAGGTCCTGCAAAAAAACAAACAACTCATCTCAAAGGGAAGTCTGCCAATCCGTAGCCCCCGATCTCTAAGACTCCCAAGTGTTTTTTTAATGTGTCGTTCTTAAACATAAATATGCAACTGAGGATTACTAAAAATTTTAGAAAAATTTTCAGCATGAGTGATAAAAAGATAAGCAGAAAAATAGGCCCCAAAGAAAATACATATAATTGAGAGGATAGATGAGTATGGTATGGTGAGTACTTTAAATGCTTATTACCATCAACAGATATTTGATAAAAGATATTGCTTTCATAAGTCAACAACAAGATGCTATGAAAAAGAAACAACCAGAAAGCAATACAGAGCTCTTAGAAATTAAAGATAGGGGTTGCCAAGTGAAATATTCAGAAGAAAGTTAGGAAATAGGTTAAGCAAATCTTCCAGACCACAGAATAAAAAGAGATGTGTGAAATATGAGGAAAAAGATAAGAGAAATAGGCTCTATATAAAGGCCCAATATCCTGAAAATTTCGTTCCAGAAGAGAAAATAGAGCATCATCAAAATGGAACGCAAGATATTTTTTCAAAGATGAGGGAAAGGAATTTCCCAATTGAAAGGATTTCCCAAGTGCTCTACAAAACTGATGAGAAAAGATCCTTGTCTTAATGTGACATTGTAAAATTTCAGACCAAGAATAAAATGATCCTAAAAGCTTCCAGTGAAAGTAAAGGTCAATTATAAAGGAATGAGAATCAGATTAGCATCAGGTTTTTAATCATCTGGGACAGCTAGATAAGACAATGGAACAATGACTTCTAACAAATGTGGGGAAATCAGTTTTAGTTAACAACTCCATATCCACCCAAAATGTCAGTCAAAAATTAGGGGAGACTAGACATTTGGGTGGAGAAGGCAATGGCACCCCACTCTAGTACTCTTGCCTGGAAAATCCCATGGACAGAGGAGCCTGATAGGCTGCAGTCCATGTGGTCGCTAAAAGTCGGAGATGACTGAGCAACTTCACTTTGACTTTTCACTTTCATGCATTGGAGAAGGATATGGCAACCCACTCCGTATTCTTGCCTGGAGAATCCCAGGGACGCCGGAGCCTGGTGGGCTGCCATCTATGGGGTTGCACAGAGTTGGACACGACTGAAGCGACTTAGTAGTAGTAGTAGTAGTAGACATTTGGGGACATAAAAGAATTCTGAAAGTAAACTTTCCATATATCCTGTCATAGTAAGTTACCAGAAGCTAAATTCTAAAAAAATAAGATTATAAGTCCCATACCCACAAAGAACAAACAAAACAAAAACAGGAAGATAGAGATTAAAGAAATAGTGACTCTAATTTAGGAGAGAAATAAATTTGTCTCAGTATCACAGCTGCACAGTTGGAACTCAATCCAGTTTAGAGTTTAAGAGGATCCTAGGAGGAAGTACCTAGGAAAGGATGGAATTTAAGAAATCTATATAATTTGTAACAAATTAAGATGATAAGTGCTGACAATTCAAGCAAATAAGGCAATGGACATGAAAACTTGAGGGATTACAGCATTGTGACCCTTTTGAAAAAACTTGATGAAATCCAACAAACCAAGATTAATCAATTTAAAATTTGGGATTAGAACAGTAGTTGAAAATGAGCTGTCAGTAAATATTAAAAACTCTTTAATATAGAAAAGCCTAAGCAATTTTCTTTAAAAATCAAAATTTTTAAAGAAAGCAGACTTTGCTGTGGGTTTTCCCATGTCGATACATCTTTAAGATTCCTTAAAGAGCTTAGTATTTTAAAAACTTAACCCAAATCATCCATTTAGTCAAGACAAGTCTGAACAGGACTTTAAATATCAAAATCCTCTGCCTTTGGCAAGTGATGCTGTTTACCTCATGCTGATCAGGATTGAGGAACTAGTAATACATTGTAGACAAAGGGTAGATTCAATGGAGCCAGGAAATTGGAGGGCATGAACAAGGAGGTTGTGGTCAGAGGGGAATTTCAAGAGTTTTTAATGAGAGTTTGCAAGTATGACCACTAGCCAGTACTTGTAGTAGAGGTAGAAGTGATGGAAAGAGAAAGCTGAGGAATGTGAAGGCTTGGAATATCAAAGACTTGGAAAAATGTTAAAAAAAAAAAAAAAAAAAAGGCAAAAAACAATGAGCCATTGAAAAAGGATGCAGGGAATGTCCCAGAAATCAGTAGAAAAGGAAACCTAAAGGATAATGTAAATAAAAGGCTTAAAAATAACAGATTGCTTCCTTATGATTCATGTATTACACAGATACCTCTAAAGTCCTACAACTTCTATTAAGTTTTTTTGTAACTTTTATTCCAAATCACTTAATGTTGTTCTTCAGTCACTAAGTCATATCAGACTCTGTGATCCCATAACTGCAGAACACCAGGCTTCTCTGTCCTTCACTATCTCCTGCAGTTTGCTCAAACTCATGTTGATTGAGTCAGTGATGCAACCATCTCATCCAAGTCACCCCCTTCTCCTCCTCCCTCAATTTTTCCCAGCATCAGGGTCTTTTACAAATGAGTCAGTTCTTGCATCAAGTGGCCAAAATATTGGAGCTTCAGCTTCAGTATCAGTCCTTCTAGTGAATACTCAGGGTTGATTTCCTTTAGGATTGACTGGTTTGATATCCTTGCAATCCCAGGGACTCGTAAAAGTCTCCAGCACCACAATTAGAAAGCATCAATTCTTTGGCACTCAGCCTTCTTTATTATGGTCCACCTCTCATATCTGTGACTACTGGAAAAACCTTATAATAGTACCATTGTGAAGTGAAGTTGCTCAGTCGTGTCCAACTCTTTGCGACCCCATGGACAGAGAAGTCCATGGGATTCTCCAGGCAAGAGTACTGGAGTGGATTGCCATTCCCTTCTCCAGGGGATCTTCCCGACCCAGGTTCTGTATTTCATTGATATGCTTTATTGATAAAATCAGTGCTGCTTGACCTCTAAACAAATTAATGTTCAGGGTTTCCATAATAGTGTACTCCAAATTTAGAGCCTCTATGGACTTACTTTCGAGGGCCTAATTTTCTCATACATGATCAATTCACAAAACTGAATGATCATATCTAGCAGCCAAGACAATTTTTTCTTTTTGAGCTTTTTATCTTTTTAATTTATTTTATTGAATTATAGTTGATTTACAATTTTGTGTTAATTTCTACTGCACAGCAAAGTGATTTGGTCATACATATGTATACATATCCTTTTATGTATATATTTCATATCATGTTGATATTTCATATCCTATTTTCATATACATATATTTTATATCCTTTTCCATTATGGTTTATCACAGGATATTGAATATAGTTTCCTGTGCTATACAGTAGGACTTTATTGTTTATCCATTCTATTTCCTGACCCAAGGATTGAACCCAGGTCTCCCACTTTGCAGGCAGATTGTTTACCATCTGAGGCACCAGGGAAGCCTATATATATAATAGTTTGCATCTATCAATACTAATCCCAAACTCCCAATTCATCCCTCCCCTACTTCTCCACCTTGACAACCATAAGTCTATGAATGTAAATAAGTCTATGTCTGTGAATCGTTTCTGTTTTGTAAATAAGTTCATTTGTACTATTTGTACTACAAATGGCATTATTTTATTCCTTTTTATGGCTGAGTAGTATTCCATTTTATATATGTACCATATCTTCTTTATCCAGTCTTCTGTTGATGGACATTTAGGTTGTTTCTGTATCTTGGTTATTGCAAATGGTGCTGCAATGAATATTGGGTTGCATGTATCTTTTAAAATTATGTTTGTCTCCAGATATATGCTTAACTGTGGGATTGCTGGCTGGTTCTATTTTTAATTTTTAAAAGAATCTCCATACTATGCTCTATAGCGCCTGTACCAATTTACATTCCCACCAACAGTGTGGGAGTGTTCCCCCTTCTCCACACTCTCTCCAGTATTTGTTATTTTGACTTAAAAAAAAATTTATTGGAGTATAGTTGATTTACAATGTTGTGTTACTTTCAGGTGTTCAGAAATGTGACCACTCTTTTATAGATTCTTTTCCCATATAGGCCGTTACAGAGTATTGAGAAGAGTTCCTGTGGTATACAGTAGGTCCATATTAGTTATCTATTTTACATATAGTAGTATGTATATGTCAGTCCCAATCTCCCAATTTATCCCTCCTCCTACCCCTGTAATCGTAGACTTTTTAATGTTGGCCCTTGGATCAGTAGGAGGTGGTACTTCATTGTAGTTTTGATTTGTATTTCTCTAATAATTAGGAGTATCGAGCATCTATTCATGTGCCTGTTGGCCATATATATGTCTTCTTTTGGGAAATAGCTGCCCTTTTTTTGATTGGATTGTTCACTTTTTTTTGTAATTGAGCTGTAGGAGCTATTTGTATTTTTTTGGAAATCAAACACTTGCAAGATAATTTTCTAAATAATAGTATCATCAATCTTTCCAACGACTTTGATGGTATTTTTGATTTGTGATTTACAGTAACTGAGAATGTAGGGGAAAAAATATCAACCTTTCTTTACTGTCTCCATTTCTTTCCTCCCATAAACACACACATCATTTTTCACAAAACTGCTCCCATTAAATCCTGAACTTAATGTAATATCAATGTTAATAACTAATAATGGTCTTTGCCCGCTGTGTGCTCAGTCAGCCTTTTGTCTATGGAAAAACTTTAGCCAAAGAACAAGTTTAATCAGAAGTGAGAACATGCAGAAACAAAGGAAAACAGTCAAAGGAGACCAAATAATAATAATTTAGTCACTAAAGAAAGGGAAGGACCTTTGTTCCTCCACAAGGGGTACAGACAATATTCTGAGCCATATCTTTCACCCATACCCCAGTGGAGAAGTTCAGTCAGTTCAGTTCACTCAGTCGATTCTGACTCTATGCAACAACATGAATCGCAGCACGCCAGGCCTCCCTGTCCATCATCAACTCCTGGAGGTCACTCAAACTAATGTCCATCGAGTCGGTGAAGCCATCCAGCCATCTCATCCTTTGTCGTCCCCTTCTCTTCCTGCCCCCAATCCCTCCCAGCATCAGGGTCTTTTTCCAATGAGACAACTCTTCGCATCAGGTGGCCGAAGTACTGGAGTTTCAGCTTTAGCATCATTCCTTCCAATGAACCCCTAGGAATGATCTCCTTTAGGATGGGCTGGTTGGATCTCCTTGCAGTCCAAGGGACTCTCAAGAGTCTTCTCCAACACCACAGTTCAAAAGCATCAGTTCTTTGGTGCTCAGCTTTCTTTACAGTCCAACCCTCACATCCATACATGACACCAGGAAAAACCATAGCCTTGACTAGACAGACCTTTGTTGGCAAAGTAATGTCTATGCTTTTGAATATGCTATCTAGGTTGGTCATAACTTTTCTTCCAAGGAGTAAGCGTCTTTTAATTTCATGGCTGCAGTCACCATCTGCAGTGATTTTGGAGTCCCCCATTTTAAGTCTGTCATGTTTCCATTGTTTCCCCATCTATTTCCCATGAAGTCATGGGACTGGATGCCATGATCTTCGTTTTCTGAATGTTGAGCTTTAAGCCAACTTTTTCACTCTCCTCTTTCACTTTCATCAAGAGGCTTTTTAGCTCCTCTTCACTTTCTGCTATAAGGGTGGTATCATTTGCATATCTGAGGTTATTGCTATTTCTCCCAGCAATCTTGAGTTTGGAAGTTTACCTTCCTCTCCAATTTTCTGGGAGAGTTTGAGTAGGATAGGTGTTAGCTCTTCTCGAAATTTTTGGTAGAATTCAGCTGTGAAGCCGTCTGGAACTGGGCTTTTGTTTGCTGGAAGATTTCTGATTACAGTTTCAATTTCCGTGCTTGTGATGGGTCTGTTAAGATTTTCTATTTCTCCCTGGTTCAGTTTTGGAAAGTTGTACTTTTCTAAGAATTTGTCCATTTCTTCCACATTGTCCATTTTATTGGCATATAATTGCTGATAGTAGTCTCTTATGATCATTTGTATTTCTGTGTTGTCGTGATCTCTCCATTTTCATTTCTAATTTTTCTATTTCTTCCTGGTTCAGTTTTGGAAAGTTGTACTTTTCTAAGAATTTGTCCATTTCTTCCACGTTGTCCATTTTATTGGCATATAATTGCTGATAGTAGTCTCTTATGATCCTTTGTATTTCTGTGTTATCTGTTGTGATCTCTCCCTTTTCATTTCTAATTTTATTGATTTGATTTTTCTCCCTTTGTTTCTTGATGAGTCTGGCTAATGGTTTGTCAATTTTATTTATCCTTTCAAAGAACCAGCTTTTGGCTTTGTTGATTTTTGCTATGGTCTATTTTGTTTCTTTTGCATTTATTTATGCCCTAATTTTTAAGATTTCTTTCCTTCTACTAACCCTGGGGTTCTTCATTTCTTCCTTTTCTAGTTGCGTTAGGTGTAGAGTTAGGTTACTTATTTGACTTTTTTCTTGTTTATTGAGGTATGCCTGTATTGCTATGAACTTTCCCCCTAGCACTGCTTTTACAGTGTCCCACAGGTTTTGAGTTTTTGTGTTTTCATTTTCATTCATTTCTATGCATATTTTGATTTTTTTTGATTTATGTGATTTGTTGGTTATTCAGCAGCGTGTTGTTCAGCCTCCATATGTTGGAATTTTTAATAGTTTTTCTCCTGTAATTGAGATCTTACTGCATTGTGGTCAGAAAAGATGCTTGGAATGATTTCAATTTTTTTGAATTTACCAAGGCTAGATTTATGGCCCAGGATGTGATCTATGCTGGAGAAGGTTCCGTGTGCACTTGAGAAAAAGGTGAAATTCATTGTTTTGGGGTGAAATGTCCTATAGATATTAGGTCTAACTGGTCTACTGTATCATTTAAAGTTTGTGTTTCCTTGTTAATTTTCTGTTTAGTTGATCTATCCATAGGCGTGGGTGGGGTATTAAAGTCTCCCACTATTATTGTGTTATTGTTAATTTCCCCTTTCATACTTGTTAGCATTTGTCTTACATATTGTGGTGCTATGTTGGGTGCATATATATTTATAATTGTTATATTTTCTTCTTGGATTGATCCTTTGATCATTACATAGTGTCCTTCTTTGTCTCTTTTCAGAGCCTTTGTTTTAAAGTCTATTTTATCTGATATGAGTATTGCTACTCCTGCTTTCTTTTGGTCTCTATTTGCGTGGAATATCTTTTTCCAGCCCTTCACTTTCAGTCTGTATGTGTCCCCTATTTTGAGGTGGGTCTCTTGTATCCATTCAGCCAGTCTTTGCCTTTTGGTTGGGGCATTCAACCCACTTACATTTAAGGTAATTATTGATAAGTTTTCCTTTTCCCTTTCATGCACTGGAGAAGGAAATGGCAGCCCACTCCAGTTTCTTGCCTGGAAAATCCCAGGGACGGCAGAGCCTGGTGGGCTGCCGTCTATGGGGTCGCACAGAGTTGGTCACAACTGAAGCGACTTAGCAGCAGCAGCAGCAGCATGATCCCTTTGCCATTTACTGTATTGTTTTGGGTTTGAGTTTATACTCCCTTTTTGTATTTCCTGTCTAGAGAATATCCCTTAGCATTTGTTGGAGAGCTGGTTTGGTGGTGCTGAATTCTCTCAGCTTTTGCTTGTCTGTAAAGCTTTTGGTTTCTTCTTCATATTTGAATGAGATCCTTGCTTGGTACAGTAATCTGGGCTGTAGGTTATTTTCTTTCATCACTTTAAGTATGTCCTGCCATTCCCTCCTGGCCTGAAGAGTTTCTATTGAAAAATCAGCTGTTATCCTTATGGGAATCCCCTGTGTGTTATCTGTTGCTTTCCCCTTGCTGCTTTTAATATTTGTTCTTTGTGTTTGATCTTTCTTATTTTGATTAATGTGTGTCTTGGGGGTGTTTCACCTTGGGTTTACTCTGTTTGGGACTCTCTGGGTTTCTTGGACTTGGGTGATTATTTCCTTCCCCATTTTAGGGAAGTTTTCAACTATTATCTCAAGTATTTTCTCATGGTCTTTCTTTTTGTCTTCTTCTGGGACTCCTATGATTCGAATGTTGGGGTGTTCAACACTGTCCTGGAGGTCTCTGAGATTGTTCTCATTTCTTTTAATTCGTTTTTCTTTTTTCCTCTCTGATTCATTTATTTCTACCATTCTATTTTCTACTTCACTAATCCTATCTTCTGCCTCTGTTATTCTACTATTTGTTGGCTCCAGAGTGTTTTTGATCTCATTTTTTGCATTATTCATTATATATCGACTCTTTATTTCTTCTAGGTCCTTGTTAAACCTTTCTTGCATCTTCTCAATCCTTGTCTCCATGCTATTTATCTGTGATTCCATTTTGATTTCAAGATTTTGGATCATTTTCACTATCATTATTTGGAATTCTTTATCAGGTAGATTCCCTATCTCTTCTCTTTGGTTTGGTGGGCATTTGGTGGTTTGGGGTGTCCTTTCTGTATTCTGGCAGTTTGCGGAGTTCTCTTTATTGTAGAGTTTCCTTGCTGTGGGTGGGATTGTACAGGTGGCTTGTCAAGGTTTCTTGGTTAATGAAGCTTGTGCCGGTGTTCTGGTGGGTGGAGCTGGATTTCTTCTCTCTGGAGTGCAATGATGTGTCCAGTAATGAGTTATGAGATGTCAATGGTTTGGGAGTAACTTTGGGCAGCCTGTATATTGGACCTCAGGGCTGTGATCCTGTGTTGCTGGAGAATTTGTGTGGTATGTCTTGCTCTAGAACTTGTTGGCTCTTGGGTGGTTCTTGGTTTCAGTGTAGGTATGGAGGAGTTTGATGAGCTCCTGTCTATTAATGTTCCCTGGAGTCAGGAGTTCTCTGGTGTTCTCAGGATTTGGACTTAAGCCTCCTGCTCCTGGTTTTCAGTCTTATTTTTACAGTAGTCTCAAGACTTCTCCTTCTATATAGCACTGTTGATAAAACATCTCCTTTCAAAGACAATGGGCTGCTCTCCTGGGTTCCTGATGTCCTCTGCTGGCATTCAGAAGTTGTTTTGTGGAATTTACTCAGCGTTTATATGTTCTTTTGATGAATTTGTAGGGGAGAAAGTGGTCTCCCCGTCCTACTCCTCTGCCATCTTAGGACTGGCCCCCTATCTATATTCTAATATATTTATTTATTGCTTGAGATCTTAAAGACAGATACTCAAACAGGAAAGAAAAATGATTGGTAAATGGTCATCTGGGCTGTAACGACATTTAAGAATGTTTACTTTGCCTTAGCTAGTAAAGTACATCTCATGTCATCATTTCTCAGAATTAAATATTATTTTAGCATAAGGGTATCCTGTTCTATTTTTACACTGTTACCTACTCTTTATTTCACTGATATAGTTTATAGTTCCTTGAAGTTTCATTTTAATATGTCCATTTTTCAAAATTAGTTATGTTTCCTGATTGCAAATGAGGCAAAATGGAACAAAGAAAAACACTTTTTTGACTTGTAGTAACTATATTAAATTTAACTTCACAGGTTACAGACATTTTGCATTAGGTCAAAATTTTGGTCTTTGGGACAAAATCCAATCATTATTATGGGAAAATGTGTATCAGGTATATATTAGAAAAGTAAGACTTTTTTCAATGCAACATGAATAAAAGAGACTACAAAACAATGAAGTACAGAGCTATATTTAATGCTAGGTTAAGAACTTTCCCCATTTTCTATGTTAAAATACCTGAGGACACTAATCTTGCTTATCTTAGTACCTGTGGCACTGAGTCCATCAAGAAGACTAGATTGTTTTCTCATACTGATCCAATTTTTTCTATTTATTTTGTGTGTGTATAAATTTCACTACTCTACCCCAGTTTATAAACAGAAAATCAATAATTTTTATATTTTTCTTTAGAGAGCAGTGCACATGGTAGGTAGTTAATTGTATCACTTAAATGTTGTTTGCTAGAAGGAGAAATGGATACCTGTTACACTGCAAAATACTAGAACAGACAAACCTGCCTAGTGAGTCCTGAATCCCTTACTGAGCTGGCTGTGTGGCCTTGAGTAAGTCATAACTTTGCTAATTTTCAGTTTTTTCACCTGTTAAATTGGGTTAATAATAGTTCCTGTCACGTAAAGGCAGTGTGAGATTGGTATAAAAGCTTCATAAATAAAACATGGCTTGTGAGGTCTCATTTGGCCAATATTTCCATTCTATATTTCAGTACTCAGCATTATTAACTTCATGTGCTTTTAGGTGAATTTTCTTTTCCAGTAGTTGCAAATAACTGAAAATTATGAATCACCCATAAATTTGGCCAAGTGAAATAAAGGCATGCCTGAAGCAACCAAAATCTCAAGTAGGGCCTCACCTGAGGTTGTCAGGATTTTAGAAGTTAATTATGAACCACCACAGGGGTCTCAAACTGGCCGGTGTGATGGTCATTGATTCTGTGACAGAAATAGAGAAGCAGTGCTCTAGATCACATACAGATCATTTTGGGACTTGGGTGGGTGGGGTTTAAATGCAGGCTCTGAGTCAGTAGGTCTGGAGTGGGAACTCGAGAGATTCTGCATTTGTAAGATGTGTTTAGTGCAATGTTTCGATGCTTTCACTCTAAAAACCGATGATAAACATACTGAAACTGTTTACAAAAGTTCAAGGTGTATAGAAAACAAGGGCCATATTTGCAAAATTATTTATTTACATTTTAAGCTCATGGTAAAATAATTCTAGGATAGAATAGCTAAGATGAAATATACCAAGTCAATATAAACACACACACATTTATCTTTACATGCAAAGAATTCTAGCGATGGCTATAGATGAACTCAGGTTTTCCTTTACAAAACCAATGTTCCTTTCAATCATGCTGTGATAACGTCTGCCAATAAGAACAGATTTAAGGTATATCATTCAAAAAAAATCTGAGAAACAAAAAGCTGACTTGGATAGATTATTAAACTGCTATTCATATGTCATAAAACCAAAAATGTTTTACAGGGCTGAGATGTTCAAATAGGTCCAAACATGATATAATTAATAACTTTTAAGTAAGGAATGCTTTGGCTATTAGGTTTTGACTTAGTTTTGGCATTACTTGCATAATTTATATCATTTCAGTTAGTCACTTGGTAATCCGTTCAAACAAGACTTGCTTAATATTATCACAAAGCACTTAGCCTTACCTTGAGTGGGAATATCTTTAAGATTCTGACAATAGCAACACATTTCTATTTTCCTTCACTCAGAAAAAAAGAAATCACAAAAATAAAAAATTCATTTTCACATGTTGAAGTTTTACTGATTCTTAAAAAACCAAAAGTTCCTCATCATAATACCTACTCTGGGTATTGGTACATTATCAAAATGCTAGACGTGTAAGAACTCCTCCTATATCTTGAAAGCCTATGACTTTGTGATCTACATATATTTAAGGTTAAATATATAAACAATGCATTTGAAGCTTCTGGGAAGAATTCACATTTACAATAGTTTTTAAAAATCTGGGTTTATTAAGTTTTAGAAAATAAATACTGTGGTTGGTTCTACCCTCCCCATCCACTTTTCTCCCCTTACAAATTTGAGCTTAAGCGTTCAGGCTTCTAAAAGGCAGAAGAAAGCAAAATAGAACGTAGATTTTATTATTCACATTTTTCTTTTGTAAGGGTAACATATTATCATAATGGCAAACTTTATTCTCTTTCTTTGAAATGAAGATCCTATCTCCTAAAACTAATTTAAATAACTGTTCTTAAGAAATCAAATGAATTTAACAACCAGTACTTTTAATAAACTAGGAATTAAATGACTATAAAATATATAACATGAATTTAAGCAGTTCTATTATAAAGTCTGAAAGCAAAATCTAAATATTTAATAGTTTAAATTTAATCTCTTTAAATTCTTTTAAAAGCTGTAAGCTATATTATAAATTGCCAGTTAAATTCCCACTCTAGTCTACAAAAATAATCTGCTGCACAAATATATAAATTTAAGTAAGTAAAGTCACTCAGTCATGTCCGACTCTCTGTGACCCCATGGACTTGCAGCCCACCAGGCTCCTCAGTCCATGAGATTCTCCAAGCAAGAACACTGGAGTGGGCTCTATTTCTTGTGTCGATCTTTTTTCCAGTCTTATAAGTTCAGTAAAACAAACAGTAAGCACCTAGATATTAAATTAACTTTCATTTGAGCAGCATTTTGATTTTAGATAAAGGGATTCTAAAAGTAGTCTAAAACTTTCCAGAAATATTTACACTCATTGTACAGCACTTTATATATATATAAATACAGATTTATTAGAAATAAACAAATTAACCTACACTTTTCATAATGTAAAAAATAAAGATAAAAATACAACATATGTGATCATATGGTAATCCATCTATTTGAGAAATATGCTTGGTGTTCAGTTCTGATGGCAAAAGCCTTGAATAACTTAAAGCATATCACATAAAAACACCACAGGTGCTTAGTTTATTTATGATCTTAACCTAGGCCTATCCACAGTTTTAAGTGTTAGTCGATGCCATACAAGTAGTTGAGTTATAGTAATGTCTGCACTGGAGAAAAATGATTATGGAAGGTATGACAGGAGATATCAAATGTTTTTAAATATAACTATAGGGAGGGATTAAAATTAATTCTTTTCTGGGGAAATCAGGAATTTCTGATAATAGAGCTTTCTTTAGCAGTTTGTTTCATGTTTTGTTCCTACCCATAAGGTAGTGTTTGATTTTGCTGTGATACCTCTTATAAAAAATTGATGGACTTGACTTTCCTCTAATACAGCAGAGTGAATTTTTGTGATCTAATTACTCTTCCACAAAAACAAATAGGTGGCTGTGATAAGCAGCTCTGTTTGCGTCCCATACACAGTAAGTTCTTTACCAACCAATTCCTGGCTAGAAGCAGGGATTTTACCTGGGGAAAAAAAGTTACTCAAAACGTTTACTGTTCTATAATGTTCTAGTCTTGAGACTGATTGGAAAATTCTATTTGGCACTCCTTTACCTCAGATGGCATGCCAGTTCTTATCACACTAAGAAATGCTTATGATCAGATTCAAGGTACAAAGGAATAGGAAGCATGGAAATTTTGACCCACATTAAATAAGCAAATAATAACTCTTTCATAAGTTAAAAGAGGTTTTTAACTCTAAAAGCAAGGCCTTTTCTCCAGAAAATTAAATTCATTAAAAATGTAGAAATAAAAATCCCATTATGGCTCTAAATATACAACAAATAAATAGTCACGTATTTTATACATTTCAAATTTTTAAAGAGCCCTACAGTATTTCAGGAAGATGACTTAAAGTGTTGTTCCCTGAGTTTTTGATGCAACCCCAAATATAAGTTCATGAACTCCAAGACCTTAAAGAGAGAAAAATCCACATGGTTTGCTTCCTCTCTCTTTTAGGATTAGCTGTTTACTCCAAAGTAGTTTGTTCAGTGCTTACCCTATAGTTCAAATGCTTTAAGAATGTGGTTTTATCCATTTCTTAGAAGACAAACTCCCAAAGAAACGTCTAAGGAGGAAAAAAAAAGACTGTTTAAAGAAAGTAAAGTTTTACATTAGTTTACAGTGCAGCTGAGCAAATGAGCTTTATATCTATAATACATCAAGAGTGGTAATACTGTCATAGGTATTAGAAGGTAGAGTTCTATGAATTCTGCCTTTTCTGACCTCAGTGGTTGTTGACTCTAGAGTCAGTTTCTGTTACCAAACAGAAAGTCTAACAATTAAAATAACCCAAACTACTAGAAACAGAATGACTCTTCCATAATTTGATTTTAAAATAAAGATCAAAACAACCAATTAATAATATCTCAATTTTTAAAAATTTGTAATTTACATAATAACTTGTACATAATAGTCATAACTTGTACATAATAGTAATTTTCAAAAACTCATTCAAAACTGGGGTTTTAAAATTCTTGAATTGTTTTCATATCACCTTCTTGATGGTTATTAGAATTTTTTTTTTAATTCAAAGCTTGGGAATAGTTCAGTGAAATAAATATTTGTTTGCATCTTCCATTACAGTCTATTTAGAAAAACTAATTACAGTGAATAGAGACTTTAATTCTGTTCCTGGAAGTTTTAGGTTAGGCTTAACTTTAAGTCACTAAAGGTTTCTAAGAAAACAACAACAGTTGAGAGAACATCTGAAATGTCCCATCCATTTCAGTAAAGTGCACAATTATGAGTGTTCATCCTTTGGCTTGGCTATGACCTCAAGGGAGGTGTAGAAGTCAGTGGTGCTGGTGTCAGATTCCTGACTATATTACTGAGGCTGGCAATCTTCTCCTCTAGGAGGTAATTTTTCTTCTCTGCTGTTTTTTGTCGCTGTTCAGTCATTTCCAGAGCTTTCAACAACTGGGCATTTTCCACATACAAATCCTTCACTATTGCATCTGCTTTAGTATTCTTGCAGAGCTGGAAACAGAACCAGAAACATCTTGACTCCATTTCTGTTATTCTTTTAAAAGATCTGACATAAGGACAGTTGTTTATAAAGGCAAATGGCTTCTATGAGTTATATTCTTTTATTTTACAATACAGCTTTAATATCAGACCTGGTACCAGGTATCAAGTAAAACAAATCCACTTATTCCAGGCTGTTTCTTTGCATAATTTGTTTGTAGAAGTCACTAATAAAAGAACAAATTGATATTTGAGGATTCAAAAGTGAAGGTATTTTTCAGCCTAGGTATTATTTCTTTATTAATTCCCTAAAAATATCACAATACTTTTATAATTTAAATTTCGGAGGTTGTGAACTGTTTACCTGTTTTAACAATAGAGGCTTGTCTATTCATAACTACATACAACCTACTGATTATTTTTAAATGTAGCTCATGTATGATAACACAAACATTCAGCAGTTACTTCATTTTAAAATAAAACCTTGTCTAGAAGAGATATTTTAATCTTTACAGTTAAAATATATAGCCTTGGTTAGGGTGGGAACACTTTTCAGCTGGATAGGATAATTTAATTTTTGGTCTCCTTAGTTAATATCTTCCAATCCTCTTTCCCTTATTATACCTTTAACTCCTCATTTTATACCCAGTTTCAGGCAATGCATCTACAAGTATGAAGGTTTAAGGTAATAAAGAAAACTTAGAAAGTGAAGTCGCTCAGTCGTGTCCAATTCTTTGTGACACCATGGACTGTAGCCTACCAGGCTTCTCTGTCCATGGGATTTTCTATGCAAGAATACTGGAGTGGGTTGTCGTTTCCTTCTCCAGGGGATTGTCCCAATTCAGGGATCGAACCTGGGTCTCCCACATGGCAGGCAGACACTTTACCATCTGAGCCACCAGGGAAGCTTAAGAAAACTTAAGGCGTGGCTAATTAATTTACATAATATCATTTCAAACAACAATGCTAAAGACTATCACACAGAAGCCCAGAACCTAGGTGACTGGCAAGTTTAACATAAAACTAACATTATTTTCTATTCAACTGTTTTAGTGTATAACCTTTCCTCTTTCCCTTCCTTTAAAAAACACTTCAGTGACTCTTATCCACTACACAACAAAATCCAAACTCTTGTGGTTTAGCACGAAGACCCTCTACTGTCCGCTCTTGCCTCTCTAGTTTCTTTTGTTCTCCCAGAATAGGATGAACTGTTAATGCCAAAGTGTTTGTAGATGTCCACACCCCATGTTACCCATTTTCTTTGTTTTTGAACTGCTACTGGAAGTACTGCCAAATGGTCAGTACCATGTAGGTGAACTACACTCCATATGGGCAGGGATTTTGCTAGTATTTCTAGTACTTGGAACAGAACCTGACATGGAGTGACTATGTGTTGAATAAATGATTAAGGGACTGGATCAATAAATGTAAGAACAGGACTTTCTCTTTCTCTCCATTCTGTGTACTAAGATTTAGGACACAGGAAAGTTCCTGTCCACCATTCCCTTGGGATTATTACTCTTCTCAAATTCTACATGCCTAAAAACCCAGGTTGGGCAATTTCTATCCTCCTACCCCCTGCCACAGTTTGTCTCAATCTCAGATCCCAGAGAGGTTATAAAATTCCCTAGAAAGTAGTCTTTTCTCTGATGTCTCTTCAGTGGATGCACAAATAATTTATAAGCACTCAGGCCACACCTGCCACCAGCAGGAAAAAAGGATCAGCCTACTTGATGGTCCTGAATTTGAGAGTCCAGATTTTGATTCAAAACTGAGCCTTTTGGGGTCTGGCTATAGCCACAAGTTAGATTTTGAGGTTGTCATAGTTGTTGCAAACAAGAAAGCTAAAGTTACATTTATTATCCCATTTTTTTTTACAAATATAAAATTTCTGTTTATTTTGGGAAAAAATATATAAAAATTCAATTTGGATTGAACCTCATTAGAAACACTTTAGAAATTCTTCTAATTTAGGAGTTTACAATACAGTTTGCCTTTATTAGACAATAAAAGTTAGCAAGTTAGTAGCAATAAAGGAATGTAAAACTGGAGTTAAAGCAGAAGGTGAGATGGGTGGGTAGATATGACCTGGGAAGCTCACTTGTTCTTTGAGCTGATTCACTTTCTCCTGAAGAAGCCTTTTCACCAGTTTCAATTTCTGTTCAACTTCCAACATTCGTTCCTCCATGACAGTTACCAGGTATTCCTGGTTCCCTGAAGGAAAAGAAAAAAAATTGTATTGTTATTTGAAAATCATGCCATGAGAAAGCACTAGTAGTTAATTTTCCCCATAAGATACCTGGAGAAAGGACAGCAAATGTTTGCTTTTGAATAGCAAGGGTGGATTTCTGATGAAATGGGAGTTCTCAACACTGCATAGGTTGCACAGGTTAGAAAGGTAACCCTATCAGAGAAAGAAATCAAAGATAAAAAAAAGACTCTTACCTGTGCTACCATCTTCCCCTGAGATAAAGCAAAATTCTAAAACCAATACTTTAAGATCTATGTGCACTTATTATAGTAAAATAGGTATCCAAAGTAAATTAAAATATGGTTATCAACCTTTCATCTGTGATTTGGGTCTTTGCAATACTGTGGGACTTTCAACAACAAAATGAATAAAAACTGAGTTTATTCAGGATCACCTAACATTTCCCATCAGCTTGCAGTATGTGTGTCTCTTTTTATCTTCAAAATGGCTGGTTACTATGAGGGTGTTAATGTTTCTAGTAGCCTCTTCCCGCTAGTTCTTCTAATTATTGGTTTCCTAATTTGATTTGTCAATGTGGAGCAAATACCTGAATTGGAGGATGGACTTGTCATTAGAACATATTTAATTTTCTCCCCATAAGGAGCTCCTAGATGAAACAACAGGGCAGAAAAAGGACGCTGGCTTCTCCTCTCCTTATACAACAGTGATGGATTAAGGGGTATGTGGGTTTTGGAGTGCAGAGGGACCTAGAACAAGATTTAGAGTGCAACTGACTACACCTTCTCTCAGTCTACCAAAATGTTCACATAGAGAATTTCAGATTTTAAAAGGTTCTTCAAATGTTTAAGCAAGACTCAGGTGTTAGTAGCTGATGGCATAACCTGTCCTTAAAAATATACCCCAAAGTGTCCTTTAAAAAGCACAAAGAACGACCAAATGTGAGGTGAAAGCCAACAGTTTGTGTATTAAATAATAGCATTTATTCAAACATAAAAGAAATAACTAAGCCATGCAACTAATTAAACATAAAAACTGTAGTAGACAAAAGACTAATGCAGAATTTTTAAGAAACCAGGTCCTAAGAGCACCTAAAAATCCTATATTTTAAAAGGTATAATGACTTTTTAAAATTCAAACATAAATGGAAAATGCCAGATTTCCACTTGCCTTAAAAAAAAGAAAAAGTATAACAAAGCAAAAAACCTGGATAATTAATTCAAAGAATATGGGGCATGGCAAAAGAGTGGGGAAAGAGGAAAAACAAAAGCAGTCATATATTTAAAATTTATTTTATTTCATCAAAAATTTCCTTTTTCCTGTCAAAAAAGTATTATACATCTTATATAAAACAGTATAAATAATCCTGATTTTCTTCAAATTCCATATATAAAAGCAGTACCTTTTGTTAAAAATATTTACAATGTATGGAATGAGAAAATATATAGAATACATCAAGAATCTCAAATCTACACACTTTAGATGATATAAATAATTAAGTTTAACAAGCTGAGATTTGTGAATTTGATTCACAAAATTCACATCCTTTCAAGAATCTCAAATTCATACTCTTTAAATAGTATAATTAAGTGTAACAAGCTGAAATTTGTGAATTTGATTCACATAAATAAGAAACATAATACTGCAAAGGCTTAATAATAAAACTTAAAAGAGCACTTGATTCCAAAACATTTCTCAGCTTCTATCTATATTTGTGTGGTGTGTGTGGGTGTGTGCATTTGAGTATCTGCCATGGTAAGAAATTCCATCAATAACAGCCCAGTTTTCACAGGTGCCCAATCCTTCTGTAGGGATCTGCATGCACTGCTCGCTGCTCCGGTAGCAAGGCCTAGAGAAAGAAGGCAAGTGGTACACTTCACCCTGATGTCAAGATTATGCTTTCGGGGGGAATCTAAGTTCACACATTTACAATGCAAACAATTTATAAAAGCACACATCAATACTACATATGCAAGCGAAGCAACACAGGCAGAAGAAATCATATCACTCCACACACAGAGACAACATGCAGATTCTAACAACATCTGTCTTCTTAAAATCGGTGTCAGCTCAGCTACCAGAAACAGAGAGAGCCCGCCGTCAGAGCCTGCCGTCACCTTCTCATGAGAGCAATAAGCAGTCCACTCTGCCATCTGGCTGGAGAAATTCTCTCTCTTTTTAAGTACAAAAGTCTTAACAGTTTTTGTCTATCTAATCCTCAAGTAATTGAAGTAAAGGGATACTTTTTACTTTTAAACACTGGTAGGTGGGTTGGGAGGAGAGGTTTTAAAAGTAGTATATATGAGAGAATAATGAGTAGGATCTTTGATCATTTGATTTAAAATGTCTATTAAAAACTGAGGTCAAGTTTTATGATTCACTTCTATAATGAAGAGTTGAAGCATCTGTCCAATACCTACCATCACAATTTTACTTCTGGAATTAACTTTTAGTATTTGGAAATTGAATGTAGGAAGCTTCCAAAAACATGGATTTTAAGCCTTTGTTAGGAGAAGGCAATGGCACCCCACTCCAGTACTCTTGCCTGGAAAATCCCATGGACGGAGGAGCCTGGAAGGCTGCAGTCCATGGGGTCGCTGAGGGTCAGACACAACTGAGCGACTTCACTTTCACTTTTCACTTTCATGCATTGGAGAATGAAATGGCAACCCACTCCAGTGTTCTTGCCTGGAGAATCCCAGGGACGGAGGAGCCTGGTGGGCTGCCGTCTCTGGGGTCGCATAGAGTCGGACACAACTGAAGTGACTTAGCAGCAGCAGCAGAAAGAATAGATGATGACTATATCATGCCAAAGCATAGATATATACTAGTAGGCAAAGAAAGCAAAATCACTCCAATGTACAATTATCGTGCTAATATGACTTTGCAAAGCCACTGTGACCAGATTACAGAAAAAGATTTGGGAAATTCCTTGTCGATGTCACCTGAGAGGCAAGGTACATCTTAAAAACAGAAGGGTTATTCAAACCAGAATGAACTAATCTAGAATTTTGCAAATTAAGTAGTGTTTTTAATTTTACTTGTAATTCTGAGGAAGAATTAAGAGCTTCTGAA
The DNA here is from genome assembly GCA_006408695.1 of Aepyceros melampus. NCBI lineage: Eukaryota > Metazoa > Chordata > Mammalia > Artiodactyla > Bovidae > Aepyceros > Aepyceros melampus. Next base: position 199,998 of record SJXQ01004360.1, on the reverse strand, counting down.
AGAAGAGAATCATGAATGAAGCTCTAAAAAGAAAATTTAACTATTTGAAAACTTAAGTAATATAAGATTGTGTCTGGTAGTGAGCTGGGATAATGCTAATTCCAAGGGAAGAGGAAGAAGATCTTTATTTTCTTAAAAATAGTTTTTCAAACTAGATCATTTAAAAAATAAGTTAAATGAACTATGTCAACTTAAAAAAGTCACTGATGATACATTCTACATTAATAGTTGTGAAAAGTCCCCAATTGTGAATTCCAGGCAGGCCACACCCTCTAGGACAAGAAAACCCAGGATGCTTTGTTAGTAATATGTATCCTAGAGTTGCACTTGAATTCTGTAATATTTTTGGCATCAGACAAGAATGTTAGGTCAATTGCACAGTATGCTCAAGTGAGCCTTTCACACTTCATCATCACTTAGCAACTTGCATGAGATCCAGGACTCTTAATTACCCAGCTTAGAAGCTGAGAGCTCAAAAGTAGCACTACAAAACCAAGACCAAAGCCAAAACAGCACTGCAGTTCTGTGGATTTGTAATACAGATAAGGTGTAACTGACAAAAGATTGAGGTTCTTCATCCCCACCTTTGAACTGGTATAACTTCCAAATAGATAAAATTAAATTAAGTGATCTGTGTTTACTATTAGAAAAAGACCGTCATACCTGTGGTGTGTTGGTTTCAGAAGTCCTATTTTCAAGTTCCTCCTGCAGGCATTGGTTTATCCTTTCTGCCTGCAGCAGCTGGTGCTGAAGCTGCAGAAACTGCTCCCTGGGAACCACTGGACAGGCTTGCTGCTGGAGCAATTGCAGTTCCCAAGCATGAGGGGATGGGCTAAGCATCACAGTGGACCTCAGGTGCTGCATCTGGAGAATAAGAGCAAAGCCCTAGTCAGCTACCATGCCTTCAGTCACAGAGCTGCCTTGAAAGTAGCAGGCAGAGAGAAAGGAAGTCTACGGATTCATTAATGGCCTCTTAGACTTACTGATAACTTGAAAACAGGCAGCAAATGATCCAAGTAAGAATAAAAAATCATTTTGCTTAGGAGGTAATACATATAATGAATAAGCAGGCCTTAAAAGTTTTAGACTTAAACTATACTTCCTCAATTTTAAGCGACAATAAAACATGAGGTACATGGTGCACATGTCTGGATTTTCCTTTTTTCTTCCCACACTAGAACATTTAATTATCTCTCTTAAAAAAAAAAATGGTGGAATAGGCAAAGGGCAAAAAAAGGTTATGCTCTAGAGTTTTGCCACATACCAGTCATAAAGATTCTCAAAAGCAGTTCAATGACCACTTTTTTTCTAAGTTAGCAATTTGTTTTGAAAATCTCATCTTGCATCTCAAATTATTTTAATCTATCTTAGTTCATCAGACAGGCAGTTCTGGGACGTAAGGTGATATTCCAGAATACTTGGGAATTGAAGTACATGGAATGAAAGGATTTATTCAAGACAATGAAGAAATAGTATGTGTATCACATGCCAGTCAAATGTAGGGCGAGGGAAAGAAGGCACTGCATTTGGTCAGTAAGGCATGCCACTTCACATCTGTGGACACATTCGGCAGACACGGAGCTCAATGCAAGACATGCAACAAATATGGCCAAGTACTAAACTCATGAGGAAGCACCCCCAGGCATGTGAGAAGGGAAAAAGGCCCTCTAAGACACAGCTAGAATTAAATGTCATCATGAAACTTCAGAGCCACTATCCATTTCCTTAAATTTAAATTTCTGAGGTGGGTTATTACCCATTTTGAAATATTTCTAGTTATAGATTTAGAAAACCCACCACTTTATGATCCCCTGATTTTGTATCACTGGGATGATTTTCTTCACTACGTCTTTAAATACTGAGGAAAATCCTGATGGAAATGTAAACAGATATATTCCAGAGTTAAATGAAATTGAATATTGGCTCTTAAGTATTTATTAACTGTCATAGTAGTAGAAATGACTGCATGAAAAAGGGGTTTAATGAGATGTCTCCATGCTATGAAATTCATTGAAAGAGAATGTTCTACCTTCACAACTATCTCAGGCAGAGAACTGCACCCTTCTCTGCTAGTTCCAACCACAGAGTTCTAGGTACAGGTTAGCCACAGATAAAACAAAAACAAAAGAGAATTACAGGAGTTAGAGAAAGAAAATATGAGTTATAAAGAGAAAGAACAGTACAAAACAGGGTATATTATATATTTTAACACATATACTCCAGTCAGTAGAAACTTAAAAAGACTAACATTTACATTTCCCTGTATATAAATTTTACAGATATTAAAATGTCAAACAGCTCTTAATTTTGCAGCCACTTCATCTATTGTAATTTGGTTGGTTTATGAGCTGGCTTCTTTACCTCAATTCAATCCAATATAATAATTCAGAAGATTTCAAGTGCAGTATGGAACAGACCTGATGTTAAATACCTTGCCTTGTGGAGATGCAGGATATAAACCATAAAACATTTTTATTGTTCAAGTGTCTGAACTATTGGCTATCAGAGGTACACATCAGACTATAAGAACTGCTAACAGTCTTAAACTTTTTTTTTAAGTGTTCCAAACAAATTGTTTATGGAACATTGCTTCATATAGTTAAAAAAAAACATGGACTGGGAGGCAAATTCTTCCATTTCCTTGTCTAATAATTTGGGATCTTTAATTGCCCTGGGGTAAGGGCAATGTGTTCTATTAATGTGTTCTATTATGTGTTCTATTAATGATTTTAAACAATCATATAGGGATGAGAAGAAATTCTTTCCCCCAAGGGAGTGCATACATCAGATAGAATCACCTAGAAAGCTTTCACTAAATTCCTTTATACCAAAGATTCTGATGTAGGACTATCTCCCTGCCTGCCTGTGGCCCCTCCCCAAAACCTGATAAGAATCCATGCTGGAGTGAGAGGAATGTACCTATCTCCAGGTGAGCTGGGCAAAAAAAAAGGGTGTGAAAAACCACTATACATCCTGAAATTTGGCCTAATCTTTAGATATCACAGCATAAATAAAAATCCAATTTATAGGCCCAGTGGGAAGGGGAAATGAAGAGTTATGCTTAATGGTTAGAGTTTCTGTTTGGGGTGATGAAAAGGTTTTAGAAGTAGTGGTGACATTGTGAATGTAATTAATCCCAGTGAATGCCACTTAACAAAATTTGCCGTTTTAATCATTCATGTATATATATATTTCTGTATATATAATACACACTTAGTATAATTTAAAACACAATGTCATATACCCAAACCGCTGAATTAGACACTTTAAATGAACGAATTGTGTAGTGTGTGAATTTAATAAAGCTGCTAAAGAATTATATGTCTGCACAGAGTTCACAGCTCAGTCTTATTTCAATGAAAGTTTCATTAGAATAGTGTATGAGGTGTTCTTTACAGTGTTCCAACTAAAATTTCATGCTTTTTCTTTTTTCAGCTCCAGTGACAAGAACACTCAATTTCCCTCATCCATTACCAAATATTTACTACTAGATCAGGGAGAAAGGTAATGAGGGGAAATTGCTTATTATCATTAATCATGTAAAGTATGATTGGGAGAGAAGGGGCCAAAGAGACCAGGTGGAAGAAGACTCAGCCTGTTGGAAGAGCATTTGGAGAGGATCTAACAGTGATTAAGTATACCTTGCTACTTTTCAGTTGCGTACTAGACATGTCATATGTGGCTTCAGATAACTCATTCATTAGAGTGTATAATTATTTCATCAGAAAAGCATATCTACATCTAAACACAGCCTGCAGCTCAAAGTTTTAATAAATACATTTACTATATGCAGAAGGAAAAGCAAATATGGTTTGGATTTCATTCTTTATAGTTTCACTAATCTCCCTATTAGGAGATAAATCACAGAACATAAAACTGACAGAAACCTTAGTGGTCATTTAAATATAAATGCAATATGTGTGCCCATATTTCACATTTAAAAACAAGCATCTATTGAAACATAATTACCTTTTCATGTGTCCAGCTTCATGACAGAAATATTTACATATCTCTCTTCCTATAATTCTGGCTTTAAAATATTTGTATACACAGAACTTTTTTTTTCATTCATTCATTTCTTATTAAGTGTCTTCATGAGCCAGACACTATTCAGATGCCTTATTTGACATATCAACATTTACAATCTATTTGGATAATAATTACACCCTTGCTGATTTAAATTTCTTTTCTTCTTTTCTTTCTCACTTGTTTGTTTCCAAAAATACAGCTGAGTTGGGCTTTAAAAAATGAAGTTTAGTTCAGTTGCTCAGTCGTGTCCAACTCTTTGCGACCCCAAGAACTGCAGCATGCCAGGCTTCCCTGTCCATCACCAACTCCTGGAGTTTACTCAAACTCATGTTCATTGAGTTGGTGATGCCATCCAACCATCTCATCCTCTGTCGTCCCCTCTTCTGCCCGCCTTCCATCTTTCCCAGCATCAGGGTCTTTTCAAATGTACACAGAACTTTTTAAGAGCACAGAAAGATTTTCTACCTGTACCTCTCTACCTTATATAAATGTTACAGGTCATTAAATCCTGGACTAAATAATATTTTTATTACCCAAAGTAAAGTACCTCAATGAAAATTTTACTTATTAAGGAAGATTTTACATAAATTGTTTTATATCCTATAATTGAACTCAGTGTTCAGAAAGCAATCTATTAGACTAGAAACTCAATGTCCAAGCTGACAAGTTTTACAAATCCACTTTTATATTTAACAGATGTACCTCTCCCAGGGCAGTGTTGAGTTACAAATGTAGAAATGAACAATGGCAACACTTGAAAATGAAATGTCTAAATGCTAATGCTCTTAAACTCCCGGAATGTACTTCCTAACTGAATAGGCTGTAACAGAGCACATCACATCTATAAAACACTACACTGGGGGAGGTATCAGGAAACTATTAAAACCACAGCATTGGCAAGAGAGCTCTGAGCCTCTTGGTCAGTACTGGACAGAGTCCCTGCCACTTGAATTTGTTGAGGCACAGGTCCCTACATTTTAGGATAGTCAACATTATTATTATTATTCCTTCTTCGGTGAAGCAGTATATATTCCTATGGCTGTGTAATTAGCAACAAATCTATCAAACTTGGTAGACAAACCAAAGAGTCCAGCTTGGCAATGTACTTAGATTTTCACTGTTTTCGTAATAGGAATTTAATACTACGCTAGCCTCTCTCAACAAATGGGTCATTCATGGATTAAAATATTCTTCATAGCTAAGGTCACTTCCCTTAAAAACTTACCTCCATCAGCTGTTCATCCAGTTTTACTTGTTTCTTTTTCAGGCCTTCATTTTCCAAATGAATTGTTTCTAATTCTCGTTCAAGGGATTTCATCTGACTAACCTGTTGAAAAACATAAAACTCCCTTAAAAAAAAGAAAACAACCTGAATTGCTCAACTTTTTTTGACAAATTTACACTAATCAGAAATCTCAACCCTTGGAAGAAAGCTGAGTTCATTCATCAAGGGAAAACAACAAATAATTCAGTGCACTGATTATATTTAAGTAGTCTACCTTTAATCACCACTCCTCACATATAACAGAGTCCTAAGGCAGGTAGCTTTCAAACTTCAGTGCCACTCACTGTACGAAATACATTTTATCTTGCAACCCAGTACATCCACACACCCCCACATGTACATATACATGCATAATCAGTTGTAAGTATACATCACTAAAAGAAAACTTCCATGAAATAATACTTATCCCTACTACAAGCCACGTACTTTGATAGTTTACAGTATATTTTATTAAAGATGCTGTCCCAACATCGTAAAGAAACTATAATAAAATTTTTTTAAATGCTGGTATTTCACTAAACTGAATTCATGATCATCTACTATGGGTCTGCGGTAGGGGAAAATGTCTGAAAACAGAGTACACAAAACCTGATTTATTTAACTCTTTTCTCAATTTTAAAGAAGAAATTTGAAAATTTTATGAGGATCCACTTTTGGAATTCCCTTTGGTACAGAATCTTATGAGAATCTAATGAGCTGGAGGACACTCAAGGATTCAGAATATTGCTAAGTAGAAAACATATGACACAATTCTAAAATGCTGATCTTTGCCTCCATTAAGAGAGCTGAGAAGAGTAGCAAGAACTGTTAATGGAATTCGGGTATATGCTTTCCAGGCACACTTAAATTCATTGTTATTTTAAAACATATCATTAGACTTTCCCCTTGGTGAGCAGCTGGATGAAACCCAACATCTTTCTGAAAAGTTTACTTGAATATAACCTAGACTTTAAATGACATAATTATGGAACCATCATTTTATTTGCATTGGGAAACTAAAAAATTCTTGTGACTCACTTTACTGTGGTTGTCTGGAACCGAACCCGGAATATCTCCAAGGTGTGCCTGTAGTGAAAACTCTTGAGTTTTAGTTTAGAGAAAGAAAAAAAGGAAAACAAATACCAAGAACTCCCACAGTAACACTGGTCTAGAACTCAAACTTAATGTAACAAAGAATACAAAGCAAAGGGAATCGTGTTACAGATGTTTAACCATGTGGTAGTCAGCCTCCAAGCAGTCCGAGTGATCTCTATCTCACACCCTTTCCTGGTCCCCTGCCCCCACTATACCTGAGTTAGTCTGTGTGACCTATAGAATACAGAAGTGATGTTGTGTGACTTCTGAGACTGGTTTATAAAACATATTACAGTTTCCATTGTGGTCTTCTGGAGTCTCTCTCTTGTATCACTCATTGCCACATCTTGAGAAAAGGCCCAGGTAGGGAGTACCTGAGCCTCTGGCAATCAGCCAGCAAAAAACAGCAGCCTCTTCCTAACACGCTATCTGAATAAATCTGGAAGTGGATGATCTCTAGCACCAGTGAAGCCTTCGGATAGTACAACCTCAGCGAATATCTAGACAGCAATCTCAGGAAAGACCCTGAGCCAAAATCATTCCATTAAGCTGCTTCCAAATTCCTGACCTACAGAAACTGAGACATGAATGTTCTGTCTTTTTATTACACAGCAGTTAACCAAATTAAAATGTTCCTAATAGTCAGGTATATATGTTTTACTAACTTAGAAAGGTTTATATACTAATGAAGTTGATTCACCATCTTCTGTATGAAAATTTAAATTGCTCCTTTTTAGCAATCATTCAATCAAAAAGAATATGATACTGCTTTGACAAGATGACAAAAGTACAGATAAAAGGAAGAACCAAAATATGCCATTAGTCATTTCTTTGGAAACCCACAGGGGAAGAAACATACATTTAGAAATGCATCAGAGTCAGCATACAGCCACATGGTATTAACTCAGAAACTCACCTTCCTATTAGTAGGAGATCGCTCCTTTTGAAACTGTTCACATTCTCTCTTTAAGCTCAACTTCTCCTGCTCTGTGGGCTTCACAGTACCTGATGTATTTAGATGTTTTTGGTGCTTAGGAGAAGGAAGGTTGGATTCCAGCTGACGGACCTAACAAGAACCAGTATAAGGGGAAGAAATGCTAATATAATCACCCAGCCAGGAAAAACAAAAAGGTAACATAATGAAAGTTTTTATTCAGTACTTGGGTTTTGTTGTGTTAAAAAAGCTTTTTCCAGTCAAGTCTGCCAATTTTTGAAGCTTACTTTTTTGTATTTCAAAAGATCCTTTCTAGGTTAATCTATTTTTAGCCTGATCCAACACTAAGCATCAGACAGGGAAGAGGGGACTTCTGGCTCAGCCAAAGCACTGGGAGTCAATGGAGCAACGTGGCCGCCAGGCAAACAGACGTAATCTGTAGGCACCTGTGTGCCTGACATGAGCATAACTTTCAGGAGTGAAGGGGTGACAGTTCCTCTGACTCTGTATTGGACTGTTCACACCTGAACAGTGCATTTACATCAGCTAAGGTCCATGAAGACAGCGACCATGTTTAGCCTTGTTCAACACTGCAAATTTAGTGATAGTAGTTTCTGGCACAGGGTAGGAGTTCTAGTGAATATCTGTGACTCCCAGGAGTTCTTTCTCAAAAGAATATTTAAGCATAGGTTAAAAATAGTTGCTCGTTCATATTGATGTATGGCAGAAACCAACACAATATTGTAAAGGAATTATCCTTCAATTAAAAATAAATAAATAAATAAAATTTGACTACTCAGCAGAGGTAAAGAATTTAAACATCAGCTGAAAAAAAATGATCTTTAATACCATTCTAACCTTGAAATGCTGAGTATTTAAAGAGGGGCAACTTTTCCTCTTACAAGGAGTTAGACCAACAAGATTTTAGTTTAGTTTTGCCATTTTTGCACTACCTGTCTTGGTGGCTAGCCTATTTGAATGAGGAATATATGGTTAACATAATTTCCATTTATAAAATCACAGATTTAATATAGAACTGCTTATATAAAAAATAGTATACAAACATATCATGATAAAATTATATTGCAAGTAAATGATAAATTATACATTCTTAAAATAAGTCTGCCACACCAGAATACTCAAATCCATACCCTAGAATCACTGCAATCTTATCAAACATTGACTTACAAACCTAGGCTACCACGTGCAGCTTTTGAAGTTACCTTCTCCCGGGAGTGGATGAGTTCTGGTTTGGTGTTCTGTACCATGGTTTGGACTCTCTCATTCTCTTGCCAAAGTAGCTGTTGTTCCTCATTTATCAGGTGATCCAGCTTGTCCCAGGACAGTTTTTGCTGCTGGTTATGGAATCCTGATGGATGGGTGCCTATTTCTGGGGCCCGGTTCTTGAGAGAAAATTAACAGAGTTAAGCCTTAAAAAACAAGCTGATTTCTTTTTTGAGTGTCTTCTAATGTGAGTGAGCACAGGTATATATAGATAAAAGTAAAATATTCTTGAGGTTTTTATTTGTTTGGAAATTCTGTTTTAAATGGTCTTTGGCAAAACAGCTCTATCAAATCTAATAGCAAAGCTGACTGTAGGGCAATGCCAGGTTCCACATAGGACCCAAGTGCATAGTGACTAGTGTCCTTAAAGATGACTTCATTCTTATGAAGTTATGCTTTGAATCCATATAAGCATTCTTTTGGTAGACATAGGACACAAAAAGGACTCTGAAATGCACAGCTAACTTGAAAAGGTTCACCAGCCAAATTCTAGTTTCATGTTCACATGCAATCATATCCTTTTTTAGAATCCAAAGCATGTATCATCCATATAATTGAGGCTTGAACTCAGGGATATGCTTTAACTACCACAGTGATTTTTTTTTTTTTTTTGATCCTGAAAGATGCTTTAAAAAAAATTTTTTTAAGGTATCACAACTAGATAAGCCTTTTGCTTTTCAAGCCGAAACATGAAAAAGAAAAAAAATGGTACAGTTTCATTTTGAAAAACATTTCAGCCCCAAAGTCATTTTTAAAAATGGAAACTATTATTTAAAAAAAAAAAAAACACAGTTAAAAAAAAGCATTAGCAAGAGATAAAGTAGCTGAATTTAGCACCAATTTTTATGGTAGGACAAAATCTTAACATCTACCTAAGGCTGACATACATCAATTCAGTTCAGTCACTTAGTCATGTCTGATTCTTTGTGATACCATGAACCGCAGCACGCTAGGCCTCCCTGTCCATCACCAACTCCTTGGAGTTCAAACTCATGTCAGTGATGCCATCCAACCATCTCATCCTCTGTCATCCCCTTGTCCTCCCGCCTTCAATCTTTCCCAGCATCAGGGTCTTTTCAAATGAGATAGCTCTTCGCATCAGGTGGCCAAAGTATTAGAGTTTCAGCTTCAGCATCAGTCCTTCCAATGAATATTCAGGACTGATCTCCTTTAGGATGGACTGGTTGGATCTCCTTGCAGTCCAAGGGACTCTCAAGAGTCTTCTCCAATACCACAGTTCAAAAGCATCAATTCTTTGGCACTCAGCTTTCTTTATAGTCCAACTCACACATCCACACATGACTACTGGAAAAACCATAGCCTTGACTAGATGGACCTTTGTTGGCAAAGTAATGTCTCTGCTTTTTAATATGCTGTCTACATATATTTTTCTTATTTGCAAACAGATGAAGCAGCATTGTGATATATTAAAATGAGACACTTTCTATAATATCAAAATGTTTTTACCCAGGGTCTTTTGACTTGCACAATATAAAAAATTACCTTGTCACTATGGTTCCATTTATGTGAAGCTCAGAAACAAGCATCCCTAACCTATGGTGGCAGAAGGTAGAGAAGTTATTCCCTTGGGGTTGTCAACTGAAGAGACACAAGAGAGCCTCCTGGGTGCTGGAAATGTTCTTTATTTTGAGCTGGGAGGTGGTTACACAAACATACACACACACATTTCTAGGTAAAATACACATTTATATATAGATACATATATGGGGAAGGCAATTGCAACCCACTCCAGTACTCTTGCCTGGAGAATCCCATGGAGGGAGGAGCCTGGAGGGCTACAGTCCATGGGGTCGCAAAGAGTCGGACACGACTGAGCGACTTTACTTTACTTATATATGTGTAAAAATAAGTAATAAACTAAAACTGTGTGCATTTTACTGTATAAAGTTATACCTCAATAAAGAAAAGAAATTACCTTGTCACTGGCATTCTGAAGTTGCTTGTGTAGAGACATCACTTCTTGCTTTAAAGCCTCCTTTTCCTGCTGAGTCACTCGTAGATCAGATTTAATTCGGGACATTTGTAGGTTTACATTCTGAAGAGTGTCTTCTAAATTCTGAACCTACATCAGAACAAATGACAAATCCTCATGGTCTCGGCTATAGCATGTGCATGTATGAATGAACTAAGAGAACTTCTAAGTCCCTTCTGTTTGGACTTACTATATCCAGCTCTTTTCAGATGCTCAGGGAAAACCAGGATATTATGTATCTTTACAGGACATTACATTATATTTAGGAGAATAATGAAATATACCTTGAGCAAGGTATTGCTGGTACAGTCATCTGGTGTATTAACCAAGTGATATCTTACAGAACCAAGGAGTACCAGCTGGCATCACAAAAGATCATTTTACTGAATTTTGTAGAAATTACATTTTAGACTGTGGTGGTGTTTTGCAAAGGACCTCTCAGTTTAAAATAAAACCATATCTTTGTATAACCCTACTCCATGCTAATATCTCATTTATATTTCAATTTTTTTTTTGGCCTGTAGCAAGATGGCGGCAGTCTCAATGTCAGTGGCGCTGAGGCAAGCGTTGTAGGGGAGAAGGGTAGCGACTGTGGCTGCCGTTTCTGTCTCCAAGGTTTCGACCAGGTCGTTGAGACCTCCACATGGAGGCTGGCATAGGACCAAACTCGAGACACACAACTCATAACAGTTGATGAAAAATTGGATATTACTACTTTAACTGATGTTCCAGAAGAGCATATCAAAACTAGAAAAGCCAGGATCTTTGTTCCTGCTCACAATAACATGCAGTCTGGAGTAAACACCACAAAGAAATGGAAGATGGAGTTTGATACCAGAGAGAGATGGGAAAATCCTTTGATGGGTTGGGCGTCAACAGCTGGTCCCTTATCCAACCTGGTTCTGACTTTTAGTATTAAAGAAGATGCAATTGCCTTTGCAGAAAAAAATGGATGGAGATATGATGTTGAGGAGAGAAAGGTTCCAAAACCTAAGTCCAAGTCTTATGGCACAAACTTTTCTTGGAATAAAAGAACAAGAGTATCCACAAAATAGGTTGGCATGGACTGTATCTCTGTGCTTGACTGTGAATAAAGTCAGCTGTGCAGTATTTATAGTCTGTGTATAATACACCTCTTAATCTCCTAATAAATTTGACCTTTAAACTAAAAAAAAAAATTCAATTTTTAAAATTTTAAATTGGTAAATGGAATGTCAATAGATATCTTTAACTATAACAGGGCATGAACCTGCTTTGCTGCTGCTGTTAAGTCACTTCAGTCGTGTCCGACTCTGTGCGACCCCATAGACGGAAGCCCACCAGGCTCCCCCATCCCTGGGATTCTCCAGGCAAGAACAGTGGAGTGGGTTGCCATTTCCTTCTCCAATGCATGAAAGTGAAAAGTGAAAGTGAAGTCACTCAGTCGTGTCCGACACTCAGCGACTCCATGGACTGCAGCCTTCCAGGCTTCTCCGTCCATGGGATTTTCCAGGCAAGAGTACTGGAGTGGGGTGCCATTGCCTTCTCTGTGAACCTGCCTTAGAAATCCTAATTCTAAATTAGAAATAAGAAGTCATTTTTGCGCACTATTCTTAAGCTTTCATAAATAAGTAATCTCACAGTGATGAGACAATCTCATAATCATTTCATAATTATGACTTTGGAGGAAACACTGTTCAACTTATTTTATTATACTGTAATATGTGTCAAATATTAGTTAAATTGAACCATTCTGAACCCTTTTAGACCACATCCACTTAGAACATTGTTTCCCCTTGGAGTTCTGCTGGAAGATATAGGAAAAAATTAACTACGTGGATGAAACAAGAATTGTCCACATACCTTTTCCTGTGAAGCCACTAATTGTGACTTTAAGCTTTCACTCTGGTGTTCCCAAGACTTCTGTTCTTGCTTCATAGTAGCAATTCTGTGCTCTAAAAGACTTGATTTTGCCAACTGTTTCAGGAAAAGAAAAGAGGTAACAGCATTTTTGCAAACATGTCTAGCCTCAATTCATATGCCTCCATTTACACCGAGAAGATCAAGTACCATCTTTTTACATAGTGGATTGGGGTAAGGTAAAAGACAAACATTTCCTTGAGTCTCTTTTCTTTGGGGATTTCCATTTTTCTTTCTCATTGCCTCGTGTTTCATGAGTGAGACATGAAGGGCCGGAAGGCAATTAGAAATCCCAAGAGAGTGCCACAATAGGAAAACAGAGAGTGTCTATTAAGGCAGATGTAACAAAAGCAGTGTTTCTGGATTTGGCAGGAAAAATATAGTAGAAAAAAAAGTGACTATCAACAGGCTTCAGATTGTTAAATACGTAATATTCATGTCATATGTAAGTAAACTAGTGATATATTTAAGTAATATATATTAAGTAGCAATTATTAAAATGAGATAATCTTTATATTACTGTATTTAATATTTATTAAGCAACTAATCTAGACTCCTGTTAAAATCATGGCTTCAGCAATCTACAGATTTAATGTGATCCTTATCAAGTTATTGATGACTTTTTTACACAGAACTAGAACAAATAATCCTAAAATTTTTATGGATTATAAATACACATGTGGTATACATATACACCATGGTATATTACTCAGCCATAAAAAAGTGAAATAATGCCATTTGTAGCAACAGGGATGGGCCAAGAGATTGTCATAACAAGTGAGTAAGTCAGATAGACAAAGACAAATATTACATGATATCACTTATATGTGAAATCTAAAAAATTAATACAAATGAACTTATTAATACAAAACAGAAACAGACTCACACATGGAAAACACACTTACGGTTACCAAAAGGGAAGAGTGGGAGGGATAAATTAGGAGTATGGGACTAACAGATATACACCACTATATATAAAATAAATAAGGATTTACTATATAGCACAGGGAATTATATTCAATATCTTGTAATACTCTATAATGGAAAAGAATCCAAAAAAAAAGTACATACACACTCATACACACACAGCCAAATCACTTTGTTGTATACCTGAAACTAACACAATATTGTAAATCAACCATACTTCAATACAAGAAAAAAAAAAAAAAAAACTAATGGCTTCAGGAGCTCTAAGGTCACAAAATGCCAGCAAAATGCTGTTCCAGGAGACTTTTAAGCTAACACAGTGGGCCCATATGCCACTGGCAATATGGAAATGTTCATTATGGTACATACCATGTGATGATGGTAAAGTCTTAATTACATTACCTTATCAACACAGATATTTAATTCTTCACTTAGAGCTTCCTTTTCTTTCAGCAGTTTTTCATTGTGGCTTAGAATACTAGAAATTTTTTGCTGGAAGTCAGAGAGATCAGGACATCTGCAGAGCTGCATGGGATAAATAAATGAGCCCACCCATCACATCTCATGAATGTATTTATAGACGGGACATTTTCATGGCTGTTGCCATTTCCCTATCTATTTCCAAGGACATATAAACTCCAGGGGACTATAATTAACTTTGACAAAAATCTTCCCCGCTTCTCTCAATTCTCCAATTGACTGCTGAAATGTCTGCTCAGGAAAAATCTACCAGACATTGTTAAGTAATGGTCCCAGCCTTCTGTTTTACCTTCAGGATAAAATAAATAACATATTGCCATTCTGTCATCAGTTTAACTTGGGTACATATGACAAAACATTTTCCTCATTCTTTTTTAACTAGAAAAAAAAATCTTTTTCAATCAAGAATACAGAATTGGCATCAACCACATATAATGTATCAACCAACACAAAGACAAGTTTAAAGATAAATCAATCAGTCTTTTTCAGCTCATTTTACATACCCTTCACTTTGGGAGATGCTTAAATTGACTGGCTTAGAAAAATGTTGCTGGTATGGACACACTTGCTTCTTCCTCTGCATTTTATGGAATCACGATAAACCAAAAACTTTTTGTTCCTTTTCATCATCAACTTTAGCACTACTGACCCTCAGGGCCAGGTAATTTCTTATCATACGGGACTGTCCTATGCACTGTAGGATGGTTGACAACATCTCAGGCATTACCTATTAGATTCCTACTGGAATGGCACACACTCCCTGCCTCGTATACCCAGTGTAGAAACCAAATGTGACCCCAGATACTGCTAAATATCTTGGTGTGTGGGAGCAGTCTCCACCCCCCACAAACACTGCCTTAAAGAGACTGATTGTTTCTTACACTTTTAGAGTTCATATGTTTTCCATTTCCCTCTGCTTCATCTGGCTTTCAATTTTCAATTATTTACTGTCATGATTTTATGGCCACCTTTAACATTTTACCTGAAGGTCTTTTGGAATAGTATAACACAACAGATGTTAAGGATTGAATCTTGTCTTCAACTGGCAACAGATTCAGCATAATTTACAAATCTAGACAAGTCAGAAAGATGAAGGAAAATCTATGTACCTGGGCACTGGTTAATAAAGGACTTTTCTCCTTTACTCACTACCTGCCTCCCTATCCCCAGACCCTCACAAAGCCTGGTACCATTTTGGGTGTCTACAGACTGTCATGTGACTACTGCTGGTGCTATTCATGTTTCTTTTCAGTGCAACAGATAATACAAACAAAACTGTTTCGTGAACAAGAAATTATGATGTCATACAGAGCAGCATGTGCTTTCTAGGTCCAAGCTGTATGGCAGCAACAAAGGGCTGACACCACCCTACTCCCGTGATCCAAGAGTCCAGGGACCATGAACAACTTCCTACCAAAGCAAAAGGGCTCACATGCAAGAAAAATGTGCCAAAATGATGTCCTGATCATGTTGCTTCACTCTCAACTCTGCTCCTTTTCTTTTGATCCATAACTTGGCAAAATCACAGCACATACATTTCCCATGGTTGGACATGGGACCCATCATTATCATCCGAAAGGTTGAACAACAGAAAAAGAAGGAGGAGAAAATTATGCCCAACTTAATTAGGATACATTTGGTAATAACAGTCCTGGAATACTTATACAACACAAAAGGGCCTTTTAACTTCTGGAATGTTTATATGGGCTGACAGCTTCTGCTATGGCAGGACAGCTATACCTTGCATAGCAGCATCTGACTGGAAAAGGTTCTTATAAAGCACCTATTAGATAACCCATACTCTTAGGCACTGGAAGAGATACAAATTCCCTGAGTCTAACAACCTTATTAGGATACCAAGACTTATGGGTGTCAATTAGGGATCAACGCAAACGTAACACACCCAGTGGTACAGACTCTATTTCAGCATTCAGAGAAGGACACCTTTATGCTCATAGGCTGGATAGATACAAGAGAATTTTATAATCTAAAGATATCATGGTATTAAAGTGATCCTTTGGTGAAACAAATAAAATGGAAAAACTAAAGTCTCCTATTATATATTAAGATTGCATAAATTGAGAAATTCATGTACTCACTGAAAAGTTCAGAATAAAGAATAAAATTGGATAATGTTCAGCATATAAATTTTAAGGTAGCTTTAGAATTATACTTAAAATTAGATCTTTGCTTGAAATTTTGAAATATGCTTTTTAAAGCCAAATTCATAGGTGAGACCACATCTCTCATAATGCTTTAGAATCTATTCTTCT
Source organism: Aepyceros melampus (assembly GCA_006408695.1). Classification (NCBI taxonomy): domain Eukaryota; kingdom Metazoa; phylum Chordata; class Mammalia; order Artiodactyla; family Bovidae; genus Aepyceros; species Aepyceros melampus. The sequence continues at coordinate 183,820 of SJXQ01004360.1, read as the reverse complement.
GCCCAAGATAGATGCCTCAAACTCACTATGAGAAAAACGGAGAACCTGGGTCTCACAAATCTGGGTAAATAGTTATTAAAGTTATTAGCAAGAAAGTCACCAGTCTTTTAGGAAAATTTATATTACCTTAACACTTGGCTGGGCAAAGGTAAAACAACACATTTCTAAACTGGTAGCTGGGATTCATTTATAGTAAATTAATAAAATGTCAGCCTACAACACACATAAGTTGTATAACTAGAACAACATTTGGAGAATTAGTGATAGGAGCTCTTATAAATTAGACTTGTATTGCATGCCCTGAACTTCACTAAGCAATAAGCTAGTTAATACGATTCAGTAAAAGGGACTCTCAACGGCTAGAATAAAAAAGACAATCTGGTACATGTTATTCTATGACTCCCACACATATCTCCTTGCCCCCCCCTAAGCTGCACAAAGTCTTACTTGTTTCATTTTGTCCAATTCATCTTTGAGAAGGAGGTTTTCCTGTTCCACGATGTGAGTCTGTATTTTAACTTCAGAAAGTTCTGCCTCCAAAGAAGACACTAAAGTGGAAGACTAAGAAAAAAAATTAAAAAGTCAAATAACACACTCATTTAGCCTAGGGAAACTTAATAAGGTCACAAAAGGCAGCATTAAGGAAAAAATAGTACATATTCAATGACACACTGTTTTAAGATCATTTGTACTCAATGGAGCTAATCAAAACTATCTTTTAAAAACTTTCCACTAAAATGGTATAAACATGATTTAAGTTTATTTTTGAAGATTCTCCACTGTAAAGTTACTATCTTTCTCTGGGGGGCAGATGCTTTGAGACCATGCAAACTGTGTTTTTTCTTAAGCATTTGCTTATTAATTTTAGTGTCTATCAGTGGATTTTATTGACAACAATTACTACTTTGGTATTGCTTAATGAAGACTTGCTATTTCCTTCCTTCCTTCTACATTTATTAATTGGGATTCTATTGTAAGGAAGATCTGTTATTTCTCTCCCCTTTATTTACCTATTCCATCATAACAGTATGGACGTATAGATATTCATTTCATTCCGTATTTTATAATTATGCTTATTTTGTGCTATGCTTTATTTTGTTGATCAAATTATTTCAGCTTTGGCCATTAGGAGCTTCTTCAGGTTGTGTCCTGTCTTTTTGACATGCCCCATTTTTTGGGGGGGCACCTTTTCTTTCTGGCACCATGAGATGTTCCAGGCTCATTTTGAACTGACCCTTCACCAGCCTTGGGATCAATCATCTCTCCAAGAAGCCCGGGTTTCTCATATAGGAGAACAGTGCTCGGAAATCAATAATTGGGTGCTCCATTCATATACACACATCTACATTTCTGTATTTGCCTATATACTAAACAAATAATGAGTTTATTCTATTAACTCAAATTCCAACCCAACATCAGAAGGTTCATTTTAGCCTTCCTAGTTTCCCTACTTCCAACCTCCCTGTCCCCAAATGAGAAACTCAGTTCTTACTATCTACCATATATTTACTTATTTGTTCAATTCTGGTATACACAGAGTAGTTCCAGAATCACTAACATACACCCTCCTGAGAAACACAGTTAGTGACTACTGTAGCATTTATGTACACTCCCTTTTGTCTTAACCTTACCAGGTACAGTCAAGATTCTCATTTCTAAATTACTTATTTTCTTCCACATCATGGTTATGTTATCTGCTCATAACACTTTTGTTCACTTGTTAGTGTTTGTGTTCCATTTAGTTCCCCCCTCCCCTGATCTTTATTTTCTGGATTGGTTTTGCTTGTTTATTTGAGGGGGTATGTGAAGAGTATGTGAAACATGACTATGGTTCTAAGCATCAGACTATATGAAAAGGTTCTCAGAAGTGTCATTCCCGTCCTCATCCCTGCTATCACATTCCCATTCCTCTCTTGCATTCCTTTCCCATTTGCCCCCTATATGGAAGCATCTCTTTAGTTACCTGGTTTATCATTCCTGTATTTCTTTTCCAAAAATTCTGTATTTCTTTTACATAAATACATGTGTATTGTCTAATATCCCCTTCTTTCTTACATGGTTGGAGACATACTAGAGAGACTGTTACATATGCTTTTCAGCTTTTCCTTTTTTACCTATTTCTAGTGTATCCTGGGAATATTTCATACCAAGAGATCTTTCTCATTCATTCTTTTTCTTTTTTAAAAACTGTATAATACTCCTCCATGGTGGACTCCATCCCATTTACCCAACAACTTTCCTATGTGAAGGCATCTAGGTTGTTTCCAATACTTTGCAAGTTACAAACAATGCTGCAATGAATAACCCACCCTGTGCATGTGAATTTTCATATTTTTGGAGGAACATCTTTAGGGTAAATTCCTAGAAGTAAGATTGCTAGCTAAAAGTAAGTACATATATAATTTTGTTAGATATTGCCAAATTTCCTTCCAGAAATATGGTACCAGTTTATATCCCACCAGCAATGTATGAAAAGTGCCTGTTTTTCTGAACTTTTGCCAGCAGAGTATGTTGTTATATTTGTAAATTGTTGCCAATCTCACAGGTGAGAAATATCAGTGCTGCTTTATTTGCATTTATCTAATTCTGAGTGACTTTGAATATTTTTTCATAGGTTTGAGAGTCATTTTTATCTCTTTTTGTGTGTGACTATTTTGTTCATGCATTTTTCCCATTTTGCTATCAGATTTTGATCCTAAGTCCTTTGATTTTTAAGAGTTCTTTACATAGTAGGAATATTAGCCCCACTCTTTGTGGCATATGATGCAATTTCCCCCCCCCACCCCGTTTATGAGCTGTCTTCTGACTTTAATTCAGAATGTCTACTGAGTTGTCCAGATACCACTTATTAAAAAGTGCACCTGTACCCCAGTGATTTGAGAACCCATCTTTGTTATATACTAAGTTTTCATTTGTATCTGGGTCTAGTTCTAGACTTTCTATTTATCTCTCTACTCATGCGCCAACACTACACTGTTTTAATTATTAGGACTTAAATGCATAAGAAATTAAATATAAGCATTTCTTTTTTTTTTTTAATTGGGATTTCCTCCAGAAAGGCTATAGAGTAGCTGTAGACCATACCTGCAATTTACAGTGTTCCAGTTCTTCTTTGAGATTGGACTTTTCTTGTTCCCATTCCTCACATGCACTGTGTCCTGGCTCCTTGTCCTTCTGACTTAGCATTTCTGCCAGACGTTGATTAAGTTCTTGCAGCTCTTTCTGATTCTGAAGTTCTTTTGGCTAAGCTCCACATTTTCCAAATCCAACTGCTGGTTTTTGGTTTTTAATTCTGAAATCTAATTAAAATGGTAATAAGTGTTTAAAATTTGTTATCCTACTTCTGCTAAAAAAGCTTATTTAGAGATTGTTTTACCCTCTCTATGTAGATAGTTTATATATATATATACACATACACATACACATTTAATAGCAGACACAATACATATTCATTATTACAAAGTCAATTAGACACTCTTGTCCAATCCCACTCCACAGGGGTAGCCACTGTCCACAGCTGGATGCATCCCCCTCCAGACTGTTTTCGATGCATATACAAACCCATATGAGGGCTTCCCTGATAGCTGAGTTGGTAAAGAATCTGCCTGTAATGGAGGAGACCTGGGTTCGATCCCTGGGTTGGGAAGATTCCCTGGAGAGGGGAATGGCTACCCACTTCAGTATTCTGGCCTGGAGAATTCCATGAACTGTATAGTCCACGGGGTCGCAAAGAGTTGAACATGACTGAGTGACTTTCACTTTCACAGACACCTATACACATAGCGTTTTTCTTCTTTAGATCGAAAATTTGCATAATTTCAGATGTTTGGATACTCTGCTTTCTCCACTTATAATATCTTATAGACTCTTATCTTTCCAAATCAGTGCATTCAGAAACTGCCACATGCTGTATTTTTATGTGGCTGTGAGGTATTCCACGTAGCAAGACATTCCATACTGCATTTATCCATTCTCATATTGATAAAAAAACAATCTTTTGGAAAATTCATTTATACATGGTGGCATTTTATATTTAGCATCTCATTTTTGGAAGTGGGGCTGCTGGGTTAGAAGGTATGCATATATATTACTGTTTTGATTGACATCCCCAAAATGTGTTCTTCATAGCACTACCAACTTATAGTTCTATCAACAATGTATAAATCGTTGATAGATTTTCTCACTCCCTTTTAATACTAGATGAGATCAATCTTTAATTTTTACTGGTCTGATATGCAAAAAAAGGAAACATTTATTTGCCCTTCCCTAATGAATAATGAGGCTATTTTTCTCACTTGATCATTCATATCAATTATCCATTTTCAATTGGGTTTTGCAATTTGTAAGAGTACAAAATATATTTTGGATGTTAACACCTTGTCTATTTCAAATGCTGAAAATACTCTTTTCCCAGGATGTCCTTGTCTTTTGACTGTTTCAGACTGATTCTCAAACGGCCTTTCTTCACACAATTGCACATTGTTGAGATGACACAAATTGGGCATTAAGTGGCACACACTATCTAAATAAATCATAATTCTGTGAAAATATACATGGACTAACTAGTATTCTATATCTGTAAAATTCTATTCTTAACCTACTGCTTTTAATCATGCTGAAGAAAGAGGAAGGGGCTAACCTAAATGAAAACCACATGAGGAGCTGCAGTCCTTGAGAGAGTATGGTACTGGCACAAAAACAGATATATAGACCAATGGAGCAAGATAGAGCCCAGAAATAAACCCAAGCACCTATGGGCATCGTATCTTTGAAAATGGAGTCAAGAATATACAATGGAGAGAAGATGGCCTCTTCAATAAGTGGTGCTGGGAAAAGTGAACAGCTACATGTAAAAGAATGAAATTAGAACACTTCCTAACACCATATACAAAAATACACTCAAAATGGATTAAAGACTTAAATGTAAGGCCAGAAACTACAAAACTCTGAGAGAAAAACACAGGCGGTTCACTCTTTGACGTAAATCACAGCAAAATTCTCTCTGACCTGCCTCCTCGATTAATGGAAATAAAAACAAAAGTAAATAAATGGGACCTAATAAAACGTAAAAGCCTTTGCACAGCAAAGGAAACTATAAACAAGATGAAAAGACAACCCTCAGAATGGGAGAAAATAATTGCAAATGAAGCAACTGACAAAGGGTTAATCTCCAAAATATATAAGCAACTCATATAGCTTAATATCAGAAAAACAAATAGCTAAATCAAAAAATGGGCAGAAGCCCTGAACAGACATTTCTCCAAAGAAGACATATAATGGCTAATAAATGCATGAAAATATGCTCAACATCACTCACTATTACAAATGCAAATCAAAACTACAATGAGTTATCACCTCATAGCAGTCAGAATGGTCATCATCAAAAAACCTACAAACAATACATTCTGGAGAGGATGTAGAGAAAGGGGAACCCTTATGCACTGTTGGTGGGAATATACACTGATACAGACATTATGGAACACAGTATGGAGATTCCTTAAAAGACTAACTCTACCATATGACCTAGCAATCCCACTATTGGGCATATACCCTGAGAAAACCACCATTCTCAAAGACACATGTATGCCAGTGTTCACTGCAGCACTTTATAATAGCCAGGACATGGAAGCAACCTGGATGTCCATTGACAGATGAACGGATTAAGAAGTTGTGGTACATTTACACAATGGAATATAACTTTGACATGAAAAGGAGCAAATCTGAGTCAGTTGTAGTGAGGTGGATGAACCTAGAGCCTCTTATAGAGTGAAGTCAGAAAGAGAAAAACAAATATTGTGCGTTAACACATATATATGGAATCTAGAAACGTAGAGAATGGACTTGTAGACACAGCAGGAGAAGGTGAGGGTGTGATGAACTGAGAAAATAGCATTGGCATATATATACTATTGTGCGTAAAACAGATAGTTAGTAGGAAGTTGCTAAATAACAGGGACCCAGCCTGGTACTCTGTGATGACCTAGAGATGCGGGATAGCGGGAGGGAAGGGAGGCTCAGGAAGGAAGGGATATATATGTATATATAAAATTATGACTGCTTCATGTTGCTGTATGGAAAAAAACAACACAAAATTGTAAAGCAATTTTCCACCAATTAAAAAAAAACACACACATAAGGGATAGAGCTAGTTTTTCATAGGTTTGGTTTAGAGGTTATCATCTCCCCATTTCCACCGATTATACAGCTTGTATTAAACACCCAGAGTCTAGAAATAATGTATACACATTTTGAAAATAATAAATATATTTTCAAAAATAGAAACTGAATTTAGAATTAGATGAGGTAAGTTTCCATTTTGAAACTCAGAATTACAACCTTACCATTATTGGCTACGTTTCCAGTGGCGTGTGCTATAAATTTCAAATTTAAAAAAAGAAAATTTTAGAATCAGGAAACATTGAGAAATACCTCTTACCTGTTTCTTTAAATTTTCAACCATCTTCTGAACTGCAGCTTTTTCCTGTTTTACAGTTTCTATTTTTTGCCTAAAGGGACAGTGAAAATATAACTTAAGAGTTAGGCTTTAAACACTGAAGTACCACAGTTTTAGTCCTTGCAAAAATGCCTTTAGAATATTTAAGTATATATCTTACCACATTTCTTCCTCAGATCCACTTAATTTCTCTAATTTCAGGTTAGAAATGCTGTCTTCTTCATTTAAAGTAGTAATTTCATTTCTCAAAATAGAATTTTCTTCTTGAAGCTTCTCAGATTCATATCTGCAGTACAGAGATTTTTAAAATAGTTATAAAAAGGCCATCATCTGGCATCTTTGGAAAACACTTTCTAGTAACTTCCAATTAAACCCATATTCCATACCAGTTAAAAAAAAAAAGCCTAAATTAGTTGTCTCTTGGTACTTGGAAATCAAGCTATGACAGTGACTCATTTCTTTTGGGAAGTAAGAATTTTACTAAAAGACATTAGGGAAGTGTGACTAAAACACTTAAGCATTGAGACAGAAAAGAGACTCAGTACCTATCCTACTTGCTGACTTTCTCATACTGCTTTGAGCAAATAACTGTATTTCAGTCTCAAGTCCTGCCTGTTCCTCAAAGACAAAAGCCGTATCACTAAGCTGTATGAGCTTTAGTTTTAAACCCCAAGGTACCTAGAGAAAGAAAATTCACTACATAAATGAAAGGGACATATCAAAACATGTACACTAATGGTTACCTTCTAATTTCTTTCATCTCATTATGATTTTTGGAACTAAGAACTAAGAATTTTGGAACTAAGAATTTTGGGGTCTAAAATAAAAAGAGGAAACACTACACCTAGAATTATTTTGTTTTGTTTTTTTTCCCCATATCATTAAGATATTTCAGACATGATGTAAATTCTACAATTTTTTTGAACCAAATTTGTTAGAAGACTATTGCTATCATACTTTATAAAGTCAAGTGAGCACTGGTTCAAATTAGTATATTTGTCTTTGTTCTTTCAGCACATTAATATCTGATAGGTCCTCAAAAAACTGTATGTTCTAAGAAGAATTTCCAACATCTATAGAATCTCAGCATGCACTTTAAGTGATGTAAGTGAAAAACTATAAGCCATGAAACAACATTTTCCCCCATATTAGTATAAGAAGAAAGTTCTTATCTACCAAGTGAGTTAATAATACACAAAAGGCATTCATTCTCATATAACTTGTTTCATCAAAATGAGGAAAATAACATTTAGCCAAAGGAAAAGAGTCTGTCCATCCAAATGACGTGCTAGAAAGGAGTTAAAGATGACATACAATGATGACGCACGTGGTTAAACAGTGAACACTTTCCATTATGAACTTTCACCCCCCAAATGAACAACATTTGTTTCCTATAGAGGAAGGAATGCCTCCTAGGCTGGGTTATTCTACTTGTTAATACAACAGAGAAGCAGAAGGGAGTCTAAAGTACTGCTCTCTCTGTGAAGACTAACAGGTTAGTTTCTCTAGGCACAGCAAGCAGCAGGAGTTAGATGTGGCGAGGTGCTCTGTGAGACTCCGTGACGTGCAGGAGGTACATACATTACCTCAGAAACTCAACTTTCTGCTGCATTTCACTGCATGTGATCTGCAGGTCATGCATCATTGCCTTCAGCTCTTCCTCCTTTGCTCCTTGAGAAGGTACATCTTTTTGCTTGACTAAAGCAGTGACTCTTTCCCTCAATTTTCTAGTCAGCTCCTGCAGCTTTTTTTTCTCCCGTTCTAACTCTGCGATGGTGGCCTGGTGCTGAAGATGCTTGTCTTGAAGGCCAATGAGAGCAGTGTTTTCCTCGGGTATAACTCGGTTCTGTGCTCCAGGCTTGTCTCGATGTGTCTGGAGTGTTCCGTGAGCCAGGCAATTTCATGTGCTTTTACTTTCTCTAAGAGCTGTGTATTCTCCTGTTCTAGGTACTGGTTTTCTTGATACAAATGTTCTTCTATAATATGGTGCACACTCATAACATTTGGTACACGCTCATCCAGTGTTTGGTTTCGTTCAAAGACCTTTGCATCAGGGCCGACTTCCAGGTTATCTAAATGGGCTTCCCATAAGGAGAAGCAGTCACACTGCACTGCTGCTCTTTCTTGTAGCTTCTCAATCTTGCCTTGAAGTCTCAAAACCAGAACATGCAGTTCCTCATTTTCTCTTTTGATCTCATTGTAACTCTTTTCCAAGCTGAGGAATGTGTCAGTCATTTCTTCAACCTTCTTTAGCTCATCCTGTAATCTGAACATTTCTGAAGTGAGCTCTTTGTTACTTTCTAGTGCTTCGTCATAGCGTGTCTCCATCATCCTCAACTCTTCCTGAAGACATTCGTTTTCTCTACTGGCATCTTCGTATAACAGTTTATACTTGGGGGAAGCCTCAGGAATTCTTTCAAGCATCTTCAGTTTCTTTTTTAGCACAGAAACATCAAACAGTAGGTCCTGTTTCTTTTCAGATGCTCGATCGCAGTCTGCACGTAAGATCATTAACTGTTCCCGAAGCTGGCTGACCTGATTCTTCAGGTCCCAGGTTTCAGTTCTGGTCTCCTCACTATTTTCAAGCTCGGAAAAACTCTCTATTGATGCTTCAGACTCCTCCACTCTGACCTGTCTCTGACCAGAGCTCGTCCCTGTACTTTCGAGGTCACGGACCTCATCGCCTTGTAGGTCACTGAGAATACGCTGCGTGGTTCCACCTTCTACTTGTTTGATTCGGTTTGGCTGTAAAAATGGCTCTGTTTGTTCCACTGAATTTCCAAAGAGCCCAGTAGCTGGTTCATCTAAACAAGGAGACATTATTGACTCTGGTTCTAATTTTTGCAGCCTCTGCTGCAACCTAGAAATTTCAGTTGCCATTTTCACATTTTCCTTCACTGCTCGTTCATGGCTCTTTGCAGGCTTAAGAGAACATCTCCATTCTCTTCCAACAGCTGTTCTCCTTGCTGAAGCAGGGACATGGGGCCATTTTCTTCTGCCTCCTCCCCTCCCATCACCTGACAGCTATTCTGAAGCCTGGAGGGAAGAGACACTACCTGCTCCATCTCCTTGATTTTATTCTGGAGCCTGGAGATTTCTGTGCTCATCTCAGCCCTCTCTCGATCTGCTTTCTCACAGGTTGCTCTGTGGACACTCTCCATAACCAGAAACTTGGACATCATTTCCTGCCTCTCCTGGTCATGCTCCCTTTGCAGCTGTTCAAGCCTCTGGCTGACCAGCTGCTCTGAGGTGCCTGCCTGGCACAGGACCTGCTCACAGTCCTTCAGCTCTCTTTCATGACTGCTCTTCAGCTCAAGTATCTGGTTGGACAGGAGACTTTGCTGACTTTCAGACACATTTCTCAGATCTTCCAGGTCCTGTAGTAGCTGCTCTCTCTCTACAACCATACTATTCAAATGCTCCTTGTATGTTTTCTCCAGCATCTCTCTCTCCTGGGTGAGGACCAAAGAGGTTGCTTTCTCCCTCTGGAGAGTCTCTTTAAGCTGCTCCTGGGCTTCCGCACATTCCTGGGTGAGCTCGTCCTTCTCAAACTCCCACTGGGACCTCTCCTCACATTGTTGATCCAGGAGCTCCTTCAGCTGTTGGCGGTAGTGCACCTCCAGACTCCGCAGGCCGTGTTCATATCTCTCAGTGACTTTTTGACAATCGGCCTGAAACTGGGCTTCTATCTGAGAGGTTCTTCTATTATACTCAGTTTCCATTTTTTCCCTAAATGTGGTCAACATACAGCATTACTGAAACTGTCATCAACTCCAGAAGCAAACAAAAAAACATTTTCCCATGCACAGAAGAAGCAGCCAAGCAAACAATGTAAATATTTTCTAAAAAATGGTCTTCACTTATTTCTATACTCAGAAGGGATCTCATTTCTGAGTGCCAAACAATGGCAGCCATAATTAATTTAAAAGCCTACTTACCTCTCTCTGCATTTAAAAAGAAGATTTAGAAACCAAATTCTCTGGCATATTCCTAGATATTTATGGACTTTTAGCCAAAAACTTAACACTGCTTTCTCATTAAATGTTCAAATACATATTACCCTAAACCCTAAATAGGAAATACATAAAATTCTTTCATTTTAATTATGTATACCCTGGTGCCTCAGATGGTAAAGAATCTGACTGCAATGTAGGAGATCCAGGTTTGATCCCTGGGTTAGGAAGATCCCTGGGAGAAGGAAATGGTAACCCACGCCAGGATTCTTGCCTGGAGAATTCCATGGATAAAGGAGCCTGACAACCTACAGTCTGTGGGGTCACAAAAAGTTGGACAAGACTGAGTGACTCTCTGTCTGTCTATATGTAGTTATATAAACCATACATATATGTTTTGCTTTCTATTTAATGAAATACCATGGAGATAAAGTATGAAGCACCAAAGCCCTCAAAAACATCTGAGGTTTCACATGAGGAAAGTAAGCACAAAATAATGTTTCATAACTCTGGAAATGTAACTTTGCCCGAATCTAATAACTTATAAAAGGCCTTTCTCAGAGAACAACAGGACTAAATGAAGAAATCACATTTGTGATAATCTTATCCTCATCTGGAACCTTAAAAAGTATATGTCTGATTAAAAAAAAAAAAAAAAAAACTTTCCTCTTAAAAGTGTCAACAATCCCAAGGTAGGCTTATACCTAAACAAGGACAAAACAAGTTGAAAAACTAAAAAAGAATTCTAGTCAGTTTAAGTGAGCTCTTACACTTTCTGATTTTTCAAAGTCTCCTTTATTAACTGGGACTTGTGGTGCCCCTGAGGACTGGTGTGCCCTCCTCTCCTTCCCCCACTTTCTTACCTTCCCTCATGTAGTTCCCTTTGGTGTTTTTCCAAGAGCTCTTTTTGCAATTCCTCTTTCTCAAGAATGTGTTTCTCCACCAGGCTTTTCAGCTGCTCCTGGTGAACTTGTTCTAGTTTCTGAGTCAAGCCCCTCACCTCTCCTCTGTCCAGGCGCCATTTTGAACGAGTTTTTCCCTCTCTCTGTTAAAGCCTTCCTCCACCTGCTCCAGCCTAGCCCTGAGTGCCATCTCATGTTCCAGCCGCAGCTCCTCCTGCATGTGAGCCTTTTCCTCATCCCACTTCATTTGCAGCTGTTTTTTCTCCTCCTCATGTCTGCAGATAGCCACGTGTTGTGCCTCCTTGAGTAGCTCTGTCTGGCCCTGAAGTTCTGCAATTTTATTTTTAAGGTCACTTATTTGTTCTTCTAAGATGTGTACTTCATTCTCACACTTGAGCTTCATGTTCTCCTGCTCCTTTTCAAAGGCAACTCTGGTTTCATCTAGCTGCTTTTCATAATAGTTCACCTAAAGCCAGAAAGTGAAACCACCAAAGTGTTATTCAACTCAAGGCCATGGAAAGGCGATGGGGCAGTAAAGACTTTTTTCTTACAAGACATTTCTCAGTTTTCCTATTTTTGTTTTAAAGTAACAATTCAAAACACATTAAATAAGATATTTTTAAGTCAGGCATGGTTTACTTCCCTGGTGGCTCAGATGGTAAAGCGTCTGTCTACAATGCGGGAGACCCGAGTTCGATCCCTGGGTCGGGAAGATCCCCTGGAGAAGGAAATGGCAATCCACTCCAGTACTATTTGCCTGGAAAATCCCATGGACAGAGGAGCCTGGTAGGCTACAGTCCATGGGGTCGCAAAGAGTGGGAGACGACTGAGCGACTTCACTTCACTTCTTGGTTTGATTTCCTTTGTAAATTGGTTGAATTTTATTAGTTTCTAAACAACTCTGTTAAAACTAACTCGACCTTCACATAGACACTGTATTTCTTCACAGGCATCCTTTCCAACTGCAAACTGAAAGTCTTAACATAGATAATTATATTCAAGTATTTATTTAACACCTGTCAGGTACTCTGCAGGCCTCATGGGGACACAAGTTGGATAAGACATAGCCCCCTCTCTAGACATGGTTATGACAAATATAAAGAAAGTATACTACCAGTTAGATAAAACATTTAAAAACATGTGTAGGAAAAATACCTACAATGTAACCTGGGGACTCCAAGGAGGTGAAAATCATGTTTGGTTGGGAGAATTCAGGAATATAAGAGGTAGCATTCGATGTAAACTCTGAAGGTTAAGTAGACTTTCAAGAGGTAGAAAGAAATAATAACATAGCATGTAATAGCATGAGCAAAAGAGGACAGTTTGATGAAGAGCAGCAAACTACCTGGTCTGGTTGGAAGATGAAGTAGCTCAAAGGATGATAAAAGAGAAGACTGGAAGTATAACCTAAGGCAACATGGTAAAGGGTTCTGAAACCAAGATTCTGAACTTGTACCTAATTTAGGAGGTAATGCTAGAGCTGCCTGGCTAGCTCAGTCGGTAGAGCATGAGACTCTTAATTTAGGAGGTAATGCTATATCAAAGGACTTTTTTGGTTTTTTTAAAGTTTTTTTTTTAATGAGTTGGAAATAATGTAATGACCTTCAAGCTCCATGCTGGCTAGGACTGAAGATATTCCATTTTTAAGAATCTCTCTCCTATGAAGAAGAGCCCTCAAAGGCCCCTTGGCCTGTGAAAGCATCCTGAGGAAGTGAGTTCCTGGTAGCCACCCAGACGCATGAGGAAATATACAGAAAGTGCTGCTCTGGGAGAAAAAAGAATGGAGAGTGTCGTACATGCAAAAGCTTGTCAGAGCTCAAAGAAATCAGAGAACAGGATTGAGAAGAAGGTCTTACTTTATCTTCAAGCTCCAGTCTTAGGTGACACAAGTCCCTGTGATGTTGTTCTTTCATCTGTTCGATGACCAGCTCTGCCTCGATGCTCATATTCAGTGGATTGCATTCTTCAGAACCAAGCCCTGAAAACACATGGGATCTGTTGACCCGGCTGCAGGTTCTTTCAATAACACAACTGGCATTACTTATGGAATCCTAAAGTGCAATAGATGATATCTGCTAGGAAACAGCAGAATCCAAGAGTGGTCTCTTGTTTTCAAGCATAAGGGAAAATGAGAAAAAACAAAACAACAGATTTTTCATGTACAGGCAGTGTATCAAACCTTAACAGAAGTCAATAGGACAGGCGGTGGGAGCAGATGGGGAAAATGTTTCTTAAAAGTGACCTCCTGCTAATGAAACTGCCACAGAGTGAGGCAGTATGATCAAACCAATCAGCCTTCTTTCCATCCAACAAATACTGGGTGACAAATCAGCAGAAGGGAATGTGGGAGGAGGATGAATGGCCAGCATACTTGCTATGCTTTGAGGTGTTAACTTCATGGATCAAGATATCCAACCCACCACTCAACATTACAGAAGACTGAGAACTACAGTGCTAATTTCCTGTAGTGCAGGTGCGGCCTCATCTTAAATTATCAGCTAAAGTTATTTAAAAGAACAGAGCATAGGTTAGGAACCCGGATATAGGCAGATTCTGTAGAAAACTATCAACTCATTCCATAGGAGTTCACCTCTGCAACTGCCCACAATGGTGACTGAGACAGACATTGAAATGTGAAGCATAAGCTGAGGGCTGAGCTAGTACACAGATGAAATGACTACATCTAATACTAAGGCAGGGGACTAATATTAAGGCAAGGGACTGAAAAAAAGTTTTCATGTGGAGGGACAGGCAGATGCAAGAAATAGTATAAGTCTAACATCTGGAATTGACAATCTTTGGGCTTTCTCTACGTCTGCCATGACATTCCCCATCTGAGAAGTGATACCCGGGGTGCAAACCATCCCAAGATGGCACAGCCTCATGTACCCATGATTGGAACTCCCAGCCCTTGGTCATCTACAGAAAAGCCCAGAAAAGCTTCTGAGATATATCCTATCAACTGGGCTCCATCCTTTTACCACAGTAAGGCTACAGAGTATAGACTTAGAGGAAAAGTATTCAAGCCTTTTCCTGTTCTCTCCTCACTCCCTTATTTACTGTAGAATAAATAGGTAAGGAGAAGAATAAACAACCATTGTGAGAACCTGTCCTCCTGTTCCAAGTAGCAGTGGGGAAAACTATATATAATGAAGAATTTATTATAACCCTTCTGAAATTCATATTCAACATACTGGAGGAAAGAGGCAGGATATGAGGAGGGAGGAAAAGAGCTGATAATGAACATAGGAGGGTTCTCAAACAGCTCTGCCTTCCATCTGTATTACTCAAAATTCTCCCCAAGGCATAGGCACCAACATTTATTTATCTTATTTGTTGTTTTGCAGGCATTTAGCACAACCAGCATAAGGAAATCAAATTCTGGGGTTTCTGGCTGGCTCACTCTCCAAAACATTGTCATACCAGTTAGGCACTCTTTTAGAAAGGGAGGATTCAGCAATAACTCAGTGACTGAATTCTAACACTCCCAAGGCCTGGATTTGCAGATTCGTAGCCAGTTTTTTTTTTTAATATCCTTGTGGTTTGATTTTTCCATTTCTTTGTTGATGTGTATCAAAATCAGATGGAAATATTCTCATAAAGACTTCAGGACAAATGAAAAAAACATACCACAAGTGAAACAGCTCAAGAAAATAGCATTGCCAAAGTCTTTTTTGGGGGGATGGGGGTGGGGTAGTGCTGTGGGGGCGGAGAAGGCAGCGTTGCCAACATTTTGCAATTTTACATTCAACCATGGTTTTACAATCAAAAGTCAAAGGCACAGACTCTGAAAAGATGGGGTCTGAATAGCTCACCCTGGTCAGGCTCAATGCAACCACTGTTAATATCAAGTTCTTCTGACAGTGAGTTCTTCAGTGGAAGCCTGAATACTTTGCCTTGTGTACGATATTCTTGCAGTTCAGACTGGAGTTCGTCTACTTGGTCTTGTAATAGCTGGAATTTAAAAACCAATATAAATCTTAGATGTGATGTCAAAAACAAGCAACGGAAGAAAAAACAGATACACTGTACATCATCAAAATTAAAAACTTTTGTGCTTCAAAGGATACTAACAAGAAAGTAAAAAGACAACCCACAGCATGGAAAAAAAGTTTTTGCACCGTATATATCTGATAAGGGACTTGTATACAGAATATATAAAGAACTATTACAACTCAATAATAAAAGACAAATAACACGTTTAAATATTCAGCAAAAGATCTTAAGAGACTTTTCTCCAAAGAAGATATATTGACAAGCACATGAAAAGATACTCAATGTTATTAGCCATCAGGGAAATGCAAATCAAAGCCACAATGAGATTCCACTTCATATCCACTAGGATGGCTAAAATAAAAAAGACATACAGTAACAACTGTTGGCAAGGATGGAGAGAAACTGGAACTCTCTTACTGGTGGGAATGTAAAATTATTTTGCAAAAAATTTCAAAGGTTCAAAGGTTAAGCATACAGTGATCATGATTCAATTCCACTCTTCAGTACATACCCAAGAGAAATGAAAGCATATGTCCACACAAAAGCTCACACATAAATTATTCACAGCAGCCCATTATTCACAATATTCAAGATAACTCAATGTCCATCAACTAAGGAATGGATAAATAAAATGTGGTATGGCTGTGCTATGGAATATTATGCAGCAATAGAAATAAACAAAGTACTGATACAGGGTACTACATGGATAGAGCTCAAAAACAATACGCTAAATGAAGGAAGCCAGTCACAAAGGTCAATATAGTGTATAAATCCATTTTTAGGAAATGTTAAAAATAGGCAAAACCAAACAGACAGCAAATAGATTATTAGTTGCCTAGGCTGGAAGTCATGGGAGAGATTACAGCTAGGTGGACTGGGAGTTTCTTTGCGGGTGATGAAAATGTTCTAAAATTTATTATGGTAATGGCTGTACAATTCTGTGAATATACTAAAAGAGACTGAATTGTATACCTTAAGTTGGTGAATTGTATGGTTATGAAAAGCTATTAAAAATATATAAGTGGATGAATCTGGGGAATTTTTGGAGGTGGAGCTGACAGATTTTACTGATGAAATAATTGAAAGCATAGGAGAAAAAAAATCTATATTACTGAAAGCATAGGGGATTAGAGACAAGAGCCAAAACATATTTGTAAGAGTGACAAATATTTCATTTCTTTTCTCAAAATCTGTCTGTATATTTTCTGAGAAGCAGACTATGAACAACCTCATAAACAGGTGATTGTTTTCTTCATTTTTGCCCAAGTACTATGTTCATCTAAAGCAGGCTAAACTCAGTTATGCTCACCATGTTAAAATACACAAGTGTTTGTGGTTTAAGAAAAAAAAAAAAAAAATCCCAGATTCCTGAGCTTAGAAGAGTTACTTTTCTAAAAAAGTCAAAGATTCTAACTTATTAGGATGTTTTTGTGTCCTCTAGTAGTAATGACTTAATACTTAAAGACTTGAGTGGTTTCTGGTCTATTTGCATTTTGTAAATAAAGTTAGGAATGTATTCAGGAAAAAATCCCACAGAACAAAAGCAAATTATATCAGAGTAGGCCTGCACTCAGGAAAGGCTGGTTTTGGAATAAGCATATCAACATGACCACAGTTTCCTTCTCTTAGAATAAAGCTTTATTTTCCTCTTATTACTGGCAATTTCTGACCCAGATAAAACAGACAACGGCAGTTTGCACGACTCTCTCATATGTCAGGATACTAAATAATAACATTAATAGCAAGCACTTAAGTGTTTTCTGTGTCTTGGGCTCTGTTCTATGCCCTTCACATGTACTTCCTGACTCTCCACAACAACCCTATTTTGTGGGTTTATTTATTTTTGTCACCTTGTAGATGAGGAACTGAGATACCCACAGGTTACGTTTACCGGTCACTTGGCTAGTAAATGGTGAAGCAGGATCTGAATCTAGGCACTCTCCACTTGCTAAGTTAAGTTCGCTTCAGTCACTCACCCGGCACTGTTGCTCATATTCATTTCTCATCTGCGTCAGCCTTTCTTCTTGCATGAAGAATTCAGCACTGCTGGGATCAAGGTCACCAAACTAGAAAATGGAAAGTACAAAGTTGTCATTTTGCCCAAGTGTCCTTCTTTGACCTAAAAAATACCAAAGGCCCCAATTTCTGGTGTTCACTCAGTCTCTTGAGTATGAAAGGAATGTGACTTTTGAACAGAAACACCATCCACTGGATGATGGAAAGAACATTCTAGAGGATGTGTTCAACTAAAGCAGAGATCCTTTCTCAGGGCCATGCAAAGTTTTCCTTGTATAAATTAAATCCCTGCAAAAGTTGACAACTTCCTTTAGTCACATAAATAATTCCATAATAGGCATTTTCTTAGTGGCAATGCTTCTGGTCTTTTGAGTAAACTACATTTCGGGGTTACCTTTCAGGAAATTACATTTAAACAGATTTACCTTTTCTGCCAAAACATTTTCCAAATTTCGCTGAAGTTTGTTTGTCAGACTCTCATATTCTGCCAACTTCTCTGTATTCTCCAGAAGCTCATTTTCTAGACGACTGTTTTCCTGAAGAAATTTGGGGAAATTACGTGGATTAAAAAGGAAGCTGTTGTACCATTTTATTTCATGCATAAATCAATGCTCTAGGTTGAGAAAGTTTCAGTACATTAGAGGAGAAAAAGTAAATATTAAAAAAAAAAACAATGTTTATCTTATAACCCCAAAGTGTGCCTCTTCTTTTTCTTGATCCTACAGAACGATGCTATCCAATGGCAGGCACTAGCAGTCCCAGGGAAAGGAGCTGTGACTATGAAAGAGTCACCAGATTTTGAGGATTTAGAACAAAAATGAAAAAAAAGCTCAATAACAGGTTTTCTATATTAATTACAAGTCAAAATGATAATGTTTTAGAGATTACAGATTAAAATGATTTAACATTAAATTCACTCATTTCCTTTTACCTTTTAATGTGGCTGTCTGAAAATTTGAAATTACATATATGACTTGCATTGTACTTCTATTTGACAGCTTTGCAATTGAAAATTTAATGACGTGAAAAGCGTTCTCATTAGGATGTCAAATGAAAGACTGGTTGCAGAATACCATGTTTATTCAACAGTAAAGGAGAACTCAGAAAAACTACAAAAAAGAGAATAGCTCCAATAATTTTCATTTAATGATGATGTAGACATGGTTTACATTTAGTTTACAATTTGATTTTGGTTTAAAGATATAAAAGCTACACATATAGTTTTTTCATAATTTATGTTTAATTATGATAATAACATGTCAACCTAAGTCCACAAAATGTGGGTTTTTTTCTGTGTATTTTCAAAGCATGCTGCTGCTAGGTCACTTCAGTCGTGTCCGACTCTGTGCGACCCCATAGACGGCAGCCCACCAGGCTCCCCCGTCCCTGGGATTCTCCAGGCAAGAGCACTGGAGTGGGTTGCCATTTCCTTCTCCAATGCATGAAAGTGAAAAGTGAAAGTGAAGTCACTCAGTCATGTTCGACTCTTAGCGACCCCATGGACTGCAGCCCACCAGGCTCCTCCGTCCATGCGATTTTCCAGGCAAGAGTACTGGAGTAGGGTGCCATTGCCTTCTCCGTTTCAAAGCATATCTTGCCAAAATATAGAGATAATATATTTCTTTATAGAAAACTTTATTGCATATTAGGGTATAGCCAATTAACAAACAATGCTGTGGCAGTTTCAGGTAAACAGCAAAGGGACTCAGGCACACATATACGTGTATCCATTCTCCACCAAGCTCTCCTCTTATCCAGGCTGCCACACAACATTGAGCAGAGTTCCATGTGGTATACAGTAAGCCCTTGTTGGTTACCTATTTTAAATACAGCAGTGTATACATGTCCATCCCAAACTCTCTAACTATCCTTTCTCCCCATCCTTCCCACCAGCACCCATAAGGTCATTCTCAAAGTCTGTGAGTCTGTTTCTGTTTTGTGAGTTCATTTACATTAATATCATTTCTTTTTAGATTCCACATATATGGGATGTCATAGGATATTTCTCCTCCTCTGACTTACTTCACTCAGTGTGACACTCTCTAGGTCCATCCATGTTGCTGCAAATGGCACTATTTCATTCTTTTCAATGGCTGAGTAATAGTCCACTGTATATATGTACCACATCTTTATCCATTCCTTTGTCATTGGACATTTAAGTAGAGCCAATGTTTTAAATATATTCTTGTTCACACCCTTATACAGTTAACATGGAGTGAAAAAGCATGTGCTTGAAGTATTTAAAAAAGAAAACTACCTACCCCCAAATGACAACTCTAGAATTCTAATCTTTCAAAGTATATCTAAATTTAGATGTTAAAACAATCAGGAGCAGTCTCTATGAACCGGGCCTGTGCTGGTGCTTTGGAAACTAAGAAGTCAGCTTCTGTTGCCGACCACAGCGACCACACAATTGGGGCCATGGCAGGGGAGACAGATATGGATATAATTACCTAAGATGTGATAGAAAATATGCTATCTTCTGGCAAGGAAAAAAAGTAAGTGTAATGGGAACGAATAAGCAATTTGGCCTGCAGTGTTGGAGAAAGCAGTGAAGGAGCCTAAAAGCCCACTGAGAAACTGAAATCACTGACAGCAGGTGCAGCAGAGGTCAGGCGTGGGCTTGGGGGCTGCTGGCAAGACCTGAGATTAGGAAGGTAGGAGCATGAACCCCTTTTCGGGGCCCTTCAGGCTGCCACGCTGCACTTTTACAAAGGGTGTAGCATGATTTTTAAGTTTCTTCAGTAAGATGGCACCCCACTCCAGTACTCTTGCCTGGAAAATCCATGGACGGAGGAGCTTGGTAAGCTGCAGTCCATGGGGTCACTAAGAGTTGGACACGACCGAGTAACTTCATTTTCACTTTTCACTTTCATGCATTGGAGAAGAAATGGCAACCCACTCCAGTGTTCTTGCCTGGAGAATCCCAGGGATGGGGGAGCCTGGTGGGCTGCCATCTATGGGGTTGCACAGAGTCAGACACGGCTGAAGCCACTTAGCAGCAGCAGCAAGATAACTCTGGTGACCAGGTGGAGGGAGGTTGGATAGATGGAAGAAAGGATGCACATAAGTCAGTTGAGAAATTGTGACGAATTCCGAACCTGTTCAGAGGCTGTGGAAATGGAGAAATGGATAAATCTGAGAAGCCTTTCAGAGCATCAGCAGGACTTGGAAACTGAGAATCCAGGATGACCAAGGATGGTGACTTCTATGACTTACAGCACAGGGTGGTGATGGAGATTAGGGTGAAAATCCAGGAGAGGAAGCAGTTTGGTTAGGGAGGGAAATTGGCTCAGTTTCTGATTTGTGGAGTTTCAGAAACCTTTCATAACCTCAAGAAAACTAACTATTTCATAGGTTCTTATTACTTTCATATACTGAATATGTAGCAACTCACTCAGTCTCCACATCAATGCTATGAGGTTGGTATTATGATGGTGACTCTCTTGTACATTAGGAAACAGGCTTGAGTAACCTGATGAAGGTCTTCTGTAAGTGGTGGTATCCAGATTGGAACCAGGCAGTCGAGTCCAGACCCCTCCCAAGACCTGAGAGGGTCCCTCCCACCTTCAGCTCCAGCTGACACTGTACCACATTACCCGGTGTCAGAGCTCCATAAAGAGAAGGATCACTTCCTCTACTGAGGCACAGAAAAGAGGAGGAGGATGTGCAAGGGAAAAGGTAGATTTGGGAGCAGAGAAACAAAGTGGATGGCCTCGGTATGGAAGGAAAAAAAAGCCATCTGCTAAGGATGAGGAAGGGGACAGCATCAACCAGGTATCAAACAGCCCTGAGGACTCACTGCAGCTTCAGCAGGTAAGAATAAGATATCCTGTTGGCAAACCAGAAGCCTTGACACCCCTGAAACGTGGATCCCAGTGGCGGCTCTACCCTGTCTGCGTGTTGACCCAGAATTATGAGCCCTGTGCAGACCTGTCCTCTTACAGAGCTGTGGTTTTCCACGTGGTGTTCCCAGAAGGCACACAGACCACATAACTAAGAGGATAATTACCTTTAAAGAGAGTGCGAGGCGGTCCCGGATGTAATTCTCTTCTGTTTTTGCCTTTTCGATTTCTTGCTCAAGTTCCAAACGCTGCTTGCCCACCTGCTGCAGGATCTGCTCTCTCTCCTTTCGAAACTCATTCTTTAAAGCTGCTATTCGCTCCTTGTACTCTTCATCCAGTTTCCTGTGAGAAGGAAAGACTGACAGGCTGCCATCAAGTCCCTCAGAGGTCCCTCTGTAGAGCCACCAAAAACAGAAAGAGTCATGGAGATGGGAAGCTCCCTGAGAAAGTGTCCCATGAGCCTGCTTTCCTGTAGGCTTGGCCACACCCAGGTCACCCCAGCCAGGTGTGGCCAAGCAGGCGGGCAGGCAGGCAAACCCCCACTGTTCTGGGTCAGGGTGGTGGGAAAGGAGGGCCCCGGCCCCACCCACCACACCTGAGGTTGTACTCGTTCCGCCGCTCTATGGCTGCGTGGTGATCGTCCACCTCTGAGGCCATTAGAGACTTCAGCTTCTCAGCTTTCTCCAGATCAGACCGTAGCTTCTCTTTTTCTCTGAGCATCTGATCAACTCGCTCCCTAGAATCAGAAAGAAACAAAGTTATAAGGGAGACTGTTACTAGGCAACAAGTAGACCCGAAAAGCTCTCATCTGGCTTACTCCTCTACAAAAACAAAACCAAGACAACCAGAACCCTTCCAAAGCACAGACACTCCACAGCCCTTTTCAAAAGCCTACATGCAGATCTAAGCTGCACCTCACTTCCACAGAAGCGAGGTGACAGGCGATTAGCCACCACTGCCTTCAGAATGGAAGAATACACGCCACAGGCATCTGAAGCGCTTGCTCAACAAGCAGCAAAGGGAACAGAGCAGGTAAGCTTTCTGCTCAACTCACAGCAAATGCCGAATCTCAGCCTTAAAACTGGCCAGAGCTGCCTGGTGAATGCTGTTCTTGGTGACCAAAAGTTCGTTTTCAAGAGCCAGTGTCAACTCTGTCAAGTTGACATTTCCATCAAGGCTAAAATCCAAGGCCTAGAAATCAGAACAAGTTCAAGATAATCACAAGTTCTATCCTTAGAAAGCAGAAAATGTGAAGGTTATACAGACCTGGGGAACTGAATTTATAAGCTACAAACTGAATGTTTACATTTCTTTAACAATTGCTTCGGAACAATATTCAACTAAGGTCTAAGAAAAACATGATTATTTACGTTTTCTTTTAAAATGCTGTCTAGCATTGTAAATAAACACAATGGCAAAACTCTAATCTTTACCAACCAGAGATCAGTTAAGAAATTTCTTGTCAATAATCTAGGGGTTAAAAAATGAAGTCAGCAACACTCTTGGTTAAAGGGGGTAAGAAAAGTTCTCTCTTATGTCTGAGATCTTGTGAACAGAAGAATCATTAAGGAGAAATCAAATCAAATTACAAACAGAATTTTTCAACCCTTCCCAATTTGTCATTTGCCTCCCATTTCAGTTGCCACACCTTCAGGATCTCCTGGCTGTTCTCAATGCCTTCTTCCTGCCAGGTGTCAAGTATTCTCTCCACTGATGCATAGCCCATCCCATCATCCAGGCAAGAGAAGACCCGAAAACCAATGGTACTCATCATTGCAGATGGGGCTGTGGTCCGTCGTCCACTCTCATCAAAAGACTAGAAGAAGAAAGAGACTTGAGCAAGCTCAGGCATTGCAACATGACGTTGGTCAAGACCAAAAGCAGTCAGTCCCGACCACAAGGGGCAGAGGCATGCTTCTCTCATTTATACTGCTAGGATAAAAAGCCATGCAGCCCCTTTGATCTTCCTTTCCCACGTCAGTCAAGAATGCAAAGCTGATCAACAGCTGACCTGGCAGACAGATCCTGCATACAGATGAGATGCATCTCTACTCATCAGGTTCCTTCTGGCCCACAGCTAACATGAAGGGACATAATTAGTGGTCTTCCTACTATAATTTACGGTCATTTCTCAAACCCAACTTCCCCAGTGGTTTAGTCTTTCTTTTCTGCTTTTCTTTTGCTTCTCTTTCTCCTCAGTATTTTAATTCAGACAGCAGATTAACTCACTAGAAATAATTCAAATGGATGTTAACTTTACTCCCAGAGAATCCACTTCCTTTATTTCTTACCTGCATGGAGATGTGCCTTTTCAATTGTCTATACGGGGTAGATGCTGATGGCGTAAGAGGCTTTCCATTTCTGAACAAGCCATAGAAAAAATCTTCTACACTCATCATACCATCAGGATCAAGATTATGGAAGACTTCTTCAAGCATCTAGAAAAGGTTAACCGTATATCTTACTATTTCTCTCCAAAAATACCCATGAAGTTCAAAGTACACTTTAGTCCCAAGTGGCTCAGTGGTAAACAATTCCCCTGCCAATGAAGGAGACGCTGGTTCGATCTCTTGGTCTAAGGAAATGGCAACCCATTCCAGTTATTCTTGCCTGGGGAATCCAATGTACAGGGGAGCCTGGCAGGCTACAGCCCATGGACATGACTTAGTGATTAAACAACCAAGCCAACAGATATTGGCACCACTCTTGATCCCAGGACTCCAGAAATATGACATGTCCCTTTACTCTCACTTCACTAAATATGTTTTCCTTTCTAGTAATCTGTCCTTCCCCCTCACATAAACTAAATAAAATTCATTTTCAACATCTTCATAATTTTATGCAATTTAGAAATTAACTGTTTTTTCTTTTGCTCATACTCTTAGAACAGGTTATCTTTAACATTGCTATGCATTATCTTGTGAGTTAAAGAATTATTGAAAAATATAAAGATATAGCTTCCCAGTGTTGTAACAGCAGAAAACAGACATTCGTTAAGCCATTATATTACGGTGACTCCACATGATATTTTGCTTATATGAAATTTTGGAAACGAGCATAATTGGGTCTGAGACAGACTGCAATGATTTAAGAGCTTGGGTCTGACACCCATGCCTTGGAATTTAGAACATTACTTGGAACCACACTGTGGTGTTTGGGGCTTTTAATTTCTTTTAATGCTTTTGCACAGCCAAAATGTGGACTGGATAGGAAGAATTTCACGTGTGTGCAATAGAAGTGTTCTGAGAGATGTGAAGAGAAGGAAATTCTGCCTCACTACTTTGCCCTCTCTGACAGTAATCAAGTGGTCCTCATCATATGGAGTCCCTTCTAGAGGCGTGCCTGGGAGATGGTTTTGTTCCCTAACTCACAGAGGAATGGAAAAGGGAATAAAGCAACATGAATCACAGACACCACAAAATAGGGAGGGAAAGCAAAGCCCTCCATTTTCACAGTCAGCTTCCTATTTGGGGGGCTGAAATTTTTCTATAGGACATGACCCCAGTGTACAAAGCAGAAATCACCTGAGATCTTGTTAAAGCGCAGACTCTGACCTAGTTAAATCTGGGGCTGGGGCCTGGGAATTCTACATTTCTAACAAGATGATGCCTAATTTGCTGAGTAGCAAGGAACTGAATAAGCAACAAACTTACCATTAGTGCCTGCAACTGGGTCCCTTCTAACAAAAGCCTCTTTGTAACAAATCCTCAAATTTTCAATATTTATTTCATAAGTCTGGACTATTGCTAGGACTCCTGTCATCTCCTAATTGTTGATTCTATCCCTCAGCTAAGTCCTTGTGGCATTCCTTTTATCTTGAATGCTTTTTTTCCCAATTCATATCCAATGGGAAACATCTGTCTCTATTCTTGTTTTTCTACCACTTCCTCTGGAGAGGATTCCAAAACAAAACCATTTTAAAGGGTGGAAATCTTTGGAAGAAGCAACAGTTCCTATAGAGAATCATACGAAGAAACAGATGGAAAGATATTTTGGGCAAAATTCGGAGGTTGCCAAGCTCCATTAGATTCTGTGTCTCATTTTTATCAAACAAAAGAACACTTTCTTAGAGGACTAGGCTTTCAGGACTGTCAAGCCGGAAGTCACAGTAAAATCCAGCAGTGATGACTGAAGTTAACCAGCATATTTTGCCTTTAACATTGGAACATTCCAACATATTTGCCTTTAACATTTTAACATTTTGCTCCACATTGGTTGGCCCTGTGACCTTGGCCAAATCAATGTACAGCTTCCTGACTGCCTAAACACCGATCACCGGATCCATTCCAAGTGGTAGAGTAAGCGAGTCTTGCCAGTTATTAGACATGGGGGTGTGGGCAAGTGGTGAGTAAATGAACGTGGATTCAGAAGAGGACAGATGGACTGGGTTGGCCTGATAAGAAGGCAAGTCAATGGGCAACTGGGACACACCCTGCAGCCTCTGCAGGAGCTGAATCTAGAACCCTGAGGACTCTTCCTGCCTATGCCAGCCAGGTCTTTGGATGGCTGATTTCCCAATGTGTAAGTTGGGAAATAGCCAGAGGGGTCAGAAGGTGATATAAATGAATGAGGCAGCATGGTCTTGAGACATTTAAA
The DNA here is from genome assembly GCA_006408695.1 of Aepyceros melampus. Classification (NCBI taxonomy): domain Eukaryota; kingdom Metazoa; phylum Chordata; class Mammalia; order Artiodactyla; family Bovidae; genus Aepyceros; species Aepyceros melampus. Next base: position 158,058 of record SJXQ01004360.1, on the reverse strand, counting down.
AGGCTACTTGGAAGCCTTTTAAAGCAGTGAACGGAACATTTGAGTGCATGCCCTGTCCAAAGGGGCTAGCTATTTCTCATTACCAGAAAAATGGAGCCAAATCTTCTGATTTTCAGAAAAAAATCTCCCGATTTTAAAAAGTATAGCAAATAGTTCAATTTTTAAACATTGTGTAGGTCACCTGGCCTTTGGGTCATCTCTGGCCTCTAGACTTCCCAGGTGGCTCAGGTAAAGAATCCTCCTGCCAAGCAGGAGACCCAGGTTCGATCCCTGGGTTGGGAAGATCCCCTGGAGAAGGAAATGGCAACCCACTCCAGTATTCTTGCCTGGAAATCCCCCAGACAGAGGAGCCTGGTGGGCTGCAGTTCACGAGGCTGCATGAGTCAGGCATGACTTGGTGACTAAACAACAAGGGTGATGGTCTGCCTTCACTGCCCTACAGCCATCCTGGCTTCTGGAAGGCAGGGCACTAGCTTCAGCTATAAGGCAGTCAATCCAGTTTCCCTTCATGCTGATGCCAACATGCAGCAGTGACCTCTTTATCTATAAAATGTGGGGTGATTAAATCTAAAATTGCTTTCAGTTGTAAAATTCTAGGATTCCAAGTTGTGTGTTGGTGAGATCATCATGAACTTTCAGCTCGGCTGTGGTCTAGAGCTAATACTACAAAAGCACTATAGTATTTCATGATTTTGGCAGGGAGGAAAAACACTAAGTAAAAGCTACATTCAATTAGCAATCCTTCACTCACCCTCACAGCAGAGGAGAATAAATGTGCTGCTTCTTTTCCTGGATTCTGGAAACTCCACCACAGAAGAAAATGCAACTCCCCATCAACAGCTACAGTTTATTCCAAGATTTGTTCTTAGATAAATAATCCAAGTTTGTGCAATATTTCTTGGCAAAAACAACCCAAGGTTCTGTACACTGCACTGGTTTATAATTTAGGAGGACAAATTTAATTTTATGACTCAACGTCACCACTGATAAATAAATGACTCCAGAGCCACTAAAAGGTAGTCAGAGAGTGTGCAATGGTCACATACACAAGGGAGGAGGAGGGAGAACTTTTCTGCAAGCTAGGCTACTTGGAAGCTTTTGATAATAAATCTCATTCTGGTTTAGGAAAATAATACCACTTATCCTCTGAGCAAGCAGATAACATGGTTTCGAATATCATTATAATAAAAGTTTCCCAAAGCTTGTACAACTGTAGCCCTAACCTCTAAGTCCCTTCAATCCTTATTTTCAACTCTTTGAAAGACGTGTCTTGAAATTAATTACATTCATTTCATGGCTGTCCATGCACCCAGTCCTGCCACCCCTCTTAATTTTTTAGAAAATGTAAAGTTGAGAACTTTACCAAGCAAGAGCATCTTGGGGGCTTCTTTAAGACTCTTTTGTTGTATGTTTTCAAAACCACTAACCTACCTTTTTCCATCTCCTCATGACCAGACTATTGTGATGACTCCTGGCTGGTTTCCTAATCTATGGCTCTCTTTACACCAACATACCCCATAAAAGAAGTTAAGACCAGCCTTAGCAAGTAAGTTTTTCCAATGTATTATGTAATCTGCTAAAGAACTCTGGGATGATATGGAGATTGCCTCTCCAAAGACTAAACTTATCAGCCTGGGCTTCAAAGTATTCCCGCAACTCAACCCTCCCGAACTCTCTGCCTTGTCCTGCCTCCATACCTTTCTCACCTCTGACTCTGTGAATGCCACACCTACAAACAGACGGACATCATGGCTGCACTGAGCTGGGGTCTGATAATGATGTGAGGTAACATGCTTAGCCCAGTGAGGCACACACAGTTTGGGTTCAGTAATTATCAGCTATTGTCAGCTCTTTTTTCCCACGACAAACATGAGGTCCTCAGAGACAGAAACTTGATGGCTGACTTGCCAGGAAAAAAAGAGAATGGAGTCTCTGTAACTTGCGGCAGGAAACCAAAACATGGCTGCTTCCAGCCCGTGGCCAGGTTAGCTTGTATCAGATTGCTAACCCTGAATAAAAATACAACTCAATGCTCACCTCTCCATCAATATTCTGCAAACCATACTGCTCGCAGATGGAGACCAGCTTCTTTCGGTTTAGGTGACCATCACGAGTGATCCCCAAATCTTCACAAACCTCCTGCAGTTTCTCTTCTATCCAGTCTTGGGGAGCCAAAGACCCACTCTGTGAGGCTTTCAAATCATCTGGGTTCCAAAATCTTAACTGGCCTAAAATAAAAGCATATATTATATTGTCCCTAAAAGAACTGCACAGAGAGAGCACCTATACTCAAAGAAAAATACGCTTTTTGAAAATAAATGCTATAAAAAAGAGACTACCAAGTGTTGATTTGATCCAGAAGTTCAAATGAAGTAGAACCATTGGTTCTCAGGCTGCAGTGAAGGCCAACAGGCACTCTTTGTTCACTGGCAGTTATTCCCCTATAAGAAATATTCCGGTGCAGTCACATCAAGGTTCTAGGTTTGTTTTATTTCAAAGAAAAATGTGCACAGGCTTACGCTTTGGTGTGACTGAAAGAGAAGGCTGGTTGAGAGCCATTCTAAAGAGCTTTATACATCCTACCTCAACTATAGCTACCAGACTTTATTATCTCTACTCTCTTTCTAATCTAAGCACTGTTTCACTGAGAAGGAAATAATTTCATGGTAAATACCATTAAATAATGATAAAAGTCTCAAGAGTAGCTTGTTTCTAAATCTCTACACATGAGTATTATAAGCAACCTAACTTAAAAAAATAAATGGTTGCAAGTTATTAATTATCTGTATATTAAGGATAGTTGATTCCCTGGTGACTCAGTGGGTAACAAATCTGCCTGCAATGCAGGAGACCTGGGTTTGATCCCTGGATCGAGAAGATCTCCTGGAGAAGAGAATGGCTGCCCACTCCAGTATTCTAACCTGGAGAATTCCATGGACAGAGGAGCCTGGTTGGCGTCCATGGGATTGCAAAGAGTCAGACACAATTGAGCAACTAAGCACATATTAAGGATAAATTCTTTCGAGGATACAAGGATCAACCTACTTATTTAAAAATAAATATTTATTCTCTTTGAAAAGTTTTCACTTCTAGCTAAGATTTCTACTTTCACATTAGAGATTCTGTCATTACTTAACATGAGCTAATTATTGGCATGATACTGTGTGCTTCCAAGAACCTTGGAGGGTTGAAAAGAGTTACTAGTGCTATCCCTACTATTTATTAAAGACATTAAACCCATTACTGCTGTGTCTTTAGAGGTTGGAGACCTAGAGAATTTGTAATTACACGCTTCCCTGGTGGCTCAGAGGTTAAAGCGTCTGCCTAGAATGCAGGAGACCCAGGTTTGATCCCTGGGTTGGGAAGATCCCCTGGAGAAGGAAATGGCAACTCATTCTAGTACTGTTGCCTGGAGAATCCCATGGAGGGAGGAGCCTGGTAGGCTATACAGTCCATGGGGTTGCAAAGAGTCGGACACGACTGAGCAACTTCACTTTTCACTTTCACAGCTAATCCAGGGTAGGCTGTGAAGTGGGTGATCTGTCAGCTGAACCACAGTGCCATCTGCTGGTGAGGAGATCACCAAGAAACTTGTCGAGGGACGCATTTAATCAGTAAATTGTTCAGGATGGTTTATAGATTAATATGAAAGTCTATGTAAGACAGTAATTAACCCATAAGTGAAATTCCACATCTCAGTTGCCATATCTTGCATGATGTTAAATGCAATTATTTAAAACTATGAGCTATCAATTGGGAGTGAATTTTTTGTTGCTATTGTATTTCAGGTTGCTTCTTAGCTGGCCCCCAGCAGGTAGGGCTATAGGAAGAAGGGAAGGGCCTTGGGAAGGGGTTGTGGAGAATGCCCTGTGAATGCAGCCCTTCCCTCCCAGGCTGGCTCGGCACACCCTCAGTTCCTACCTTCTGCTTCATACTCCTCGCTGCGCTGCGTCTTCCAGTGCTAGAGGAAGCAAGAGAAGGAGGTTAGTGTGCTTCAGAACTAAGCCTGCTCTTCCAAGACCAGATCACTCTCTGGCTCTGAGTCATCATCTGAGTAAGTTGCATGATTCAGGACCCTCTAGTGCATTTATCCAGGCAGGCTCTCCTCAATCAGTGAGCCAATAGAGAGCAGATGACTAAGAAATACCACAAAGCCTTCTGCAGCATCTCACCAAGGATTTGCCCTGTGAACTGATGTCACTTATTCAATAGCAAAACCTAGCACAACCAATAAATCAGGCCAAAGCCAATATTCAGAATCCATCAATTGAGAAGAGTTTATACACATGCATTTATGAGTTTGTTCTTCAGTAAATGTTTAATAAGTGTGAGGTATCATGCTACATCTTTGGAAAACAACCATGAACAGGACAAACATAGTTCTTCTCTCATGAGGTTTATATGCTGGAAAAGTCATGCAGACAAGAAAACAGAAAGAACAATATTGTAGTGTATTCAGTGCTATTGTGGAGGAGTTCAAGAACGGGTACCTAATTAGGGTATCCATCAGCCTTGGAAGTTCAGGGTAGACTTCCTGAAAGAAGCAAGATCTGAGTGAGACCTGAGGGGTTAGCTGGAGACAGCCAAGTGGAAAGTTAGGAGCAGAGACTGTTTGCTGACCCATGAGACAAGAATGAGACAAGTGTGTTTGTGGCACAATGAGGAGACAGAGGTGCAGCCCCAAACAGGTAGGCTAGAAAGCTCAAGTTAAAATGTACATTATCAGTGAATTACTACATTAAAAACAGTGAAACTGATCTGCACTGGATCATTTTGCCCCTTATCATGCTATGTTCTACTGAGTCTTTTCTAAGTCACAGAATACAGGTGTAGTTTGTGCATTACACAAAAGCACTCAGCCCAGGGCACCCGTCAGAACCAACATATAGCCCTTGCTCCATGAGGCAAGCATGGCACGAATCTGCTTCCAACCAGTGGCCACGAGTAGGTACACAGTGAGCTGTTGCCTCATCAGCAAGCTTCCTAATTACTCGTTAGGAGGTTCTACAGCCACCGCAGTCAGGTAACCCTGCTGAGAAAAGTGTATCCCCCTTTTAAAACCTCTGCTGTCTCAGCAAAGATCCAGCTTTATGAATGAAGCTACCTTTGATAACTGATGCAGAGAGTCAACTCATTGGAAAAGACCCTGATGCTACGAAAGATTGAAGGCAAAAGGAGAAGGGGGCAGCAGAGAATGAGATGGTTAGATAGCATTACCAACTCAATGGACATGAATTTGAGCAAACTCCATAGTGGAGGACAGAGGAACCTGGCGTGCTGCAGTCCCTGAGGTCGCAAAGAGTCGGACACGACTTAGTGACTAACAGCCTTTGATAACACATAAATAACCAGTCCACTCTCCTTGGTGGCTGAACTGCACAAGGGGAACCTATTTCTTAGATTCTTGAAATGAATTCAGCAGGGAAACAAACCTAATTAACTCTCATCTCCAGAGCTTGGATTCCTCATGGCAGACAGTGCACAAACTAAAATTCTTAGTTGATTTCTTTTAGTAACTTGTTCAAGTTGATATGAGCTGAAGTTCCTACAGCCAACCTAGGCACATCTATTTTGTTCCTCTCTTCTTAACTGAAGTATAACCATCTATCAGGATTTCACAGCTCCATATTTCACTCAGAAAGATACTGCACAGAGCACCGATTCAAAGAGCTCACCAAGATTTGCCATACTAACCTGAAACCCCAAACTGACAGTGCTAAGTTATTCTTGCCATAGAGAGACATTCAAGGCTATAACTCAAAATATAAAAGCTCACTACAATTCACAGATGACAACTCAAAGTCACTAAAGCGGATGACAAGTATAGGGACTGTGGCACAACGTGATATTTACTTGATTGCAATTACAATTTTATTGGCCCACATTTCCACACCGCAAATCTGACGAATGGATGATGTGTTGGGGGTTGGGAAGGGAGCAATGGAGGAAATAGACCTCCATAGATTTTTCTTACACTATTGTTTCTAGGCAGAATTCAGTTGTTTTTATTTGTAAAGTATACATTTTTATGCCTCCTAATAAAAGCATCCTGCCTGTCTATCCCTCCACATTTATTTCCTCAACCACAGAAAAAAAGCTCATATTATTGCAGCACCCAAAATGGTGAAAATTCATCATTCAGCATGTAACTAGGAAACACCCTAAAGTGAAATCCATTCAGTCCACCTGAAAAAAATAAAGTAGGCTTCTGTGATCTAAGAACCATCGGTCAAAATAAAACCTATCGAATCACATGCCGGGGATGATTTTTTAACAGCAGAAATGAAATGAGACATGGCAGAATAGGTACCACTGGACAAGCCGCTGCCGGGACAATAGTTGGAAAAATGCAAACACACCCCTTCAAAAAATGCTCGGCAACAATTCCTAACACAACACAGTGTGTGTCTTGCTATAGAAAAATGTATTTCTTACATTTTCTCACTTCTCAACTCATGAAAAATAGTGAACAATTCATTAGTTCAGAGGAGCAAGAGGCTTCAGTGTACTATTTCCAAAATCTCATGAATCTATGCAGCTGGGTGCCTCATCTGATTCCCGCTTCCCTGCCACCCCTCCTCCCCGATTCTCACGTCTGATCATTGAGGGTGGGAATCAGACTGCCACCTGGCTCTGAACCCAGGTTTACCTACTGGGTTTGAGCTTGAACAAATTTCTTAATCTCTTTTGCCTCAGTTTCTCCATCTATAAAATGGGAATAAAGTAGTACATATTTCACAGAGCTGGATAAAAATGCCTAGAATTGTGCCTGGCACTAAATAAGCAAATAAAATTTGATATTATTTTTCTTGGACATGTGTTTATGTAGTACATGTTTAACTTATATTTGCAGTTTCTTTTCATTACCATGTTTAAACTTAAAGGATTAATTTGATTTCCCTTGGGAGGTACTGGTTATTTATAAAAATTTGTAAGAAAAATGCCAAGTCTCCAGCAGATATGCAAAGAATACAGACAATTCACATAAGAGGCAACCCAATTAAATATGGGGAAAGGTTCATTTCAGTAGCATTCAGAGATGCATAAATTAAAACCAAGCAATCATTGTGTTCCTATTAAATTAGCCACGTATTTAAGATATGACTCCATTACCAACAAGGTTATGATTTAAAATAGGCCTGTTTGGGAAAGAAAATAAAATAGACCTATTAATGTTATTGGAAACAATACAAATGGATATTACTTTTTAGTAAGGGAAATGACTTTATGTATCAAAAGCCATGAAAATGTTCGTGCTTTCTGATCCAATTTCATATGATTTCTGATGGTAAAAGTATTAAAAACAATTTAAAAACAGTGGGGCATAAAGTATAATAACGCATCATAATATAGTCATTATATAATTATAAAATCATGTTGGAGCATGAAATACATCCGATGAAATGTTAAATGAAAGACCACAACAAAAACGACATCAACACTAGGCCACTGGGGGAAAAAAAAAACAAAAAACCAAAACATTTATACAATTAGACAAAGACTGGAAGGAAACAGAGACAATAAATATATATTTAGTTGAGGCAATGTGGGAAACAATTTCATTTCCTTTACTGTTATAAATGTTGTTTATACCATATAAATAGGTATAACTTCACTACTTCTTTTGCCCACCTGCCCTCGAATTCTCACTGAATGAATTCCCTGTGACCTGGGTGGTGGGGGAAAGGGAAACTTCTGCCCCGTGGGTATACTCCACTCTGCTAGTCAGCAAGGTCCTCCTGCAAGATGATGACTTGTGATCAAGAGAACAGGCTCAGTGGGAAGCCCAGGTGCTTCCAGGAGGGTAAAAGCTGCTGGTGCCAATGCCTCCTAAATTTAGCAGAGTGTAGGAAGATCAGGGACACGCCTCTGAGACCTGCCTTGGGGGCTGTGACCAGAGTCATCCAAAGCAGCACCCTTCAGACAGCCTAACCAGTGGCATCAGGTACAGCAATTTAAGTGATTTCATGCAAACTCTTAGGGTGAGTGGTGACAAGGTAAGGAATAACTTATTTTAACATGTCCAGAGGTAACGATTTTTCAAGCATTTCTCTACAGCCCTGTGTAAGAAGCACAGATCCAGCTAAGACCAGCCCTGTTAGAAGGGGAAGCAAACTTATCCTAAGGGCTTATTTTCATCCCAAGACCACTTCAACTGGAGATTGAGTTCACCACCCAGATGTTTCACTGTGCTTCTTCCCAGTCTCCCCGATAGGTCTGTTCCTTTAAGGGGAGATAAGCACATCACATAGTGGCTGAATGTTATTAAATTGCAATTTCAGGGGGTGAGGGTGGGAGGGAGCAGATCCAATTCATTCACAGCTCATTTATTTTCATTCTTACTGCCTGGAACCAGTAGTTCCAATTAAAAAGCAGGGGGAAGGAAAGGGGAAGGCAGGTTAGAAGGTAGGGGAGAGGGGGGTTAGATCTCTGGACTACAGAAATACCACCAATAAAAACAGCCATCACTCTGGAACCAAGTCCTTTAATTGCTGATGCTTTCTCCAGCAGTAAAGCCTGGCAGGTCACCTCCAGACACTGGTCTGCCCTGAGTGTTGGAAGGGAGGTAATCATGAACACCTCTGGAAAAGTGGGAGAGGAAGGGGTGGCAATTGCTGGGATGTGTTCTCTACTAATTAATGAAAAAGGATTTTCAACTTCTTTCCTTGAAATCTTATAATAGCCTCTTCCTGGAGAATGAATGGATATTAATAAATTAAAAAAAAAATCATCCTTAAAAAAAAAAATCATCCTGTGGGAGCCCAGCTATTCCTGACTCTGGAGGCAAAATGGTAGCTGGGGGAGACTGCCAGGGTGAAGCTCTGCCGCTCTGTCTGCAGAGTGGGGCTGACTGCTCCCTCCCATAGGGACATGGAGGCACATGCCTGGGTCTTAGAAAATGTTAGCTCTTGTTAATATTTCAGCAAGAACAATGATGTGGTGAAAGGTTTAGGCTCCAGAGATGGATTCTTCACTTATGGGCTATGTAAGCCTGGGCCAGTTACTGAATCCCTGCATGCAGTTTCCCTAGGGTAAGTGAATAACGGTACCTACCTCTGAGAGTGTGCTAGTATTTGGAAAGCACTTAAAACAGTGAATGCTACAAATTAAGTGCTAAGTGTCTGTCAAGCAAATAAATGATATAGTTATTTTCCTACGACCTGGGTGTGCAACACTAGGACAAAGGCAGAGGAAAGAAACAGCAGACAGACCAGCATCAGTTTTAAGACAGAAGAGATTCTGTAGAAATGACAGCTTTGAGCGTGTTAGTTGTGATGAAGCAATCAACCTTTGATTCAGCATAGGAGCGAGGCCTCCTTGGGGGGTCTCCGCACTCTGAACAGTGTCCCCACAGCTGGCAGCTCTCAGCATGTCATGTGTGCTGGCCAACAGGCTCCGTGAGAGTGGACAGAGGGGAAGACAGTCAGAAGCTGCCTGGCCCTAAAACAGCTGCTGCAGAAAGCAGGTTCCCCCACCCCACACACACACTTAAGCAGACAAAGGGAGTCCTGCACCCACCCTGTGGGCTGTGCAGCTCAGTCACGCTGGTCATTGTGGTCAACTCTTAGGCTGTCTTACAGCTGGACGAGGGTGTCCCGCACATGCGGGCCATACAGGCAGCCCTGCTTTCAGGAATGTTTCTTTTGGAGGGACACCTGCTTTGCTGGACTGCAGAGCAGATGGCCCGAGCCTCTGGGATCCTGGAGCTGCTAGCCCCGAGGCTGGGCCAGCATCTGCCGCCCGTGGGCCTGGCGTGGCCCCTGGCTACAATAGCCCAACCTCAGCCCCCAGCAGCCATCTGCTCGAGTGCAGACCTCTGTGCCCCTCAGAATGTACGACTAATTAAAACGATTATAGCGCACACGGGGCTATTCTTTCCCAGCAAAGGTTGCTGAGCTGAGCCGATCTCAGTAGACTTCAGCAGATTTTTTTTTTGGAAAGGGGAAAGTCTTGCAAGCCCAGAGAGAAGAGAAAGGAAATTTATTAAAGTAACAAAGCTCCCCCAACAAACTGAGCCATAGTATCCATTTTACAAGAACAGCACACTTAAGTAAGCACAGGAAGTCTCCACACAAAAACAGGATGAGTTTAGGAGAATATTTATGATGGAAACCTTAGCACTTTTAAAAGTGTAGCATCTGTGGTATAGCCTATTTAACTAACAATTCTAAATTTTATAAAGATGGCCATGCTCTGGCCAGGTACTGGAAGCTACGTGTGCCCAACCAGGCTGCTACTATCCCTGCAGGGACACACTTTCGAGAACTTCATCTCTAGCTTTCCAGCATCTGACGGTGAAGGGGCGATGAAGGGCGCCCTGACAGCCCCACACTCTAATCTCTTAACCCAGGGACAAGCTGCTCAGTTGCAGGGCTGTCACAACTAGAATGCAAATCAGTTCCCTATCTTTAAAAGCAATTAAAAGCTACAAGTAAGTGCTGGGGATAACAAGAATTAATGTATGATTTTAAAATGCATGCACATTTAGATAAGTTCCGCTGCAATGCCAAACAGCCTGTGGTACTGCCAGTGTGAAGAAATGCTGAATTTAAAGAGTCTGAGCCTTAAGCCTTTTCTACCAAGTTTGAGGACTGGTTTCAGTTCACTGGATTTTGAAGTCCTTAAAGGAAAAGGATTCTCTCATACATCTGCTTGTGGTATGCTGCTCATCCGGTCACTCTCAGATAGTGGATACCGCTTTTCTATTTGAAAAATACTTTCTAATGCTATAGTTGGGAAAATGTTACTATTATCACTTAAATTAACTTGTTAATTTTTCTTTTAAGGGTTGCTGATTCTGTTTTCTAGTTAGAAAATAAGTATTAGAAATTGTTGACCTGGAAAGAGGTGAGAATGAGGGTTGGATTCCAAAGGACCCTCCTCTGTGATGAAGTCAGGAGGACTTATCAGAACAACAAAACCTGAAAATCTGAGAGCTGTTTCTATGTTAGAATGAAAGCATCTTATTAGCTTTGAAGGGCTGTCTTTATATCACTTTTATGATCTATATTTGCATCTTGAATGAGTGTTTCATCTCTGAGAATAGCCAGATGATCTAATAATACTCAAGAAATATGAAGGGGGTCACTGGAATTCCATGAATAAGGAAACCTCTCCTGATAATCTCACATCATTTGATGGGAGCAAATGGCATCAATAATGAAACTGCTTATTTTACCTAAGACTAGAACAAACATGTAATAGGAACTGAAAAATAGGTTTGACTACAAAAGCTCTTAGCAGAACTTCTCTAAGTTACTAAGAAGTTTGCTCCAAAATTAAATATCTGCTCTATACAACACAAATGAATAATTCATGAAGTTCAACTACAAAGTTATGCATATATGAAAATGAACATAAGGAGAATTTAAGTCAGTTTCACACTTCTTGAAGAAGTTTGATTTTATGGAGGGTAGTAAAATCAGTGTTGGGATTCTTCATTTCTGTTTTTGGTTTTAAACAACCACCACCACTCATCCTCCCACTCCCACAGTCCTGACACAAAGGCTTGATTTCATGTCGATTCTAGGCTGAATGAAGCAATTGGCTTTAACTTTTCTCTCAGGCCCTCACTCAAACTGCAAGGTTTTGACTTACACTCCTATTGTCTGCAATTGAAGAAATCATTGTTTAAAGCCTCTGGCTCATGATAAGAATCTTACTAGACCCGATTTATACCCTGTGGAGGAAAACAGTTAACAAGGTGTCCCGTGTTTGGAATGAGGGCAGAAAGCAAAATGGCCCTGGTCCAACTGTATTCATTGTCAACCTTTTCCACTACATCTGAATACTACAGAATAGAACCAAGAAATAGTTTTCTCCCCAACTTCCAGCTACTCTTAGGAGAAAAGTGAATATAAAATTCAAGGTTGGTTCAGTAGCCATTGCATGTGTGCATATGAGGGGGTGGGGTGGGTATGCACTCTTGGAACCTGAAAACTCACCTGTTTCTTCACAAAGTAAAGTGAAAACTACCACCACCAAAACCTTCTCATTAATCATACCTTACGCTGGAATCAAGAAAGTGCCCTTTGTTAGTCTGGATTAATTCAGAATAGAATGTCCAACTGAACTGCCTTGAGTGAAAATGATCCTACGAACAAAGAAAAGTCACCATTTTCCTTTCAATACCCTAGAAGAGAGGTCAGACTCCCAAGGGATCTATTTGTCAGATAAACACACTAAATTGAAAGGTGACTGCACATCTCAACCTGATGTAGAACCTTCCATCACTTGTGAACTAGCACGTTTTGCCTTCAGGGTTTCTAAGTGAAATTCTAAAATATCATTTTAGTGCTAAAAACTTAGCAGGATTACAGTGGTCTTTCCCTATGCAATGGCTTTATGGCCTTGTAAAGCAAACTTAGTCGGGGAAGCATGCTTAACAGTTAGGTTAGGTATTTTCTGCTTCATCAGGAAAGAATCAAATTGCCTGAATAAAACTGGGGGAGGGTAGGATGGAGGTGATTAAAATGTTGACAATTAATGTTAGGGTTTTACCTTATGTGAACTGAAACAAAAACAGCATCTCTGTTTCGTTGGGTGGGAGGAAAATGGTGGAGTTACAGGTAGACATCAGGGAATTGTGGCTACTGAGAATTACCTATAATCTGCTGCACATATGGGAGAAGGCCTTCCAAATAAGGATGCAAAAAGGACACTGTGCATAACTGGACCAAGAGCCTAGGAATGCAATGTCCACCCTTAGCAATACCCCTACTCTGGAACAATCCTAGAGGGAAACTCTGTGTGTGTGTGTGTGTGTGTGTGTGTGTGTATGTATGTTAGCTGCTCAGCCATATCTGACTCTTTGTGACATCATGGACTGGGGCCCCACTAGGGTCCCATGTCCATGGAATTCTCCAGGCAAGAATACTGGAGTGGGTTGCCATTTCCTTCTCCAGAGGATCTTCCAAACCCAAGGACTGAACCCAGGTCTCCTGCATTACAGGCAGATTCTTTACCATCTGAGCCACCAGGGTAGGGATTATTGTTTACCCCTTCAGATGACTGTTTCCTAACATATCTCTACAGGATAAGTTCCTAGAAGGAAACAAGCTACCCTGAGGCTGTCATTTAGAGGTGACTTGTGACACCATAGCTTTATTGACTATGCCAAAGCCTTTGACTGTGTGGATCACAATAAACTGTGGAAAATTCTGAAAGAGATGGGAATACCAGACCACCTGACCTGCCTCTTGAGAAATCTGTATGCAGGTCAGGAAGCAACAGTTAGAACTGGACATGGAACAACAGTCTGGTTCCAAATCAGGAAAAGAGTATGTCAAGGCTGTATATTGTCATCCTGCTTATTTAACTTATATGCAGAGTACATCATGAGAAATGCTGGGCTGGATGAAGCACAAGCTGGAATCAAGATTGCTGGGAGAAATATCAATAACCTCAGATATGCAGATGACACCACCCTTGTGGCAGAAAGTGAAGAAGAACTAAAGAGCCTCTTGATGAAAGTGAAAGAGGAGAGTGAAAAAGTTGGCTTAAAGCTCAACATTCAGAAAACGAAGATCATGGCATCTGGCCCCATCACTTCATGGCAAATAGATATGGAAACAGTGGAAACAGTGGCTGACTTTATTTTGGGGGGCTCCAAAATCACTGCAGATAGTGATTGCAGCCATGAAATTAAAAGACGCTTACTCCTTGGAAGGAAAGTTATGATCAATCTAGAGAGCATATCAAAAAGCAGAGACATTACTTTGTCAACAAAGGTCATCTAGTAAAGCTATAGTTTTTCTAGTAGTCATGCATGGATTGGAGGGTTGGACTATAAAGAAAGCTGAGCGCCGAAGAATTGATGCTTTTAAACTATGGCATTGGAGAAGACTCTTGAGAGTCCCTTGGACGGCAGGGAGGTCCAACCATCCATCCTAAAGGAGATCAGTCTTGAGTGTTCATTGGAAGGACTGATGTTGAAGCTGAAACTCCAATACTTTGGCCACCTGATGCGAAGAGCTGACTCATTTGAAAAGACACTGATGCTGCGAAAGATTGAGAGCTGGAGGAGAATGGGACAACAGAGGATGAGATAGGACTCAATGGACATGAGTTTGGGTAAACTCTGGGAGTTGGTGATGGACAGGGAGACCTGGTATACTGCAGTCCATGGGGTCGCAAAGAGACACGACTGAGCGAATGAACTGAATCGAACCGTGACACCATTCCATTCTACTGCCCACCTCTCCAAACTCCTTAAATAAAGAGAATTATTACTTGATTCATTCTAGAGCTGAAAACTATTCTCCTGTTGGGTAATAATGGCCAGACTTCCTCATTATTGAACTTCTAATAACAGATTCAGGTCCTGTGGTCTTCATCAAAAAAAAGAAAAAGAAAACTCTCAAGTCACTTTAGAAGAAAAAATTAGGCTTGTCTGAAGACAGGAAAAACTTCAGTCTACAGGCAAGCCAGGAACCCCTGAGCCAGGGCCCAGGCATCAAAGAAACCTAGAACCAAACCACGCAGACTTGTCTCAAGCTCCCCATCTGACTGCTCCTCATGAAATAGTCATGGCACAGGAGACCCAGCCCTCTCCTGCCTTTAATACTGCAAAGCCACATGGAAATATGAGTCCCTGATAACAAACACACCCAAGGAAGAAATTCTTAACACCCAAGGGCAGGAGACAAAAGGGCCAGAGGCAACCAAGAGGAAGAAGAAAGAAACCAGCACTACAATAAAGAACTCCTGACAGAATGGCTATCATCAAAAAATCCACCAACAACAAATGCTGGGAGGGTGTGGAGAGAAGGTAACTCCCCTGCACTGCTGGTGGGAATGTAAACTGGTACAGCCACGATGGAGAACAGTATGGAGGTTCCTTAAAAAACTGAAAATAGAGCTACCATCAGTTCAGTTCAGTCTCTCAGTCGTGTCCAACTCTTTGGACCCCATGAATCGCAGCACGCCAGGCCTCCCTGTCCATCACCAACACCCGGAGTTCACTCAGACTCACGTCCATCGAGTCAGTGATGCCATCCAGACATCTCATCCTCGGTCATCCCCTTCTCCTCCTGCCCCCAATCCCTCCCAACATCAGGGTCTTCTCCAATGAGTCAACTCTTCGCATGAGGTGGCCAAAGTACTGGAGTTTCAGCTTTAGCATCATTCCTTCCAAAGAAATCCCAGGGCTGATCTCCTTCAGAATGGACTGGTTGGATCTCTTTGCTGTCCAAGGGACTCTCAAGAGTCTTCTCCAATACCGCAGTTCAAAAGCATCAATTCTTCGGCGCTCTGCCTTCTTCTCATTGGAAAAGACTCTGATGTGTCTTCACATCAGAAGACCCTTAACTTTATTTACACATAAAGCCAAAGTTGCACTTTTTAAACAGTAAATCTCACTGGAAATAAGTAGATGAAATTAAATAAAGGCATCAGAAGAAGACGTGGTACATATATACAATGAAATATTACTCATTAAAAAGAGTGAAATAATGCCATTTGCAGCAACATGGATGGGCCTGGAGAGCGTCATACTGAGTGAAGCAAGTCAGGCAGAGAAGAACTGTCCTGTGACATCCCTTATGGGTGGAACCTAAAAGAGATGATACAAATGAACTTACAAAACAGAAAGAGACTCACAGACTTAGAAAAAAAACTCATGGGTGCTAGGGGAAAGGGACAGTTAGGGACTCTGGGAAGGACATGTACACACTGCTGTATTTAGAATGGATAACCAATGCGGGACCTAGTGTAGAGTACACAGAACTCTGCTCAACTGTATGTACTAGCCTGGATGGCAGCGGGGTTTAGGGGAGAATGGATACATGTATATGTATGGCTGAGTCCCTTCACTGTCCACCTAAAACTACATTGTTAATCAGATATAGCTCAATACAAAATAAAAATTTTAGTTTGGAAAGAAGTGATCTGGTAGCTTGAGATGCAATAAAACCCATTTATTCATGCGAAATCTGCAATCAGGCTGTTTGTATTTAAAAAAAAAAAAAAAAAGACCTCCTGACAGACACTGAACTTGTAAGTTAAGAATAAATAAATCCCACAGTTTATTGAGAACATTGCCCTCCTCATCTTCCCCACCTGAGGGCCACTCTAGAATAGGGAAGATGCCCCAGTACTCCAAGGAGCCCTAGATAGCTTCTGTAGAAGACACAAGGGTGTCTAGAGCAAGCCAGCGCTGCCCAGAGCATGAACTGAGTTGACCAACAGAGTGGCTTTCGATTGCTGAAATGACCACAGAAACTGGCCAGGAAACCGGAGTGCCACCTTGACACAACCAGATGCAATAAGACCAATGGTGACGAAACTATGCTGCAGATCGCCCACAGCCAAGGCTACTGCCTGAAGCGGAGGCCGGCCCGTCTTACTGCCAACAGCAACATCCAAAACCTCATGCACCGTGCTGTAAACGTGATGAATCGATTTGAAAACCAACAGGCTCCATTCAGTTCACAAAACACTTCATTTTTAGACAAGAAAGCAGCTGGATGAACTGTGAGTCCACTTTTAGCGATAAATAAAGAGGGAGGTAAAAACGTGTTATCTGATTTGCTACAAGTTTTCTGGCTGGGCTATAACAGACTCAAAGTCAAGTCAGTAGAGTCCTTGGAGAGAGCAGACAGAGACAAATGACGTTCTCCAGGCTTCTATTTGCTGCTGTTTGATGGTGGTTGTTACACCAAAGCTTCTACATAGTGTCAAAAGGTCACACCTAAGAGGCTTCTAGAGGAGTTAGGGAAGCTGAAGTTTATCAAAGGTGAAATGATTCTCCTAATATACCCTTGTACTAAGTATAAGAAGCAAGATTTTGCCCAGACTCTGGCCTCAACCCTTAACTTTAATTACACATAAAGCCAAAGTCGTACTTTTTAAACAGTAAATCTCACTGGAAATCAGTAGATGAAATTAAATAAAGGCATAAGAAATATCCTACCAGCAACAAAATCAGTTCTGCCCAAGAACTTTCTGGGATCCCCAGGTGGTAATTAGAAACTCGCCTCACAAAAAAATAACCATTTAATTTCTTAGCACCAAATAACAGTATCTCAGTACTGAAAACAATTGGAGAAAAGAGATACTAGACTTAAAAGTGTTTTTCAGATAAGAAAATCTTCCCCCATCAAGTGTGGAGCCCTATTTTAACCAATTATTTTTTTCACATAGAAATGTCTCAGATACATTCCACACTAGCTAGGGCTATGAAACAGGTTTAATGTTGTAATTTTGATACCCTTCCTGACAGCAAGATAAATAGTACTAACACTGCAGTAACTGAAGTATGCAAATTACTTGCTTACCTGAAATAGTAAATGGAACACTTGTGAGTGAGAGTCTAAGTGTTTTACTGTGGAAAGGGCCCTATCTAAACTCTCAAAGTGACCCAAGAAAGGGTCTGAAACCTACTGAACCAGGATGGGTAGAGGTCTCTGCCCCAGCCCACGGGCCCTAGTGCTGTGATCTCTTAGTAGCATCCTTGTTGCTTCTCATAGTCTATTTTTAGCCATCACCTCTCCCCCACACTATTCACACCACTTTTGTGGCTTCTATCTTACCCACTTTGGCTGCTTTTCTTCCTCACTTCTCACTCGCATTGCTGCCACTGCGCCTTCACTTCTATTGTGAGGACGGGTATCACTTGATTCTAGAAAGCAGTGTGAGCCTCTTCTGGTTAGCAGACCAGTCACATGTCTTCTAAACTGCAGCAGTTGTGGCTGGTCTCATTTCTGCTCAGTACTAGGACACTCTCTGGTTACCTTTGGGTTTGTAGGTATTCTAGAAAGTTGAAGATGGGGTATCTGCTTGCAGGGAACATTATTGGAGCAAGCTTCTCACAGATGTATCAGCAAGCTGAACATGAAAGTTAATGGCAACAAACACATACTCCCTGCTTAACCTATGATCTACAGATGACTTTAAGGAAGCTGAGGCTCTTTGTCTCTTTTCCAGCTTATATGAGCATCTGAAATATCTGCATCCCCTGACTAAGCTGGGATTGCAAGAAATATTTAGAGCTTGCTCAGCATGGCACTTTCAATCATGTTCTATAAATGGGACGCTGGTAAATGAGCCATAAAGAAAAAAAAAAGAAAAGAAAATGCTACTGCTTCTTCCTTATTGGTAGAATATAGCAAAATGTAAAATGAAGAGAGGGAGACGAGGGAAACAGAGGGATATCTGGTTGCTGGGGAGTCAGATGAGCCTGGGGGCGACAGAACTGGTAAGAATCCTGGCAATGATTGAGCCCTGTAACAAGGACAAAGTTGCAAAGCTGCTTTGCTGCTAAGTCACTTCAGTCGTGTCCGACTCTTTGTGTCCCCATGGACTGCAGTCTACCAGGCTCCTCTGTCCATGGGATTTTCCAGGCAAGAGTACTGGAGTGGGTTGCCATTGCCTTCTCCTGCAAAGCTGCTTTACCTCACCATGAAAGATAAGACGCTGGCTCCTGAAATGCCTGGAAACTGCTTTCACTTCTTACCTGTCACTACAGCTATTTTATAGTTTGTGGGGAGGGAGCTGATTAGCTTTTTACATAACTAAAAATGACAGTGCCGTGGAGGAGAGAGATACTCCCAAGAAGAGCTAGAAGTGGCAGACCTCAGATAATATAAAAATAACTGAATTAAAAACTATATACATAAAACATGCACAGAAACACCAGCTCTTCAAAAGCTGAAACAGAGATGAAACATATAAACAATAGAAAAAGCAGTCATAGATATCCAAAAGGCAAGTAATAAGATTAGCATGTAGTTGAAAAAAACAAGTGGCTGAGAAAAGCCATAGGCCCCTCAGTCCTCCTGTGTTTGTGCCACGAGGGTGTGGGTGCCCACAAGTCTCCACACCTGCGGTCCAGATGGACGCATCTGTCCAACCTCTTACCTCGCTGCGCTCACTGGCTGGGATGTGCGAAGGCTGTGCTTCTTCATCAAGTGGCTCAATGACGGTCACCTCTGCAAATTCCTCCACAGATTCTTGAAATTCAGGTAAAGATCTGCGTCCATAACGCTTCCCACCCTAACATATTTGGGCTGAGCTTCAAGAGTGCAGTCTGGGCAAGGAGACAAGAGTTGAGGCCACATTACAAGACAATTTCAGTCCCTATCTGACAACTCCCAGCCTTCGGACACAGCCTCTTATATACCAGCCCCAAAATAAACCACCACCATTTGCCATTTGCAGTGGATGTGGGCGTCCATGAGCCAGCAGGTCAGATGCACAGCACAGCTTCTAATTCCGAATGATTTATAGTGCCCCGAGTAGATCTCAGCATATGGTGGGAGAGATGCAGAGCCCACAGTGAGGAATTTGCTTAAAACTATGGAATTAAGATGAGGACAAAGCAAGCAGTCATATTTGTTCTTCTGTTTATCATCTCTGTTTACCGACACACGGGAAGGTAGAGGGAGGGATCATACCACCAAAGAGACACGTTGGAAAATGATGATAAAATGAACACTCTATCAGCACTGTAAAAAAAGGTAGCATTCACACCAATTAGTCTGGAACACACCCCTCTTGTACCTCAGTGACTCCTTTGTTACCCATCCCACTTTCTGATCCATCAGATAAGCAAGACAGAGAACAAAGAAACTGACACAGTGCATCCTAATCAATTAATGACAGCTCATTGCTTACACGAAACTTGGCATCAAAATCTCATTATAAAATTAAAAGCTGTGGAATAAAACAGCAACTGCAAAACTGCATTAAGAAAATTATATATTTTTTTCTCTTCATGAGTTTTGTGTATTGCAAAATAAATGAGAATGTGCATATAAGGGGAGAGTCATCTCCTGACCTTGAAGAAGGGCTTTAGCATTCTGCAGAACATGTCTCAGGTTCAACCTTCACCACCACCACCACCATCACCATCACCACCACCACACACTAATCTTCCTCTACAATGGTAGCTTTAAAGCAATAATACTTCACTCATTACGAATGTCAAATTAGAGATAGACTTTTTTTTTAGCATCTTGAACAGAATTAGGAGAATAAAATATTCCATTAAATATAAGATTGGCAATACTTTGATTCAGTTCTTATCACCCATACAGACATACAGTCTCTCTGGAGAACATATGTGTTCTGTTTGCGCATGACAGTCTTAACAAGGAATGTCTGAACTCAGACACGTAGATTTTTAGGTAAGGGCTGTATACATATCAACAAAACTAGGGTAGATGATTAGATAAGAACTAAGAAAATAAAACCCTACTCCTTAACATGAAAATGTTAAGGGGTAGCCGTTACTTTGAAGCTTCCCTGGGAGGACTGGTGATCCTATGTGACTAACTCTGTCCTCACTGCCCCAGGCCCTTTTCCTGGGATAAGCTCTGATTTCACAAATGTGCTCAGAAACATCCTGAAAATGCTCAGTAAAGCTCAGAGTGAAGTATTTATGCTTGCTCTATAAATTCTAGCGATATTTATATCTAGCTTTTTCAAAGTCCCAGCCAAGCCACTGTATTAGGTCAAGTGATTCTCTTACAGAAAGTGTTCAAGCATACAAAATTTATACTGAAAGGCACATGCATATTTGAAGGTACCTTTTATCAGAAGAGAGTGTGTCAGCTTGTGAACATTCAGGAGCGGCCCAGACACCCGAGCTGCTTGTTGGCAGCTGACACCCACAGATGCTAGTCAGATAAGAGGCAATGTAGAACCATCCTTAATTTATTACATATTCTTAAATTTAGTGGAGGACAACAAGATACACCATTTAGTGATGATGGGGGCTTAGAAAAAATTAAAGGGAAAATGTAAAACATCAGAAAATAGAACGTGGGATTTTCCCACTGTAAGAAGATAGTCACAGTCTGGGGAAGGAAGTGACAAAGAACTCTTAATATATGCTGTACTTTTTCAGAGGAAAAGAAGCAGTGGGACAAAGCCACTGTTTCAAACAAAAAAACAAACCCCCCAAAAAATCCCACTGTGATTCAGTCTAAAACCCATCTGTGGATAAAATGGTTCCCTAGTTAGTGAAAGTGTTAGTCGCTCAGTTGTGTATGACTCTTTGCGACCCCATGGATTATATGCTGTCAGACTCCTCTGTCATGGGATTCTTCAGACAAGAATACTGGAGTGGGTTGCCATTCCCTTTTCCAGGGGGATTTTCCTGACCCAGGGATTGAACCTGGGTCTCCTGCATTACAGGCAGATTCTTTACCATCTGAGTCACCAAGGAAGTCCTAGTTATTTACCACTAAATATCTCATGCTGTGTAGGGAGCAGTGGTAGATTTGAAACAGTTTTTTTTCCCTACACAATGAAAGGTAATATGTAGATTGTGAAACATTAGGGTCCTTTGGTGTTTTATTTATATACGTACTTATTTTTGCATTCCAGACACTTTAATTTTTAATTTTTATTTTAATTATAAAAACCAATTCTGAGTAAACTCTAAGTTAATATCTTTCACAGACTGTACATACATCACAAAGTCAATTTCTAGAGAAATCAATTAAAATTTAAAATCTTTTAGGAATAAAGATATTAACACAGCAAAGGAAAAATGAAGTATTAAAGTTTCCTCATAAGAAATTTCACAAATCATACAATAAAGTATCAGACTAATCATATCAATTAAAAAGTTACATTTTAGACTTACATACTCACATATCCTTTTTCTGTTTAGAGCATCAACCTCATTGTATTTACAAAATAAGAAAGGGAAGAAAGACATTAAATGTAAGGCGGTCTAGAGAGAACATTTATGGCCAACAGTCATTGCTGTGTTAAGGGTTTGAAAACTCCAACATTCTCCTTATTCATCTCAAGCAGGGCTTTACAGGTGTTCAGCTGCAGTCCACCAAAAAGGAGGCCTTAGTGGGGGTTTCAAGACATTCTTGTTCACTGAAACTAAAGAACACCTTGCCCCTTCCTTACCTCGCCCAAGAAAGCCTTGCCAAACCACAGCCCTGGGGCAAAGTTTCTTTACTTTAGGAGCACATCTAAATGTATTGTACATAATCTTTCCTATGTCAGATAATACATGGTTATTTAACGTATTAAGAAATAAATTATGTACATATAGCTTCCTTTAACCTAAGTGTAAGTAACTGCTCCAATCATGAG
>SJXQ01004360.1:34051-135771 GCA_006408695.1 Aepyceros melampus | reverse complement strand
GGGGGAATAAAGGACTGCTTTTACTTTCAGTGTTTCAGTTCCTTGAGTTATATTTATGATTCTACCTGGAATGTCAAGCTTGTTTTCCCTTCTTTCCTATTTTCCATTTCCCCCATTTGGCATCATTACATGAATGTACAAGTGAACTTTGAAGGAAAGCAGACAAGCCCACACTGCCTAGAGGAGTCTTGGACTCCACTCTCGTGGAGAGCTCAGGATGAGATGTAACAAGAAGAAAAACTCCAGAGCTGTGACAATGTTCACTTTCCAGGATCAGCATGAACCACAGCGCACACATTTAAAGTGACCAGAAAATCTTGCGCTCACAATAAAAGAAAAACTGAAATACAAAGTTAAAGAGAATGACCACTTGGAACAGGCTAGCTGCAGGCAGGGAAAACAACCAACAGCCACCCACCCCCACTCCCTTCTCCCTCTAACTGAGCAGGGCAGTGTACACTCTGTGCTGTCTCCCAGAACTGCCCCAGGCACCTGTGTGATGCGAATGGCCAGTTGGAACACTCAGTTCTTACAATGGCCAAAGACGAAGCAACGAGGACCCAAGAGGAAGCTGAAATGGTTACCCCAAAGCCTAAACACTATTTATTCCATCAATACTTTTCATGAAAAACACAAGCTTAGGACCTGGGATGAAGTGCCATCCATAGTACATACATGGGAAGTTAAAGCAGAGTTTCAGAGATGCACTCCGTATTAAATACCAGACACCAGCCATGGCAGAGCATTCTGTTGTAGTTGTTGAGGGATCAGTTCAGTTCAGTCGCTCAGTCACGTCCAACTCTGCGACCCTATGAATCGCAGCACACCAGGCCTCCCTGTCCATCACCAACTCCCGGAGTTCACCCAAACTCATGTACATGGAGTTGGTTATGCCATCCAGCCATCTCATCCTCTGTCGTCCCCTTCTCTTCCTGTGCCCAATCGCTCCCAGTATTAGAGTCTTTTCCAATGAGTCGACTCTTCACATCAGGTGGTCAAAGTATTGGAATTTCAGCCTCAACATCAGTCCTTCCAATGAATACTCAGGACTGGTCTCCTTTAGGATGGACTGGTTGAATCTCCTTGCAGTCCAAGGGACTCTCAAGAGTCTTCTCCAACACCACAGTTCAAAAGCATCAATTCTTCGGCGCTCAGCCTTCTTCACAGTCCAACTCTCACATCCATACATGACCACTGGAAAAACCATAGACTTGACTAGATGGACCTTTGTTGGCAAAGTAATATCTCTGCTTTTGAACATGCTGTCTAGGTTGATCATAACTTTCCTTCCAAGGAGTAAGCATCTTTTAATTTCATGGCTGCAATCACCATCTGCAGTGATTTTGGAGCCCCAAAAAATAAAGTCAGCCACTGTTTCCATTGTTTCCCCATCTATTTGCCATGAAGTGATGAGACCAGATGCCATGATCTTCGTTTTCTGAATGTTGAGCTTTAAGCCAACTTTTTCACTCTCCTCTTTCACTTTCATCAAGAGGCTTTTTAGTTCCTCTTCACGTTCTGCCATAAGGGTGATGTCATCTACATATCTGAGGTTATTGTTGAGGGATAAGGTGGCTATTTTATCACTTTTTGATTCAAACTTCCCTTTTCCCTGAAATGACCTGAGGATATTTCCAGGATGAACAAGAAAGCTACACCTTTGTGGTGCTGATCTCCTTATTTTGGAATTGCTCCTACAATCTGTGGCTTCCTACCTCCTTAACCTAGGAATTATTCCCAGAGACCTCACCCCTTCTAATGGACCTGGGGACAGGGGGATTGTCTGAGACCCTCTAGACTACATTTCTGCTGACCTCACGGGATTCCTGAAACTCTTTTGAAAATAAAGCAGGTGTAAACCTCGGGACAAGCCTCCCCCTCCTACCCCACCCCACCAAGCTTCCCAGGAAGAGGCAGTCGCGCAGCAAACGAGCACCCCCCACCCCCAGCGAGCGTCCCACCTCCTCGCCCACTCTGACACACTGCTGCACAGGGGTCACACAGTCAGAGAGCAAGTGCACACCCGATACTAAATAAGAGAAAAGGGAAGAGAAGAAGCAAAGCGGAGAACAACCCAGAAAGAGGAAGACACAGAGACAGAAAGAGAACCAACAGCAAAGGAAGCAGGTGAGGGACAGAAGCAGGGCAGAGAGCTAGAGGCGGACGGAGGGCTGGGAGAGGGGAAGCAGGAAGAATTGATGGGTTGGGGTCCAACAGGCAGAGGAATAATGAGTGAGAGGCCAAGAAGAGGAGGAAAGAAGGGTAGAGGAGGGCAGGAGAGGTGGGAAAAGAAAAGGGATGGAGAGGGAGATGTTCCAAGGAAGAGAGGGGGGATAAAAAGACACCTGGAAAGTCTTGGGACATTATATCCATTCCTTCTGCCTCTCAATGCAACCCCACCTCTGTGGAGACCATCTGCAGGCAGGGTCCTCAGCCCCATTTTTGTGTCTACACAGCCCTTTCCAAGGCAGCTGCTTCCTGAACCCTAGCACCCTACTCCACAATCACGCCTCTCTTCCGGCGTCTTCACACAAGATGCAGGTGCCAATTGGAGCTTTAGTGTCCCCTCCCCGGATGCAAACCTGGAGAAGGAAATGGCAACCCACTCCAGTCTTTTTGCTTGGGAAATCCCATGGGCAGAGGAGACCGGCAGGGTACAGTCCACGGGGTTGTAAAGAGTCAGACATGACTTAGCAACTAAACAGCTGAATGCAAAGACAGTATTTTAGTTGCAGTCTCCACAAGTTCCACTCAGTCTTAGCAATCTGAGTGATGCTTCCTGCTCGAACACAGGGGCTTCTGGGCACAAAATGGGGTGGCTGTGATTAGCTTTGTCTGGAAGGGAAATGTCAAGGGGAAGGTTAGCACTCTCCCCGAGGGTGCAGAGGATGGTGGATAGGTGTGGTCTAACAACCCCCAGGGGTGACTGGTCTGACCAGATGATCTACCTAAGCCCTAAGGCAGGTGAAGATCTGCCAATAAGAAAAACTCTTTGAGTTGAAAATGATGATGAAATTGTTCCCCAGCCTTCTCCTGGGAGGCTCAGCCTGTTAATTCCTGTTAGAAGGCCCTGCTTCTTGAGCCATTTGGGGGAAGAAGCCAGAGATTCACAGATCATCTAACTGAATCCTCCCCATTGTTCAAGGCTCAGCTCAAACCGACTTCTTTCAAACCGGGTACAACTTTCATGGGACCTTTTTTCTCCTGTGAATTCAGTACAACCCGTATATTGATTGCTCCATGTTTAATACCTACCATGGTCATATTTTTCTATAAACATTTTACTTGTTAGATTTACCTGCCCAGCTGGACTGCATGCTTTCCAGGGCAGCAGTGCTTCATGGAAAGAGACCATGGGCTTTGGAGTCAGAGACCTGGACCCTTAGTCCTTACTGAGGTGAGGAGTACCTAACATCCTGAGGTTTAGGAAAAGCCACAGGAGCTTTGTGGGGCAAGGGCACTATTCTGTCCGGTAGCTTCTGCCTGGGATTGGGTCCTCCCACCCAGGGTCCTGGGGGTCAGCAGTGGCCTGGAGCCCGTGGAGCAGACTCAGGGAAAGTCTCACAGCCCCCAGTCCTGCAGCACATTCCTTCTCCTTGTGTGCTGTGACAGGTTAAGATTACCGGCAAACGCACAGTGACAGCATCCTGTCTGTCTCAGAAACTGAAGCCGCCTTCATCTCATTCGTGTCCTAATTTTCTCCTCCTTGTCATCTCCTTTCCCTTCACCACAGCGCTGACATGAAGGCACGTGTGCTAAATCACTTCTATTGTGTCCACTCTTTGTGACCTCATGGACTGTAGCCCACCAGGCTCCTCTGTCCATGGGGATTCTCCAGGCAAGAATACTGGAGTGGGTTGCCATGCTCTCCTCCAAGGAATCTTCGTGACCC
Organism: Aepyceros melampus; assembly: GCA_006408695.1. Classification (NCBI taxonomy): domain Eukaryota; kingdom Metazoa; phylum Chordata; class Mammalia; order Artiodactyla; family Bovidae; genus Aepyceros; species Aepyceros melampus. The sequence continues at coordinate 131,879 of SJXQ01004360.1, read as the reverse complement.
AGGGATCAAACCGGAGCCTCTTACATCTTCTGCACTGGCAGGCTGGTTCTCTATCCCTAGCACCACTGACATGAAAGGACATACCAATTCTCTAGGACTCCCTGCAGAAAACTACCATTTTCGTGTCCCTGATTTGGAAAGCACTGCATACACTGGAACTGAAATAAACTTAGGTCAGCATAACGTCCAAACAAACTGTTTCATTAGCAAAATGCTCACCAGACTTGTTTAATTTTAAATAACAGTAATATCTTTTTTGCACATACATACACACACACATGTTTTTTTTTAAAGTGCCTTCTTGCTCCTTGGAAAGTCATAACAATAAGTATTCTTCCAGAGGACAACTGAATAGCTGCCTAGTCTTTGATTATAAAGGTACATCATAGCTTGCCTAACCAAAATACATGGTCAAAAATTTCTGCTTGAGGGCTTCCCTGGTGCCTTAGTGGTAAAGAATCTGCCTTCCAGTGCAGGAGATATGGGTTTGATCCAAGTAGGTCCCACATGCCTCATGGGCAACTAAGCCCGTGAGGCACAACTACCAAGCCTGTGCTCCAGAGCCTGTGCTCCGCAACAAGAAAATCCACCGCAGGGAGAAGCCCGTACTCCACAGCTAGAGAGGAGACCCCGCTCTCTGCAACTAGAGAAAAGCCGCTGTAGCCACGAAGAGCTAGTGTAACCAAAAATAAATAAATAAAATTACTTTCAAACAAATTTCTGCTCAAGATATATATATATTAGTATTTTAATTATTTTAAATGATTGCTTGTACACACACATAATTATTTCTATAGCATAAAATCTGAATCTGGCATTGATTGGCCGAAAGCTCTTAAGAGTTTTTGATGCTTATTGTTTTACAAAAATCCAGGAATGTCCCACTATTTTACATGACCACCAGTGGTGTGAACATTTCTAGTTCCCTCTGATCTCAGGAAATGAGTCCTCACATGGTCTTTTGATGGTGGTGGTGGTTAGTGGTAGTGCCTTTATGTTGCTTTTAACTTTTGAAGAAATCTTTTTGGTCCTCACTGATAGCATCCCATATATACCAAGGGAACCAAGGACTAAGTTCTTAACTGAAGAGAGGACAAGAGGACACTCCTGCTGGCCATCTGTGCGTATCGTCTAAGAACAGGGCCCTCAAAGGGCCTGGCCCACGGCCCCCGAACACAGCTGTAAGCACAAATCTTCAAGCCCTGCAAACCAGGATCCAGCCTGCTGTCTGCTTCAGTGCACACTTGCCAAGTGAATGAGGAGGTATTTGTTTATTATAGTCACAGCTTCTCCAAAATACAAGGAAAATAATTAGAAATAGGGCAGTTTCTGGAGTGAAGAATGTTTATTACCAACAAAAACAAAAAACAAAATCCCAATCATCTGCCTTACCTTATTTTTCTAATGGTTTAGCTTTTCCAAACCTGAGATTTCCCTCACCAGATAAACAAAGGAAAGATATTTACATTAACAGTATGAGGGGAGGAAGCACTTGCTGCGGCATGCTAACATCTACCACAGAACTGAAACCTACTGCAAGAAGCATCGGACAAGGACAAAAGTCTCTGGAGAAGAGATCAGGACAGCGTAGGCATGTAACTATGTAGCTTACAGTCATGTAGCTTGGAGCCCATGTCAGCATCTCCGTTACCCAAATCCTGTAATCCATAAATAATAATTAAGGTGTCCCTCTCTCACTCTAGGAAAATAACGTGAAAATTAAGCTGCACACATACATGCGGGGGAGCTCTGCCACCGGTGATGTTAATCAGCCTGAAATCCACAAAGGACTCTCTACATTCCCAACCCATTTTTCTGACTTCATCTGAATTTTAGTACCTTCATTGTAGAGTTTTTAGGGGGAAAAACTCTCTGTTAAGAGTTTTAGAATCATAAACATCAGAATTAAAAAGATGCTGCAAATCATCTAACCTTCTAATTTTAAAAATAAGGACACTGTACCTCAGAGATGTTAGAAATGGCAGAACCCAAGACTGTGCAAATCATGACTTAATTCCATCTCCTCTGAAATCCTATTATAGCTTTATTTTTGTATTACTTATATATAGCTGTCTTTTATTAGAAGAATAGGAAAGCATGAACTATACCGGGTATTTGCCCTTAAGAAGTAAACCCTTGTAGTGTCAATTTATTTTGGGTGAAATTTTATTGAAACACAGAGCTAGCTTTTTCATACATGTAGATGTCATTTAGATATTAGGAGACAACACAGCTGAATCCTCGAGTTGAATGGATTTTAAGTATTTTCTAGTATAATTACCTTGACATATGAGGTAACCAAAGACCTCAGAGTTTTTAAATGTATAGTTCAGTTCAGTTCAGTCGCTCAGTCATGTCCGACTCTTTGCGACCCCATGAATCGCAGCATGCCAGGCCTCCCTGTCCATCACCAACTCCTGGAGTTCACTCAAACTCAAGTCCATCGAGTCAGTGATGCCATCCAGCCACCTCATCCTCTGTCATCCCCTTCTCCTCCTGCCCCCAATCCCTCCCAGCATCTGGGTCTTTTCCAATGAGTCAGCTCTTTCCATGAAGTGGCCAAAGTACTGGAGTTTCAGCTTTAGCATCAGTCCTTCCAAAGAACACCCAGGACTGATCTCCTTTAGAATGGACTGGTTGGATCTCCTTGCAGTCCAAGGGACTCTCAAGAGTCTTCTCCAACACCACAGTTCAAAAGCATCAATTCTTCAGTGCTCAGCTTTCTTCACAGTCCAACACTCACATCCATACATGACCACTGGAAAAACCATAGACTTGACTAGACAGACCTTTGTTGGCAAAGTAATGTCTCTGCTTTTGAATATGCTATCTAGGTTGGTCATAACTTTCCTTCCAAGGAGTAAGCATCTTTTAATTTCATGGCTGCAATCACTATCTGCAGTGATTTTGGAGCCCAAAAAATAAAGTCTGACACTGTTTCCACTGTTTCCCCATCTATTTGCCATGAAGTGATGGGACCAGATGCCATGATCTTAGTTTTCTGAATGTTGAGCTTTAAGCCAACTTTTTCACTCTCCTCTTTCACTTTCATCAAGAGGCTCTTTAGTACCTCTTCACTTTCTGCCATAAGGGTGGTGTCATCTGCATATCTGAGGTTATTGATATTTCTCCCAGCAATCTTGATTCCAGCCTGTGCTTCTTCCAGCCCAGCGTTTCTCATGATGTACTCTGCATATAAGTTAAATAAGCAGGGTGACAAGATACAGCCTTGACGTACTCCTTTTCCTATTTGGAACCAGGCTGTTGTTCCATGTCCAGTTCTAACTGTTGCTTCCTGACCTGCATGCAGGTTTCTCAAGAGGCAGGTCAGGTGATCTGGTATTCCCATCTCTTTCAGAATTTTCCACAGTTTCTTGTGATCCACACAGTCAAAGGCTTTGGCATAGTCAATAAAGCAGAAATAGATCTTTTTCTGGAACTCTCTTGCTTTTTCCATGATCCAGCAGATGTTGGCAATTTGATCTTTGGTTCCTCTGCCTTTTCTAAAACCAACTTGAACATCTGGAAGTTCATGGTTCACATATTGCTGAAGCCTGGCTCGGAGAGTTTTGAGCATGACTTTACTAGCATGTGAGATGAGTGCAATTGTGTGGTATTTTGAGCATTCTTTGGCATTGCCTTTCTTTGGAATTGGAATGAAAACTGACCTTTTCCAGTCCTGTGACCACTGCTGAGTTTTCCAAATTTGCTGGCATATTGAGTGTAGCACTTTCACAGCATCATCTTTCAGGATTTGAAATAGCTCAACTGGAATTCCATCGCCTCCACTAGCTTTGTTCATAGTGATGCTTTCTAAGGCCCACTTGACTTCACATTCCAGGATATCTGGCTCTAGGTGAGTGATGTAAGGCCACCCAATTAGGGGAGCATGAGGTGGCAGAGAGTTGGTCACCACTGAACACACATGCCAGTATTACATAATTCCTGGTTCAAGGGTCTTTCTACTATATCAGGCTGGATTTTCTGTTATAGTCAGGTACAGCACTGGATATTTTTAATTTATAAAAATTTTGGATGTTACAAAACATCAATTCATGACTCATTCAGTGTCAAAGGCTGTGCATATGGCCCTCCTATTTTTACTAATTTAAGAGTAATTTTTCCTCTCAAAGTCCAGTAGGTCCGTTGATTTCAAACCATAAGATTAAAAAGACCATAGCCCTGGCCTCTTATGGTGGAAGATGAACTAAGTGCTGAACAGCCAAGTGATGCTGAGGACATAGAACCCCTGTCACTAATGATTAGGTGAAACTTGCTCTTCTCTGCTCCTTCCTTCTGCTGCTGGCCACTTGTCAGAATCTTTCTGGCCAGGCTGCACTGACTGAGACTGCGTTGCCTGCAGCTCATCCATCTGAGGGTGAACACCATTAAACCAAAGCCTCCGGGACTCCCATCTCTTGGTGATAACAGTGTTAGCATCTTCCTCTGTCCCTATCTGTGAGACTTAATCCACATCCCTCTTTGAATCTCAGTTTGCTCATGGATAAAATGGCAGCCTTCACTCTAGCCCTGCAGTCATACAGTCTATGACTTAAGGGATTGCTATGCTGATAACAGTTCAAACCAGTCCATCCTAAAGGAAATTGGTCCTGAATGTTCATTGGGAGGACTGATGCTGATGCTGAAATTCTAATACTTTGGCCACCTGCTGCGAAGAACTAACTCATTGGAAAATACCCTGTTGCTGGGAAAGATTGAAGGTGGGAGGAGAAGGGGACGACAGAGGATGAGATGGCTGGATGGCATCACTGACTCGATGGACTGAGTTTGAGCAAGCTCCGGGAGTTGGTGATGGACAGGGAGGCCTGGCATGCTGCAGTCCATGGGGTTGCAAAGAGTTGGACATAACTGAGTGACTGAACTGAACCATGTTCGTAAAGGGGAAAGAAGGGGTGAACCCAGGTGGCCTCTTGATATACAGCATATAAGTCCTGATCCTTCTTTCTCTGCCTCTCTCCAACCAAGCCAGGCAGTCTGTAGGGGTGGAGTCACATACTTGAGTGGGTGGGAGAATGTTTCAGTGAAAAGAAATGCATGATTCCCAGAAACAACTGGAAGGGCCAGGGAATGACAGGCAAAAGTCAGAAAAGCAGAGATGCTCAGGAACAAAGAAGGAATGACTCAGCCTTATATGAGATAAAACACGCTTAAGGCACAGGCTCAATCCTAGATTTTATCCTTCCAGGTCAAATGTTAGGGAAGTCACGTCCATGCTGGAGGAAATGCTGCCAGTAAGTACTTTGATGCTTTATTGCACTGACTTGGGGCAGCTCTGTAGCAAAGGTTTGCTGTAGTCTACCCAAAGGATGGAGCACACAGTCAACTATTAAAAATCCCTCTGGAAGATTTGCTCAAATGATGCCTCCTCCGGCCCAGCAGTGAGGCGCACATGTAAATCTGAAACCACTGACTGGAGTTGGACTTACAAACCTTTCTTTCAAACTGTTACCAAGCTCAATCAGACACTGTCTACCTCCTCATCCTATGATTCAGATCCCAAGATGGTACAGTTCTACAGGGAACCCTTCACATTTGTGGTCTGTTTATTTATTATGATAATTTTCTGGCAGATATCAAGAACAGGTTTTAAAGAAAGAGCAGCAAAGGACAAGAATCAGGGCAGCCTATTCCAAACTGACATAAACACCCATTATGGGCAAAGAGAACAGGGAGCTTAAGTGTATGTTACCTATGTGCGCATGAACAACAATAGATGGGGCGATGTCATGATAGCTCTAGTTAGGGTACCTAGATCTCACACTATTTTTATCAAGATGACAACCTTAAACAAGTAAGACTACTAACAAAATGTGAGGCCCCCGTAAGAACAAAAGTCCAGATTCCAGCAATGGGTGACCTACAGAAATTCTATTTTTAGTCTGGAAAAACTCTATGATGCAACAAACTCCCTCCCAGGCTCACTAGGGGCTTGCAGAGAGCTCTGGAAAGCCTCAGAATTAACAATAACCTTAATAAAAAGAGGGAGACTCAATCCAAACCCAAAACACTGCTAACTGCAGAGTTTATACATATGACACAAATCTGGAGCATTTCAGAAGGTCTGATGAACTGGATCACCGGTGAGGATTAGACAAGAGTTCCCACCTGGCTTCCAAGTAAGTCACACTGAATAACTGCTTGTAGCAACAAATGTTAATGATCTCTTCTCACTCTCAAAACTGGACTATATTTTTAGTGTTCTCTTTTTTAAAGTCCCACTCCAGTGTTCGTGCCTGGAGAATCCCAGATACAGAGGAGCCTAGTGGGCTGCCATCTCTGGGGTCACACAGAGTCGGACACGACTGAAGTGACTTAGCAGCTTTTTTAAAGTCAGGTTTAATGAGGTATAATTTACATAGAGTAAGTTTCACCTTTTTACAGAGCAATTCTGTGGGTTAGAAAAAAACTTATAAAATTTGTGGCCACCATCACAATCAAGATATAAAAATGGTTTCATTACACCCAAAATTCCCTTGTGTGCCCCTTTATAATCAACCCCTAACCCTAGCTTCTGATTTTTAAAAAACCAGACTGTATTATAATATAAATTTCAACACTGTTTAGACTTCCTCTTAAATATTTACTATATATCACTGATCCTAAGACATTACCCCCAACACACACACTCCTAGATTTAAACATTCTCAAATTACGATGTGTCTTATAATCAATGGCATTTTACCATTATAACTGAGAAAAAATTTTATTTTTAGGAGTATATAAAATAATGATGTGTCATAATCTATAGTACCTTAAAAAATCAGTGAAGTATAATATTAAGTTTTCATTGAATACTTACTATGTGCTAAGCATCCTGCTGCTGCTGCTGCTAAGTCACTTAAGTCGTGTCCGACTCTGTGTGATCCCATAGACGGCAGCCCACCAGTCTCCCCCGTCCCTGGGATTCTCCTGGCAAGAACACTGGAGTGGGTTGCCATTTCCTTCTCCAATGCATGAAAGTGAAAAGTGAAAGTGAAGTCGCTCAGTCATGTCCGACTCCTAGCGACTCCACGGACTGCAGCCTTCCAGGCTCCTCCATCCATGGGATTTTCCAGGCAGGAGTACTGGAGTGGGGTGCCATTGCCTTCTCCGGCTAAGCATCCTACTGGGCACTAAAAGTATGAATATGACAACATGGACCATAAAGAACTATCACTCAAGAGGAGAGAGAAAACCAGTTATAATGTGGGCCTGTCTGTAACACAGGGCTATCCACTCGCTGGCACTAAATAAAATTACCCACCCTTCTTTCAGACACAATTCTGCCCCAGTTCATACTGTTTCATGTTCACAGGCAATGAGGAGGGAAGGACCATTCAGTTCCACTCTGCTCATTCCAGGAATGAGTTACGGCCACACCATCTGACAGATCTCCTGGGAACAATCCAGTGATTTCTTCCCTAATTCGTTGCTGTGGTAGAGGGGGCTGTTCCTCGTGTGCGACAGCTGCACGCCTTTTATGACCACGTCAAAAGACAAGTCACTCCAAATAAGCGCTCAGTCTGGGGGAGGCAGCTACTCCGAAGCTTTCACACACATGCCTCAAAGTGCCCAGATTCTCCCCTGGACACATTTTAAAGCAGAAGGAAGAGAAGAAAAGTTAGCATCCTTACCTGGTTCTTGAAAGTGCTCTTCATTTGATAGAGTTCTAGACAAGATAAGTATTAATGCTTCTTTAAACTGGTCAAAATGCACCTGAAAATAAAGAATTCAACATAAATTAAAAGTGTTTTCCATAGCCTTAAGGAAGCAAACCCATGTACAGGGTTCCAGAACCATTTGTTAGCATCCTGACAGCCTTGAAGGGAGTCCTAGAACCTGTTTTTGTTCCTGTTTCTTCTTTTCTCTAAAGCACTAAAGGGAAAATGGGATGATCATTTTATACACCAGAGTCACCAACACCAATATCAACATTTGTTCAACTCTGAGGGGGAAAATTACACAGCAAAATCCTCTTTATTAACTCAGAAGAAGATAGGTTCTGAACTCAGTTTCTTTTATTTTTCTGAACAAGACCAGAAGAGAAAGATGTGAGGTTAGACACTAGAAAAAATTTTCCAAGTAAATGACCCTTTTTAACAATGTGCCAAAAATGCTTTCATCTCTTAAGATACTCTAGAAGAGAGTAAACTACCTTTCAAGGATGACTTGAATACAGTCTTGCCTCAGGCAAGTAGATGACGTTTATCTTCCAAGGCCCCTAATTCTATAAACAAGTAGAAATCAATAGTATACACAAAGGATAAAAGAACCTTGGGAAGCATGCTCCCGAATTCTTAAAAATACAGTTACCTTGACTAAAGTAGGACGGAACCTGAGTTTTACTTAAGTAAATACTCAGAATTGGTTATTGAAGCTTTATCTAATGTTTTGTGAGTACAATTTTGCACCAATATCCTTATCCGTTTCCTTGGCACATAAGGGAGAGTCTCTCTTCTCTTGGTGTGGTCCACAAACGGGACTGTTGGTATCATTTATAACTTTCATTATTAAAAAGAAAAAAGGGGGGGAGGTTTGTACAATTCTTGAAAACAAACAAACAAACTCAGAACTGGGATATTAAGGTAGTAAAATGGTTTTCTTTATAGCCAAGTACATTATTCTATAACTTAAATTCACATGATCTCCCCATGGGGCAGAAGCGAGAGATGGTATTTCTTCTCACCATAATTATAGTTTAATAACATGATACCTATTTATACAGAAGCCCATATGTAAATACAAAGTTGATAAATTCATAATGTGTGCTGCTGTGGGTCTCTTTGGGACATCATTACAAAACATTGCCTAGGAGTTTAAATATAGGTGACAGATAAAAACCACTTCTGAATTAAATGTGGAAAAGCAGCAAACCTCATTAGTTATCTAAACAATAAAGGAAACAAATCATATGTCTTATTCATGTAAATCAATGCAAAAGAGAGGAATCCACTGAGATTCATGTGTCATAAAACTGTATATGCTTGCAATTTACCACACTCCCCCAAAGTCCATGTGATTTCTCTACCACATTCATTTTGATTACTTGAAATTGCTTTCTAAATCATATTCCTTTAGATCACACATCCTAAAAGCATATTTATGGAGCCAGAGCAGAAGTCTATTAAGGAAGGGCGGGCATCTGCTAAGGAGCCAGTGAAGGATTAAAAGATCACAGAATTATAAACTGCTCATAGGTTTCACAGCTGACAAATCACAGAAATACTTGGGAGTGGAAAGAGGGCCAGCTTTTGGCAGTGGCAGATGTGTGTCAGGCACTGTGGCATCCAGCTTCGGTTAACCAGGGGCAAGACCATCTTCCCAACCAACCAGCTCACAGACTTCACATACCTAAGCCCCTCCTACTCAGGGCATCTCCCACACTGGCATCTATGACTTCCTACCAGGATCATGCCTTCCTCTCAGGGTGGGCAGGAGAAAGGTGAGGAGCGAAGGCTCTATATGCTGGAGCCAGCTGGCTGGAGGTTCTGACTCTGGCTCAGCCACTCACCTGCTTCTGTGAAATGGCTCAATTACTAAACCTCTGCAAGCTTTAGTCTGCTCCTCTTGAAAAGCGGGGCTATGGAACAACTAATTTTTATGATTCATTCAGCAGATATTTCTTGGGCCACTGCTATGTGCCAGGCCCTATGCTAGGCCCTGGTGATAGAGCCTCCATATTCTCAGGAATGGTCACAAGGAGTCAGGCAGGTACTTTGCCAAAAGCATTGCACGTATTTTATGTTATGTATGCTACCTCCCTCATAACAGCTTTAGGGAGATAAAATGAGAGTTACATAAAGTGTCTCAAACGTCCTAGCACGTGTGCAGTTCAGTTCAGACACTTAGTCGTGTCCAACTCTTTGCAACCCCATGGACTGCAGCACACCAGGCTTCACTGTCCATCATCAACTTCCAGAGCTTGCTAGGTACTCAGTAAGTGGTAGCAGCCACTAGCAATAGGACCAGGAATGGGGTGACTGGAAGTAGTTTCACCACTTTCACAAAGAAATGGCCATGTTTTCCAAGCAAAGCGACTGACTGTGAGAGTGACTCAGTCAACCAAGTGCAGGGCAGGCTGAGAGCAGGAGCTCCGGGAGCCTGCCTCCCCCAGGATCTGTGCAGCTGCCCAGCTCCAGAAGAGCAGGCCTGGTCTGCTGTGCTCAGGGACCCCAGCTCCTTGATTCTACTCTCTCTTAGGGAATCAGTGAAGCGAGTCGCTCTGTTGTGTCCGACTCTTTGCGACCCCATGGACTATAGCCTACTACGCTCCTCCATCCATGGGATTTTCCAGGCCAAGAGTACTGGAGTGGGTTGCCATTTCCTTCTCCAGAGGATCTTCCTGATCCAGGGATCGAACCCAGGTCTCCCGCACTGTAGGCAGACACTTTACCCTCTGAGCCACCAAGGAATCAGTAGGCATGACTAAATGAAACTGGAGTCCCTCGTTGCCACAGTTAATGAGTTGAAGAGGAGGAGGCTCCTGTTTCAAAAGGGTGGTTTCTGATTTGAGACTTTCACATCCTTTATTCCTGACTCTGTGGACCTCTGCTGGGTCTTCTCAAGGTGGCAGTTTTGATAGAAGTCACTGGAAAGAGCCCTTCAGAATTTTGTCCTAATGTAGTTCAACCCAGTGAGGACTAGCCACACAGATGACTCAGGGGTCTCTGTATCTCAAATTTACTCCCCTAACCCCCACTGCTAAATGGGAAAGAGATTCAGTTACTAGAAAGTTATATTAATGCAAGTCTTGGGGGCATTATTGTAGGTTCATTCTCTCCTGGACATTTAGCCAGCTGACTCTCACAACATCCAGGAGAGACAGGCCCCATACATGTGTTATTAGTCTGTTTGATAGTGTCCCATAAGTCCCTTCTGTTCTCTATGTCTGTCTTTTGCTCCTGTGATGAGATGAATTTTACTGCCCTATCTCAAGGCAGGCATCATTCTGCTAAATTGAAAGCAGAGAGGCTCAGAGGAGGCATGTCCTTTCCCAAGGCTGCTGGTCTTGAAGTGACAGAATACCAGGAGAACACAGGCCTTCTGCCTGGACTCATCAAAGTCCAGCCCCCTGCCCATCCCAGGCCCCTCTCACTCCTGGTCTGACCTCCCAGGGAGATCCCTCTGTTGCTCCAGGTCACACCAACTTTACACAATGTCACCAGGTGTAAAGCCGGACACTGAGGCTTCAGGACACAAAGCCTCTCCTGAAGGACACGCAGGCAAGAGTACACATAACTCTGCCCTCCAGTGGTTTACCAGCTACAGTCCAGATTCTAGAGGGTGGGAGGGGGGACAAGGGAAGAAAGTCGATTAGCAACTACAAGGCTGAAACTGGCAAACGTTTTGAGACACAAAAAAATGAAAAGAAAAAATAATTCCACTGTTTGTGAGTGATTTTATATATATATAAATATATATATATTATCTATCTATCTATCTCACAACTTCTTTACCCTTGGACATCTATGTTACTTCCATGTCCTGGCTATCGTAAACAGTGCTGCAGTGAACACTGGGGTACATGTGTCTTCTTAAATTACGGTTTTCTCATGGTATGTGCCCAGTGGTGGGATTGCTGGGTCATATAGTAGTTTTATTCCTAGTTTTTAAGGAATCTCCAGCCATAATCATGGCTATTATCAATTTACATCCCCACCCACAGTGCAAAAGTGTTCCCTTTTTACTCAACCATAAAAAGGAACAAATGTGAATCAGTTGAACTGAGGTGGATGAACCTAGAGCCTGTTATACAGAATGAAGTGAGTCAAAAAAAGAAAAGCAAATATCGTATATTAACACATATATGTGGAATCCAGAAAAATGGTATTGATGAACCTATTTGCAGGGCAAGAATAGAGACGCAGATATATAGATCAGACTTGTAGACATAGTTGGGGGGAAAAGAGGCTGGGACGAAATGAGAAAGCAACATTGACATATATACTGTGTAAAATAGCTAGTGAGAAGCTGCTATACACCACTAGGAGCCCAGACTGGCACCCTCTGATGACCTAGAGGTGTGGGATGGAAGGGTAGAGGGAGGCTCAAGAGGAAGGGGATAGACATATAGCTATGACTGATTCATGCTGCTGTATGCCAGACAGCAACACAACACTGCAAAGCAATTATCCTCCAATTAAAACAAACAAACAAACAAACAATCAGCAGCTCTAAAAAAAAAAAAAAAAAAAGCTGGTAGGGGCTCTGATAAAACAGTATGTCCTAGTAGGCCAACAGGGAAAAGGACAGTTTTCTGAATCTGACTTCTCCAAGATATTCACAGGCAGAGATTAAAAGTTTCCCAAATGTACTTAGGATGTATTAAATCAGCTACATTTTAGAAGGAAAAAAGTTTATAAAAGACTAAACATGATTATTAACTCAGGGGTTCTTCATAATCCAACATTGTCTATCTGGGTAACAACTTCTTCCTCCACAAGAAGAACCTACAGATCTAAAACAAACACCTGGCAGGCTGATCAAAACAACCGGAGCAGCTGTAAGTCTTAACTTGATCTTTATTTTCCTTCTTGTAAGGACAGAGACATTGGACCCTCTGCCTTAAACAGCAGTAAATTCCACATCTTTCAAGAGAGTTCTCTAATAGAGGCAGGTGACTGCTATATTTCATCGGTGCTCATGATTACTGATGGGGCAGAAAAGCCCCTCAGGGCACAACTCAGAACCAAAAAAATGTGAATAAATGCCCTATATTGTGAAGAAAAGTGCAGCCAAGGGCTCACTCAGTTCAGTCCCTGAAATTTTTAAGTACCATTTTTATCCTCCCAAGGAGCTTTACTATTGTGTTCTGTTAAAAGTGAGAAGTCTTCAGAAATATTCAATGTAATTAAATCTCACACGGTAACCAGCTTTGATATCCATGCATACCTTGGTAGGTACCCCCTCATTTGAATAATAACTGCTGCCATTCATTTTATAAGCATCCCTATACCTTGTATGCCTCAAAGGGCAGTTTCCAGCAATGGGAAAATTACCTGACTAACTAAAAACACACCTGACATTCAAACTAAATTAACAGGAAGACTAGTCAAATCTGATATTTTCTGTCATGTGTCACCAGTGCTTAATAGAAATTTACTTCATCTTTCTTCCTCTCCAAATTTCATAGGAATGCTTTTTGAGAAACACAATTTGCCTCTCTGAAAAAAAGAATTTAAGCATGGCATAATAAACAGATGCTATTTCAAACCACACACACAAAACCCTGCAACAGGAAACAGAAGGAGGAACTTAAATTGCATGAAATCATCTCGTGCAACATGGAGATCAGATCCACACAGGTTTCCCCATGTGAGCGGGCAGCACCTCAAACAGACCCGAGATGAGAGGGCTTAAGCCACATTCAACACAGTGCACTTATTGGACCAAAGGCCTACGTAACTCTCATCACACTTAGGAGGTTTGCATCTACTAATACAAGGAGAAATCAAAGAAAGGACTTTCAAAACGTTAAATGTTAGCTGAAATGGGTATAGAAATACGGACTCACAAGAAGGTTGATGTAGAGTAAAAAACCACTGACAGCATTATGCAAAGAGAAATGACACAGAAGAACAAAGAGACCTGGTTTCATAATGAAAGATTCAGTTACAAAATATTTTCTTCTAAATACAGCATTTGGGTTATTGCAGCTTAAAAGTTATTTACTGAAAACAACGTGGAAAGAGGCCAAGGCCATTTTCAAAGGTGGGTTTATAAAGCCTAAAGCAACCATATAGAGTTGTACTCCAAGACAGTTCCAAGGAGTTCTGCCTACAGATGGAAATAGATACAAACCACCGCCACTCAAGAGAGTTGCTAGTGATTCCATTCTCCACCTGAATGAGCTTTCTCAGAAAACCATTCCTGGGAACTCATCATATATCAAAAACCTACTCTCAGTGTGTAAGGGATAGAGGAGCAGAGTGTACAGAGAGACACAGGACACAGTAGTTACCTACTTGCCTGGCTCCAAAATAAGCTTCTGACACATACAATCTAAGGCAACTTCATCACAATCTAATAAGGAGGATATTATTTTTTTCATTATACAGATGAAGAAACTGAGGCTCAAAGTATTTAAGATAACGGGTATACATGGCTAAAAAGCAGCAGGAATCAGTACCTGAATTCAGATCTGATTCAAAGACTGCTTCTACAGCATATGGTCTCCATTGCTGGGTGTGAGGGTGAGGAGTGGGAGGTGGAGGTCATGAGAGGTGGAAGGTAGGGGGTGAGGGATGGGGGGTCGGGGGTGAGGGCGAGTTGCAGGGGATAGAGAATGAGATCCATATTTGTATAGTGCAGTCTGAGGAGAGACGCATTCAAATTCAGGGACTGGAAAATCTGGGTTCCCATCTCAGCGCTGCTTCAAATGAGTTGCCTGACCTTGGACAAGTCATCATCTTTTTCCCAAGTTCTGGGTTCTAGGTTTCTCTGTCATACAGATGGACACTGAAGTGTAAAATCTGTGCTGGACACTGAAGAACTTTCAGTCCCCTCCATCCAAACAAGAAGCTACTCATAAAAGTATAAACGGAATACTGTAGAAGCCTAATGACCATGCCTGATCATTTCACTATTTTCTCTGGTGAGACTGACGGCCTTACTGAAATAGAGTAGGTAGAAAAGAACAGCTATTTAGCACTTGCTCCTGCCTCTTGTTGAGAATGGAAGGTCTTTCCAATGGGCTTCCGTTCGTTCTTACTTTATGCCAGGTTAATGCCTTGCGAGGGTCACAGTACACAATACCAAAGGCAATTTTGCTGTGAGGTTGATAAGAAAGTATTAATAAAGAAAAGTAGCAAGTCTTGTAATCTCTTAATCAGGTCTTTTTGGCTATAAATGTGAATTATAGATCCTTAGGAGTTTAAGTCAACCCCAGATGACATGGTTGTAAAGGAATGGAGTGATGGTTTACATAGAGTCACAAGATCAAAATAGAACCAGAAAATGTCCCTCAGAAGTACAAATTATCACCACCAGAAAGTACTGCCGTACTTCTGATCCACTTTTCAAATGGTTAAAACGTGTATTGTTCTTGTTGTTCAGTCACTAAGTTGTGTCTGACTTTTTGCGACCCTATGGACTGCAGCATGCCACGCTCCTCCATCCTTCACTATTTCCTGGAGTTTGCTCAAATTCATGTCTGTTGAGTCGGTGATGCTATCTAACCATCTCATCCTCTGCCGCCCCCAGTGACTGCTAAGCTGCTGCTAAGTCACTTCAGTCGCGTCCGACTCTGTGCAACCCCATAGACGGCAGCCCACCAGGATCCCCCGTCCCTGGGATTCTCCAGGCAAGAACACTGGAGTGGGTTGCCATTCCTTCTCCAATGCATGAAAGTGAAAAGTGAAAGTGAAGTCGCTCAGTTGTGTCCGACTCTTCGCGATCCCATGGACTGCAGCCTACCAGGCTCCTCCACCCATGAGATTTTCCAGGCAAGAGTACTGCCGCCCCCAGTAAAAGAAATCTTAAAAAGCTTAATGAAGTGGGAACAAACAAACCAGCAGATCACCATATAAAATTAAACATGATGTTTATAAAAGAACTCCAAGCACTTGAAAATGAAAAGTGGGGAAACTGGGTGGAATTATATATTTGTACAGTTATCAAATTTTAATACAAAAATTCCAAATTCCTTTGATAACCAAAGCCCACATACATTTGGTACTCTCTGGAAACCATGGGTAAGTTCTGCTACTATATGGTTTGTTCTGATTCTAGAGAGTGTCAAGGATGTGAGATGTTAATTCTTTATCATCCAGACTCATATTAAAGAGGACATCAGGGAAACTCAGGAGGCAGCTTTGTCTTAAAGTTAGAATGTTCTATGAGGAAAAGAAAATGTATTTTTAAAACTGGAACTAACTAAAGGCTTCAACAAAAGCAAGGTAAATTATCATCTTTATGTTCTGATTTCTAATAAAGGAGGTAGAGAGGTACGTGGAAACTCTTCATTTAAAAGACTAAACAGGAAGCACCTACAGCTAGAATCAACTGCTTAGATGAAAACTTGGTTTAATAAGTGAGCTAAGATGGTTCTCTTTCTTAAATGTTTGTAGCACTTACTTCCAGTACTATTCACCTACCAGGAATGTTACCTAATCAGTCTAGTCTATAAGTTCCTCAGTATCTTGTGGGGTCTGACCCGCCTGACCGGTGCTTACCTGATAACAAAGTTACAAG
Source organism: Aepyceros melampus (assembly GCA_006408695.1). Classification (NCBI taxonomy): domain Eukaryota; kingdom Metazoa; phylum Chordata; class Mammalia; order Artiodactyla; family Bovidae; genus Aepyceros; species Aepyceros melampus. The sequence goes on along the minus strand of SJXQ01004360.1, from coordinate 115,688 downwards.
TAGAGCTCTTTTGATAATCTAGTAGGAAACACCAACCAGTAATGTCCTGTTTCCTTTAAATCAGTGATCCACAATCTCTGGGCATTCCAAACTCTTACAAGATAACTACCAAGTGCGTGCAGGCTAAGTTGCTTCAGTCATGGATAACTCTTTGTGACTTACAGACCACAGCCTGCCAGGCTCCTCTGTCCATGGGATTCTCCAGGCAAGAATACTGGAGTGGGTTGCCACTTCCTCCTCCTGGGGATATTCCCAACCCAGGGATTGAACCTACGTCTCTTGGGTCTCCTGGACTGGCAGGCAGATTCTTTACCACAAGCACCACCTGTGAAGCCCACCCACTCTGGTCAGGGGAATATGACTTCAAGTCTTTGCAAGAGCAAAGAGGGCAATCTGAGGGCCAATTAATAAAATATATAAAAATGGCAAGTTGATTTAAGTTAGTTTTCTTAATAACTGTCAAAAGAAATATTAGGCTTAAAAAAAAAGAACAAGAAGTTACAAAAGATGGATCTTAAGATAAAAAATAAATAGATAATATTCATATTCTTAGGTGAGGGGGGAAATGCTTTTTACCATATTTCTTTTTCAAGAAAAAAGATTAATTCAGTCTAATTCCAAAGGAGGTAAAACTTATTTATTTTGTTTTGTTTAAAAATTATACTTGGAATTCTCCGGCAATTCAGTGGGGAGAACTCTGCACTTTCACTGTCAAGAGTCTGGGTTCAATCCCTGATCAGGATACTAAGATCCTGCAAGTCAAGCAGTGCAGCCAAAAAAAAAAAAAAAAAGGGAGTAAATGCATCAATTCTTTAAAAAAGAAATTATATTTATTATGATATAAAAGACAAAATTAAAACCACAAGCATGCAGGAAGCTGATGGATATTAATGTACTCAAAAGCCAATTTAATGGAAAAGTTTACAATAAACATAAGTTGCACCCATACCAAAAAGCCATTAGAATGCTGACATACGGGACACATACAATACGTATTTGTCAAATTAACGAATAGACGAATATACTTAGGTTTGTCATGCTATTATTCTTTCTCCTTTTTTATTAAGCCAAACTGCTAACTCTGACATATTTTTCTATAAATACCATCTAAAGAGAGGGAAGGTGCTGGCATTAGAAACAATTTATAATTTTATAATTCTACAACTTATGATCCGTATTAATATATCATGGTGGTAGAACTTAGAATTCTCCAGTGAAGTCTAAAGAATTTTTTTCCTTACAATTTAAAATTGTAGACCATATAGAGTATCTTAACAGCATATGGTGCAGTTTATGTGATCATCTGAGAATAATTCAGTTTCATAAAAAATGCAAATTTAACAGTAGTGCATTAATTCATGCCAACTCTGCTCTCAAGACAACCACCAGGGACCTTCCCCATGAAATCAATATGCATACATCTATTTAACTTTTATCACTGGATAAGTAAATATCACGCTATAGACCACTTAGGTATTCATTATTCACAGGCCAAGAGCAAATTTAAAAGTGGGTTGGCAGCATCAAGTTGCTAACGAATCAATCAATAACTGGTCCAGTGTGCTAGTCTGCCAAATGAGGGCAAAGACGCACAGCACTGGAGAGTGGCTGTCAGTCGCTGCCAAGGAGCAACCTGTTTACAGCAGAGGGCTCTGTGCTTCCCTGGCTCTCAAGGAAACCTGAAGTCATACTCTGTCTTCCCTGCCTTTAATAAGCATGATCCTATCCCTCAGATATGAAAGGACTCAGATCCCTAAGAACCACAGTGGGAAATGAGATTCTGTTGGCTTCTGATAGTGTCTGAGATGGAGAAAGAACAAGAAAACTGTTGAATGACTTACACGATGAGGAGCAAGTGGTTTAATTCTCAAAGCTCCCATTTTGGTTGCTTTCAAAGCAAGACTTTTGCTTTTTTTTTTTTTTTAGGGATCACATGTATTTATAAGCAGCTAATCCTCCCCCAAAGTTACCAAAAATGGTTTCACTTTTGCAAAAATCTCATACTTTCTTTAAGTATGAGTCCTGTTAGATGCCACCTTCATGGTGCCAAGCCCCCAAGAGCATCATCCCCTGTACATTAACTTCAGGATGCTCACCACTCCTATTTCCCATCACAGAGTGCCAGTACACTGCCCTGTGTCTGAGGTCACCTGCCCAATGTTTCAGTTAAGAGGCAGCGAAAATGAAAGGAAGAAAAGGAATTTGGTCTCTAGAAGAAAGCTGAGCTTCACAATTGCTTCCTTGATTTACACCCTGTGATAAAAACAAACATCTACAAACTGTCGGCAATGGCAGCAACAGAGCTCGGAAAGTACTGCCCACTTTTCCTTCTCATCCATTCAAAAAACCAATAGCGAGATTCAACCCAAAGCCAAACAAATGATGCTTTCAACTTTAATCATGAGAATTGAAGACACTAGCAGGTCATGACATCCTTCTCACCAACAGCAAGAGGAACCACTTTCACCTCTTACTCATCTCTGTGACCTGATCTACAAGGAGAACATGACTATTTGTTTTCATAGGTAAAAGTTAACATCAGCACACATGCACATCCCTGCTGGAAGCAAGTCATGCTGGGTTTTAAATGAATCTGCACAGTATTTATTTACCCTCCTGTCTTATTTCTTGGGTGAAAGGTTTAATTAATACTTTATCCTACAAACAGTCCTCACAAGAAATAGCTTTATGTTTATAGTTTATGCTGCTCTTCCTGGGAAGGCGGTTTTCTCACTGTAAGTTCCTTCACTTCAATGAAAATCTCAGCCCCCTCCTTTGATGAGTGTGGAGTCCATAAAACGCACCACAAAGAGTTGGAAAACATCCTCAGTACCTTTTTCTTTTCTCATCTAAGATGCTCAGTGTACACTGTCACTCCAGAGCACAAACTAAAGTAGGCCCTGGCCACTGCAGCAAGCTGCACTGCCGTGTCGCTTCCATTACATCCCACCTCCCACCCCCCGCTGTTTATCAGGTTAACAGCTAAGAGCACACAAGGCTAGAATGTTAGAAACAAGCTGCCGAGCCTGTGGTTTGCTCCACCCTCCCCCAACCCCACAGCACAGAAACCGCACCAACTTCCCAGCGCCCGCCTCTCTGCGGGCCTTACCCGGCCCAGGAGGTTGTCCTGAAGCAGCGTCTCCTGCAGCACTGGGGCGACCTCCTCCAAGCTCAACATGTGGCAGAGGTCGGTGAGCTCCTCCTGTCCCAGGGATCCGGTGCCGTCGTGTCAAAACTGTCAAACAGCTCCTTGAGTCGGGCCTCATGCTGGTCCTGCTCTGCCTCATCCATCCCATCGCCCGCAGCGCTCACCTGCGCGGGACAGAGATAAGGCCTGGTCATGGCAGCGCTGGGGTCCTGCCGCCCCTTGCATGCCGCCCCCACGCTTGCCAGTCCCTTGGGAATGCTGTGTCCTGGGCCCCTCATTTCAGTCGATCGGGGCCTTGCGAGGGTCAGCGGGGGAGGGACGAACACTGCACACCTCCCAGTGAAGCCTTTGGGCCTCCAGGACCCAGTCCAGGCCAGAGGAGCTCCCGCACACACTCACACCAGGTGCATATCCACGAGCTCAGGTCCTGGCGGGGTCACCAAGAGGAAGGAGTCTCCCGGGCAGAAAGGCGCCTTTCTCTCCTGCCCAGCCTCAGGCAGGCAGCCAGTGTGTCAGACTCAAGACTGAGAGTGGTCAGGACTTAGAGAAGGTGAAAACCCACTCCTGCCATCCAGCCCTTCCAAATGAAGTGATTGTTAGTGACAACAGGCTGCAGGACCAGAGCGTCCGTGCAGTACAGTAAGCTCTAGAAGACCTGCCAGATGTTGCAATCTGCCAAACTGTTTCATTTCTCTCTGTCCAGCCTAGTTGCCCCTCTTTGTAGTCAGACCAGAGGGCTGCAGCAAAGAGGCACTGGGTGAACATGTCTGATAGAAAACCACCCCTCTTTACACGAGACCAAATGCCTCTTACATGAGTTCCTCAAAAAATGGCAACTCAATTAACTTCACTGCTGCAATTAGGTGTGGTGTGACAGGAAGAATATTCCCTGAAGCTTGCTTTAGCCCCAGGGAGCTTTAGGTAAAGCTTAGTTGCCTAGAGAAAGAGGAAAACACCACTTCAGCCTTTTAGAAAGACAGTGAGATTTGAAAGAACCACAGACCACTTGTGAATCATGTAGGATCTTGGGACCCTCTACAATCTAGACCACTGAACCTCTGTACTCCTGGTGAAGAGGTCTTCCATCTCTCTGACCCCCCCAACTCCAGCCCTTCCATTTTTCCATCTTTCACAGGATTCATGAAAACACAGTTGTCAATAACTCTCAGAATCATTTTTGTTAAAATATATATCGTAAAATTCTAGGTCCCTTCCAGTTGAAGAACGAAATTTGGTTTTCTGCTTGCATAATCATTCACTTCTATTGTGTTGGGATTTCCAGTGAAAGCCTGAAACATTTGCATCTGAAGGTACCTTCACCATGATGCAATGGAAGCCAAGCATGACAGACATATACACCCTTGAGAGGGTGACCTCAGCCATCTCAAACACGACTTGCAGCATTAGCCTCTTGACTATAAAAAGCAGCACCCTAAAAAATAAATAAAGTATTTATCTTGCCAATATAATTTTTCTTGGGATAAAAAAGATAACATGGAATCCACTCTATTAACAGAATTTTGAGTGTGCGGTACCGCATTGTTCACTATATGCACTGTTATACAGCAGCTCTCTAGAACTTTTCCATCTTGCATGACTGAAACTCTGCACTCACTCCCCAGTAACCCTCCATTTCTACTCTGCTAGCCCGTGGCACACCAATATTCTACTTTTAAAAGCACACATTTAAGTAAATCAAGTCCTGGATCAGAAAACTGTAACCTAGAGGTGATGTTATTGGAGAAGGAAATGGCACCCCACTCCAGTATTCTTGCCTGGAGAATCCCAGGGATGGGGGAGCCTGGTGGGTTGCCATCTATGGGGTTGCACAGAGTCAGACACGACTGAAGCAACTTAGCAGCAGCAGCAGCAGCAGCACAGGTGATGTTATAGGGCAGATCTTTACAATCACGGGGACCACACACATTAAGATGTTGCACACAGCCAGACCTGAAAATAAACAAGCCTTCCAGAACACATCAGTGCTGCTCTAGGTTGGGTTGCCCTCTTTCCTCAGACAACTGTTCAAAACATGACAAGCTAACACAGAGCAAACAACCATCCCAAGGGTCTCAGCAGAACTCAGTGAACTCAGAAGATGGATCAAACAGCTAGGCTGTCATTAAAGGGATAGAGGTAATGTTCTGCTCCAGGCTTCTGGTCTCCAAGGTCTCCTCTCCTAATTATCAGTTTCTCTATTATGCTGCTGCTAGCTCTGGCTGCCTTCCCAGGGTTGGTCTGTTGGCTTAACTAATCACCACGTAAATGTTTACAAAATAACTTGAGAGTGTGACATAAACATCAAAACACCAGAAAGGAACAACCAAGGTGTTAGGCAAAGCTATAACCCACTCCAGTATTCTTGCCTGGAAAATCCCATGGACAGAGGAGCCTTGCGGACTACACTCCATGGAGCTGCAAAAGAGTTGGACACAACTGAGCAACTAAGCACAAAAGTTAGGAATTTAGACAATGCCAAGGCTTGGCTAATGAAATTCGCTTAGCGTCTGCCCACCTCATCATCAACTAAGATCTGTTGAGAATCCCCAAGATGAGAGGGATTTTCAAGGTTGTCACAGCTCTCAGACTTAGTCTCTGAGTTTTACAGTCCCCTGGGCTAGAATTTTTTAAAATTTATTTATTTTTCATTTTTTTGGCCATCTTTTTTTATCCCAAGAAAAATCATATTGGCAAGATATACTTTTTTTTTTTTTTAAGGTGCTGCTTTCTATAGTCAAGGGGCTAGTTCCCGTGGCATGTGGGGTCTCAGTTCCCCAAGCAGGAATTGAACCCAAGAGCCCTACAGTGAAGTGTGGAGTCTTAACCACTCAACTGCCAGGGGAGTCCCTAGGCTAGAATCTGATCAACTTCATAAACGTTAGACTATTCTGCTTCTTCCTGATTTTGAATATTTTTTTAAAATGCAGAAGTGAAAGAACTTTAACACTTCCCCTTTTAAAAATTACTTTTAAGGAGTGGAAACTTGTCCATCTAAACCAATGAAAGAGGACCATAAAAATCACAACAGTTATGTGTATCTGAGTTTATTCACCCATTGGCAACTGTAACCATATTTGTTTTCTAGTTTGTGAGTCTGTTTCTGTTTTGTAAATAAATTCATTTGTACTTCAATTTAAAAAGAAAAACACCTCGCAATGTGCTAAGAAGTCTCAATCTTATTCATGGCTTTGAACCTGATAAACTATCACATCCTGCTCTTTACAAGGTCACTGGATTTTCACTAATTCAAACCTTTCATCTCATAGCAATTTTCCTTTTTTATGTCTTTATTTCATCTCCCTCCTTCCCAAGAACTGTGCTCAGTAAAACAGTCTTTTGACTTAACAGGAAAAACAGCCCCACTCCTGCAGAACAAATGATCATATGGAAACATCCAAAAGATATTACATATGGTGACAAGCTGTCAGTACTCTTCTGGCACAAAAGGCGTTTCCACTGGTTGATATTATTCCCCAAATGTTCATCAGTTATTTCATGTGCAAGAATTATTTTTCTCCTCATTTGGCAGAATTTTCTTTAACAGCAAGGTCCATGATTTCAGTTTCTTTTCTAGCTTCCCAATGCTTAGTACAGTCTATTCTTCATACCAGGAACTCAGTAAACGTCATGGAGTTAGTATACAAGATACCTTGCAAGGAAACTTACTCTGAATGAACATTACAGAAATGAGCATGTGAAGACTTTGAAACACCCATTTCTTCCACAAGAAGACATAACCAAGCATAAGTTGAAGGCAAGCACTCACTGTCAAACTGCGCCATGGAGACCATCTTAAGTTTGATTCTACAAGTTAGTAATTAAGGATTCACAAACTTCAGCTGCATTTTGTTGTTGTTACAGGATATGATTTTGGAGGAAAATCTGTACTAAAATACTTTCCCAAGTTCCCTTGTCTAGAGAATGAGAATAATACGCACCTGGAAGGTTGTTTTCAGTGTTAAATATGGCAAGCAAGAGCAGCTAATCCCAGAGGAAATTGGTACAAGAGGGTAATTGAGAAAACAACCAAGAAAATACCTGCAATTTACAAAGGAGAGGTAAACTGAAGAAGGGTAACTTATCTACATCAACCGGCCATAGTCCTGCCTTCCAAAAATCAAAACAGGAGCTGTGGAATACCCTAGAAAGCAAGAACAGGTAGGGGACGTAGGCTCCTCTGTCCATGGGATTTTCCAAGCAAGAGTGCTGGAGTGGGGTGCCATTGCCTTCTCCAATTATGCATATAAGCAATATTGTATTACTAAACGGTAACAGCAGTAGGTAATGTTCAGGGCTTCCTCAGTTTTCAAAAGCAGATTACTGATAAATTTAATGTCAAACAAAAGCAGAAAGGCTAAACTATAGTTGAGAGCTCAGAAGATTTTTTGTTTTTCTTTTTAACTTCTGAGAATTTACTATAAGTTTGGCCCACGCTGAGTACTTCACATAAATGATCTCATTTAAGCCTCCTAATTCTTTAAAGTAGATATCATAGTCCCATTTAATATGTAGAAACTGGCAAAGTCAAGCTACTTGTCCAATGATTTAACATTAAAAATGGCCATGGGCCCGGGACTTGAACTTTGGTATGACTCTAAATTATACTATCTGTCAGCCTTACACATGCACACAGAACACATGAATGGGACCTCTGGAACGGTATCATTGACAAATCTCTTATCTCCACTTTTATGTATTATCCAGCTGTATGGTACCAAGCACCAGAAACCATCATGTAATACCTGGTGACCACAAACTCCTCCAAATTGGAATGAGGAGGAATGGGGTGCCTTCCTCCCTACATCCTTTGATTCATTTATTGAATAACTATGGGTTAGATAGCATCACCAACTCAATGGATATGAATCTGAGCAAACTGGGAGATAGTGAAGCCTGGCGTACTGCAGTCCAAAGGGTCACAGAGAGTCAGGCACAATTTAGCAACTGAACCACATAGCCCATGAGGCTCTAAGGATGCACAGACTAGGCATTCTCTATTTTCTAAAGTAGCTTTGGGATTTATGGCAAAGAAGAAATACATTTTTGCATAAAATGTTCACTGTGTCTTCAATAACGGGCATAGTCCAGAAACAGATAATTGTTAATACTTAAGTATGTCTAATCTGTGTAATTCAATGCTTTCCAGAGTGAGAGCCCAGCTGACACTCACCAGTGACAGGAATCTACTTAGAGATGAAGGAAGTTGGGTTTTAAATCATCCCTCAAATTTCCAAGGACAATTTCAGTTTTACAAAGGCTGCCACAAGCCTGGACCTCTACCATATACTTTTTCAATCAAATTGCCAGAAACCTTATGACACCTTTAGAATTAAACAGCCAGTGTGGGTAATATTTCGGAGTTCTGACCAGGGATGGTTAAATAAGAGGTGGATGCACCAAGCCATTAATCATAACACCACCCAACAACCACCCAAAATGAGAATGATTCAGAGCATTTTCCTTCCAAATAACTCAAAACAAGGCTGCCAGGATGTGCTGTCCCTGATAGGGATGTCCATCAGAGACCGCTGTCACTGTGCTCCCCTCGGCAACCCCAGCTGATGAAATCACAGTGTCGTCTGGGATTGGAAAAGAGTGAGGTGGAGGTGCAGGTGGGACAATGAAGTTCCTAATATAAGGCCAGCATGAAGTAGAGACGTGACCTTGTGAACTTTCCAGCATCCAAAGTGTAGAAAGGAGCTTGTAAGAATGGCAGACCAGCCAAAGGGAACGTCTGCTCTGGCCAAAAGGAGTGAAAAGGAGACAAAGTCTGGCTAGAGAAAACCAAATAATAAATGAGCACAATGCCAGAGTCCCTAGCCCAGGCCTTTTATTTTGCCTCCAGATGGTTCAGCAGCTGAACAGCTACAAGGAATGTCTGGATGGCCCTCTTGGCTCAGCAGCTTTCCCTGAGTATCATAATAGATGCTTTTGGATCTGTGTTCAGACATAGCTGTTGGGGGTCCATAGACCAGGCAGTGACCACTAAGTGACTAATTTAGTTATTTTATAACTAAAGTGATGAACATAGACCAGCTCTGCTTTGGCTAAGCTTTTCATTCATGCCTTTTGCTTTCACTGTTTGCCACATCAGAGCCTCATGATACCAATGGTCAAACTAGAATGTTTCTTTTTCTTCACTCTTTTCTGCAAACACTTTAATTTGTTGCAAAGATTTCCATTTTGGACCAATTTCAGCATAAAATGCACAGTGACAAAAATAAATTTAAGTTTAGCAGAAGCTTAACAGAAAAGCAATGCGCCCCCATCCCCCATTTATGTGTTGATGTAGAATATTTCTGCCAAAAACTGCTGCTCATCAAACCTATTACTGTCAGAGAGTCTCCTCTCAATCCATAGCACCTCACTTCTAGCTGGATACTAAAAGCACAAGAGTATCAGCAAGAATAAAATCGGAATGTAAAAATACAACACAAAAACTTAAATGTCACCACACAGTGGAAAAAATCACATTAAATTTGAAAGAAAATAACAAACTTTGCTAACTACAATTAAAAAAAAATTAACTAAGGATATCCCACTAGCATGTATTCTAAAACATAACAGGCTTTAGTATTTTACTTTCCTGAAATGATGTAACAAACCCAAGTTTTTGTTAAACCTAATAGCTAGGTGGATTACCCAATCAAGTCTTAACTCAGGATGGCTGGAAGAATAAAATTAGCCTGGCACAGGGTAGCTTCAATAACCTGTAATCAGCTACTAAGTAAAATTTCAGAAGTAGAAAACATGAGGTTCATGTTTGTTACTCTCCTAAAAGAGATAGCTTGTAACAACTTTCACTCCCTGAGCCACTTTTACTTAAATTAATTTAGAATGTCTGCAGCTCTGACTATGGCTCCCTGGAGTATAGCCTCATTTTATTCTTGTCTTCTCATATCTATAAACAATATTTTCCTAGCTTTGTTTTTAAAGTGAGCATTAGATCATAAATAGTTTATAATTTTTCCATCTAAAAGCTTGAGCAAATGGTTAACTGCTGATATGCACTGCAATTAAAAAGTGTCCTGATTTCAAATAAAGTTGCTCACTAGCACATTCCCATCTTTCAAATTTATATTTTATTTGTGAATAGGACAAAAATATCTTCTTGCAAGCTTCAGTAAATCTCTCCACAAGCCCCTGCCCAACAGATGTAAGTTCAATAGCCAGAATTCAAACCACATAATTTATTGGCCTACAAATGAATTGACATCCATAAAAATAAACTCCTGAAAAGGCTGCAGGCTGATTGAATCATTCTAAAATGCTCTAAATGTGCCAACCTTTTATCAATATAAGACTGATAAAATGTATTTTCATTATCAACATAAAACAGAAGCATCAAGATTGGTGAAATGTTAGTTTAGAAAGTCATTTGCAGTGACATTTAAAACAATTTATTTGAACAACATTTGACTTATGATTAAAATGTTGCCTATTAAGACTGGCTGTTCAAAATTCATTGGAGCCCTATTCTCCGCCTCTGTGACAGTTAACATCTTTTGATATTAAGGCTCATCACACATCTAAAATGAAAAAAGAACAAGAAAAAAAGACACCCATGGCATTCTGAGTAAGTGCCTATAAAAATGACTGATCCTGACATTTGACTGCAAAGACCATGCCTGTAATGGCCCCCTATAAAGCCTCTTCCTGCCTTGGCAATACCTTTGCTAATGTCCGACCCATTTGGAACATCTGTAAACTCTTACCCTTTATCTACACTGCAATTCAGAATGCTTTCCTCTAAGGAATCACTAGAAACCAGCTGAAAATAAACAAATCTGCCAAGAAACTCCCCAACAGTTCACCTCTCTGAGGACACTGACAACAGCTGAGGAGACCACAATAAACTGTTTTGTCAGCCAGCCTGTCATGTCACTGTTACAAACAGTCTGGGAATTTTCACAGCCCTCTTCAACTCCAGAGCAAAACCTGCCAATATTTCAGGTCAATTACCAACACGCTAGCCACCAAAGAAGACTCAAAATTAAACTGACACGGAAACAAACAAACACGTCCTTGCAGACTGTCAAGCCTCAGGAAACAAGTAAACATATAAATTCACGTTAATATATTTTAGGGGTCTGGACTGAGAACCCTCCCTGGTCTCAGAAGCTTAGCCTGAGTGCCTCTGTGGACTTTATTGGGATTCTAATCCTAAAAAGCTATCACCTCAGTCACAACAATGACGGTGATTCATTTTGATTTCACAAATCCAGGAGTTAATTTCTATGACAAGCTTATGCAGGAGTTCCTCAACACCAGGAAGGAATCTGCCCCAGTCAAGTAAAGATCACATAATAGCTAAGCTGTCTTGAAACAAGGTACACGGTAGCACAATCTTTCCAGCTCCCATTTCATTTACACTTAAGCTTGGGTTTGTCAGGGTTGAGGCTGGGAAATCGCCCCCTCCTATCTCTGTCTCTTTCAACTTCACAGAAAGAGCTTTCAGCAGTAAACTGTCTCCATCAGCCTTGTCCTTTTGTCAGGGACCGGTTTGGTAGCTGCAGAAGCCCATCCTCTGGAACCCTGGAAGCTTCTCCGGCTACACTCTCACACTTCATTCCGTGGGTCTGGCGGTCAAGGGTTTCAGGCAATAAACCGAGCGTCATTTTGTTCTTCCCGTTTTCTTAGCAGTCGCACGGGGAAGTCTTTCTCTATGCACTGATCACTCACACCTTCTAAAATTCCCACTTTACTAAACAGCTCGCCGCGACTCAGTCCAGACTAACACCTCGGGGTCCCTCAGGCAGGTTTCCCTTCAATTTCTGTCACAGTGCTGCCTGGGTGGCACAAGGCAACAGAACCACCACCCTTTCTGCTCCCTCCAGGATTCAAGTCCGGTCCTGGACCTGCACACAGTAGCCGCTTTCAGCCGGCAGTGCGGGCGGGGACCCTGCGGGGTGCGGAGGTGCCCAGCCCCGGCTGAGCTGCGGTGCCGGCGGAGGGCGAGGCGAGGGTGGAGCGCGGGTGCGCCGCCCAGGTGCCCCGCAACTCGTGATGCAGACGCGCCCCCGACCCGCCTGCCTATCGCTACCCCCGGACACCTCGGGCACCCCATTGTGTCTGGAAGCAGCAGCTCCCTCGGCCCCCGCCGTCCTCGCTTACCTTCTGTCGGCCTCTCCGTTGCGCCCGCACAGCCGGCCGCTGCCTCCAGTGCTCTGCAAAGCGGGGAGGGACGCTTTGTTAGGGCTCCAGAAGCCGGACAATACTTCGCAGCCGGCTCCGGGGTTCCGGGCGGGCGTCCTTCAAAAGGACGCGAATGGGTTCCGGGACCGGCCCCTCCTCCGCCTCCCACGCCGCCCCCTCCCCGCCTGGTCTCCGCTAACGCCCGGGTCCTAGCCGGCCGCCTGGCCACCCGCTTCCTCGCTGCCGACAGCCACCACCCGGCCGCAGCCCTGGAGGGGGATCCCCAGCCTGTCCGGATGCCGGGGCTGCCCGGGCGCGCAGGGCCTCGCCGACGGCGCGGGGGCAGCACGAGGCCCCAAGCACCCCCAGGCCGCGGGACCGGGGTCCCCGGGAGCCGGCTGCGCGCTTACCGCGTCCCGGAGCTCAGGCGCCCGGCGCCGCCGCGGGTGCCATGGCTGCGGGGGCACTCGGGACTCGGAGGCGGCGGCGGCGGTGGCAGCTGGACGGCCGCACCCAGCGCGCTCGGCTCCGGGCTCTGCCGCGGCCACCCGAAGCCTTGGACGGCGGGGAGGAAGGGCCAGGCCCGCGCGGGGAGGAGGAGCCAGGGCGACGCCGGCCCGGGCGCGACTCCTCCTCCGCGGCCCGCGCAGCTGGGGCCGCTGAGGGAGGAGCGCTGGGCGCCGCCCGGCCCTCTCGGAGTCAGTCCCCCACCTTCCTCCACGGGGACCGCTCCTCGTGCGGCCGAAGCACGGAGGAGCTCGGTCCCGGTCGCTGGGGCGGTCGCCGCGGAGATCTGAACTCGGAAAGTCCGGGGCTTGCTGGGACGCGGGTGGGGGAGGTCAGCGACCTGCAGTCGACCCTCTGCCCCTTCCTTCCTTCCAGAAACTCGTGCACACACCCCTCCGTGCCGAGGACACCCGGCCAGCAAAGCCTCCGGGTCGGGGAAAGGGCCCGCCTCCAGCCCGTGGGACCGTGACATGGGGATTCAGGTGCCTCGTTTGCAAACCCAGGCGGCCTTGGATTTCTCGGCCCTCGAGCGCCCATTGGCGGTCATTGGAAGAGGGTCCCGGGAGGCTGAAGAGCTCCAGGCTTGACCCTGAACCCTGTCTAGTGAGTGCGACCCTCCTACCAGTCTAGACTGGCTTCCGCACTTGCCCACCGTGTCCTTCTGTGGCTACATCCAACCCTCTGTCACTAGCCACACCGGAGGGAAACTCCCTGGAGTCGGAAATTCTCAGGCCTGTGATTGCTCGGTATTTACCACCTCCTCCCTCCTACCCTTACTCCACGGGCTCCCCCAGAGTCTCTGCTTCTCACTTCCCGCACCTCTACACTTCTGATCTGATCCGGTCCAGGCCTAGAGGCGTTGGCTGTGGGCGGAGACACCATTTTTCTCTCTGGGCTGCAGAGTTCAATGCGTTGCTCCTGAAGAAGGAGCCGCCTGATTTAGTATAACCCACCAGCTTGGTTATTTCAGCTGGAAACTGGAGAATGTTCCCTTGCTACTGAAAGAACATGGGGTAGACAGGAAGAAACTAGCATTTTCTGAGAATCCAGTCTGCTGGAAACTTGACAGGAATGATTTTATCGAATCTTCACAGCACCTTTAGGAGCCAAACCTTATTCCTTATTCAGAGAAGTTAAGGAGCTTGCTCAGGACCACACAGCCAGTCGGCACAGCTAGGCTTCAAAAGCAGATCACATTTGTGACAAAATTGCACAGAACTAAATATACACTCACAGGAAAAAGTGAGCAGAAAACTGGTAGCATTTGAATAAGGCCCTAAGATTGTTTCTATGTCTTTTTGCAGGTTGTGACATTATATTACAATTATGCAAAATGTTATCATTGGGGAGAATTGGGGAAAAGGTCTAGAAGGAACCTCTCTGTATTATTTCTTCCGTTCCGTTCCGTTCAGTCGCTCAGTCGTGTCCGACCCTTTGCGACCCCATGAATCGCAGCACGCCAGGCCTCCCTGTCCATCACCAACTCCCGGAGTTCACCCAAACTCATGTGCATCGAGTCGGTGATGCCATCCAGCCATCTCATCCTCGGTCGTCCCCGTCTCCTCCTGCCCCCAATCCCTCCCAGCATCAGGGTCTTTTCCAATGAGTCAACTCTTCGCATGAGGTGGCCAAAGTACTGGAGCTTCAGTTTTAGCATCATTCCTTCCAAAGAAATCCCAGGGTTGATCTCCCTCAGAATGGACTGGTTGGATCTCCTTGCAGTCCAAGGGACTCTCAAGAGTCAACTCATATGAATTGACAGATAACTGAAAATAAAATTTGGGGTTTGTTAGTTTATGCAGATCAGCTTTATTTTAGAAACCAAATGCTATTCCCTCAACACATGGAACTGGAGAATGAGAAAAAGGAGAGGTTAATGCTCCTCTCTCCTCCTCTTTAATAGTCTTGTGCAAACATGCGCGCACAGACACACACTCACACACTCATCTACTTTATGCATGGCTGTTCAGTCCAGTAATAATTATACAACATACACACACTGTTTGTTATGGGAAGAGCTAACCTGTTACCAGAATCCTTACATAAATGTCATTAAGAGAATATGTTCACGGGGGACTAAAACAGCCAACAGTCCTAGAAGGTAAGACTGAAGAGTTTTGAGACTTTTTTTTTTTTTTCCAGAACGAAATAATGCCATTTCCAGCAACATGAATGGACAAAGGGATTATCATACTAAGTGAAGTAAGTCAGAAAGAGAAAGACAAATACCATATAATATAATTTATATGTGGAATCTAAAATAAGACACAAATGAACATATCTGTGAAGCAGAAACAACCTCACAGGCATAGAGAACAGACTAGTGGTTGCTAAGGGGGAGGTGGGTGGATGAGGGAAGGATTGGGAGTTTGGGATTAACAGATGCAAACTAATGTATATAGGATGGATACACAACAAGGTCCTAAATATAGCACATGGAACTATATTAAATATCCTGTGATAAACCATAATGGAAAAGAATATGAAAAAGAATATATATACATATGTCACATATATGTGTGTATGTATAACTGAATCTCTTTGCTCTACAGCAGAAATTAACACAACATTGTAAATCAAATCAACTATGCGATAAAATAAGATTTTAAGATTTTTTTTTTTCTTGTTTCATCTAGTTTCTGCCATGAAAGTCTCACCATACAAGTTCTCTCCCCAGGCATCACTTTTTTTTTTTTTTTTCCTTTCCAGGCACCACTTTTTAACTTGCAAGAATCCTTAAGGATGAGATTATCATTCATTTCCAGCAGTGATTCTTGGAGTTGAGGAGATGTTCCCTATGGAGAAAACTCAGAATTGGCGGGGATTGTGTCATTTCAAAACCACAATATACTCTATCACAAGGGGAGTAAATGGAGTGGAGTTAATGCTGAAAATTACACACAATTTCCAGCTTGCTACAAAGGAGGGGAAAGTGTGCAGCATAGCTACTTCATGGTGTAGCTTTGCAATAACAATCCTGCCAATGAAGATCATTTAACACAGTGTGCCTGCAATTTAGGTTGCACAGGGTGAAAGGTTAGTCTTGGTCCAGACTGAGTCACTGGAAGAAAGCAGGGAACTACCTTAGAAGCTATCACTTGAGATTTTCTCTGTTAAACAAAAAATAAAGATAACAGCAGAAATGGTGGCCAAGCATCAACCCTACATTATACGCAATGTAAGAAAAAAATAAAAAGAAATGTAAATGTTTACCCAGAGTTAATACCCTTCACAAACCACATTCCTTATCTCTTGCAGTTTATCTGCCACTGATATCAGCTCTCACTTTAAGAAGAGCCTGGTTCAGGGACCTAGTGTCCTTAAAGTTTTTGTAGTCGACACTTCACAATGGCTTTCTGCTACATTTTCCAGTACTGGATTGGCTTTCCTAGATTGTTAAAAAGCTGTAAAAAGTTAACTAAAAAATAGTCCAGGGAAAAGAAAGTTATTCTTTGTGTCTTCCTGCAGTAACTCTGTAATGATTAATTTAGAGTCAAGATAACAGAAGTTAATTAAAAGAGGGAGTGAGGGTGGGAGATTCAAACTTCGTAAATGTCCTGGAATCTGCAGTTATCTTTCTCTGATTAAGGAAAGGCTACAGCTCTAACCAAACTGTGTACTCTCCCTTAAAGTCATAGTTGGTTTTATGTAATTTCATAATTGCAGAATAGTAAAAAAACAAACAAAAAACCTAAGCTAAACCTCTCCTGTCACTCTGTGGTAATTCCCAGCTCCTTCTACACTCAGGGTCTTTCTTATTTCTCTGGTGGTTTGAACTAATCAGGACAGTGTTTGTGTAAGCAGTAGAGCCGCTTCAAGGAGGGCCAAATACACAAAGCAGATTATCAGTAATAATCCAACCCAGGGACTGTCTGGGTGAAAAGGACATCACCCTTTCCCCAAAGGCCTAAGGAAATGGATGGTGAAAGGAGGAAGGGAAAATCTGGGTTCCAGACTTACAAGTCAAAGACCACGAGTTTGCATGACAAAATATTGATGGTAAGAACCCAAGAATATGCCTGCAAGGAACAAGAGATACACAGAAGAGGGATGGGAAAGAGACAGAAAGCAAACAGGTTTACATTTGTGCCCATTTGTGCCCTAAAGAAAGCAAACAGGTTTACATTTACATTTCCTAATTTGTACATTGGAGAAGGCAATGGCACCCCACTCCAGTACTCTTGCCTGGAAAATCCCATGGATGGAGGAGCCTAGGAATTAGGATGCCCTCTTTATCTTCCCTCATTCAGCAAAAATAACTTATTTTTAATTGGAGGACAATTGCTTTACAATGTTGTATTGTTGTGTTTCAGCCATATAACAATGTGAATCAGCCAGAAGTATACATATACCCTTCTCTCTTGAGCCTTCCTGCCACCCCACCCTACCCACCCCACCCCTCTAAGTTGTCACAGAGGACTCTTTTGAGCTTCTTGTGTTACACAGCAACTTCCCATTACTTATCTATTTTTACATATGGTAATGTATGTTTCAATGTTACTCTCTCAATTCATCCCACACTCTCCTTTCTCCATTGTGTCCACAAATCTGTTCTTTATGGCTGTGTTTCCATTGCTGCCCTGCAAATAAGTTCATTAGTACCATTTTTCTAGATTCCATGTTTGTGCATGAATATATGACATTTGTTTTTGTTTACTTACTTCACTCTGTATAACAGGCTCCAGGTTCATCCACCTCAGTTTAAATGACTCAAATTCATTCCTTTTTGTGGCTGAGTAATTGTATGCATATATGTATCACAACTTCTTTATCCATTCATTTGTCAGTGGACATCTAGGTTGCTTCCATGTTCTGCCTATTGTAAAGATTTTTTTTTTTTAAAGTAAGCATTAAGCACGCACTCCATGTCCACTACTCTCCTGGGAGTCAAGAGGTGTTCAAAAGAACCCTCAGCCTTGGTCCTTACCCTTGAGGAATGTGTTACTGTGCCTTGGGGAGCAAAACTATGCACACAGGAGAGAGTGAGGGGACTCTGAGAGGTGGTACTGGATGCTAGTCAGGTCCTGGAGTCAGGGACACACATGTATATAATAGCAGAGAAGAGAGCAGTGATTTCCCTAAAACATGTCTTCTATCAGGTCCTTCAGCCCATTGCCTTTCAGATCAAGTCCTAGATCTTCTTCCTGATATTCAAGATGCCACTTGATCCACACAAATGTATGTATCTTCACTGTCTCCAGACAAGCGACCCTCCTCCCGCTGTGCTCGTGAGTGCCCCTGCAGCTCCCCTCTGCTATTCTTTCTGCCCCGATCATCAGTTCCAAGACACTGTTGATGCCCTATCTCTGTCCACTGTTCTTTGTTTGACCCAGCAGTTCACGCGCAGAAGGAAGTAGTTATTGAACATGTATCCTTGGGAGCCCACAGATTAAACTTTGAGGTGCTTTCCAAATACTTGGACCTCACATGGAGAAAAGATGTCTCCTATGTGTGCATGGGTGGGGTAGGAAGGCTGGTCTTCACTTTTGAAAAATCTCTTTTTTTCATATGTCTGGGATCTGGAAATACTCTACTGTTCTAAAGATGTAGGGTCTAACTACTGACACAGTTTCCTTCAAAGTAGAAGAAATTAAAATTCTAATTTAAGAACCACTGGTATTCCTTCACTTCACACTCTCTTAAACAGTCATCATGACATGAAATCTCTACCTTTTTTTTTCTTTAAAGAAAGAGACCTTTGAACAGAAAATGATACAACATTTTCCCCCAAGTAAGAATACTTTTTCTAGATTTGAGGCACACACAAAAGAAATGAGAATCTAGAAACATTAAAAAAAAGTTTTTAAATAAACAAAACAGTTCTATTGAAAGAAAGTAAGCGACATGTGTAATTCAAAATGTTCTAGTAGTCATATTTTTTAAAGTAAAAATGAGCAAGTAAAATTTTTATATTTTATTTAACTCAATATATGCTCAATATTAGCATTTTAACATGTAGTCAATATAAAAATTATGAATGTCTGATTTACGTAAGTGGCTGTACTAAGTCTGAAATCTAGTGTGTATTTTGCAGCTTGTCTTCACTCAGACTAGCTGCCTACAGCTGGTGGTTGCTGTTTCAGGGAGTGCAATATTAAAACAAGAAGAGGGTTCTTATTCATCCCACACAACACCTTGTTATGATGAGGAGCCTGTGTTCAGGAGGGCTTGGTGATTTGCTCAAGATCATGTATCAGCCCCCTGGGCTGGGCTCATCCACACCTACACTCGCCCTCCTATGCAGATTCATGCATGATGCAAACCACCTTCTTGGAATGAAACACAGTTTTAAAATATTCTTAAAAACTACCACCCTCTAAAACCTTTGAATGCCTAAAAGTATTAAAAAAAAAATTTTTCCAAAGAAAATAGCCCAGTGCTCCCTATTCTAACACTTGGAGATGACAGCCTTGCAGGCCATCTGCTAACACCTGCCTCACCACCTACCTGTTTTGTGCTCAGCTGTGCCTCCACCTGCAGGGGCCTCTGGGAGGGAGGGCTGGAGGCCCAGAAGGTAATCGCTGCTGTGCGTGCCTGTCCTCCAGGGATGAGTGGGAGGGGTGCACTCCATCCTCCGGCCTTCATCCTGCCCACATCAGCTCCTGCCGGCATCCCAAGGAGCTGTGTTGTTTTCCATGATTAATCTCAAAGGCTTCGGAACAACTGAGTGACTTTCGTCTTTCACTCTGCACATTTTGCAGTGTTTTATATTTGGAACCAAGTCAAAGCTGAATGCAGAGAAAATGACCATTTCAAATACAGAAAATGAGACCAATAGGAAGAGAGTGTCACCTCCAATAATGAGAACATTTGGGAGTAAACCAAATAATGAGGTCATCTTTTGCACCTGGATTGATGAGAGAGCAATGAGATCCTTCATTACCAAAACATTTTTTTCAATTTGGACCAAATGTGCATGGTTCTCTAAAGATATAATCTAGACCTCTTCACACCAGAATACTGAGGTCAATGTGATGATAAATCTTATGGCAGTGAGTTCTAGAGTCATATTTCAATCTAAAAAAGAAAAATGCCATCTCGGAGATGAGGTTTTGGGATTATGATGAGATGTCCAGATGCCATGCTCAAAGCTTTAACAACAAAGCACTTTGTCTGATTTCTGTATTATTGAGAAGTTTTCTCCTGCCTCCCCCTACATCATGCAGCCTATTTCTGGATCCCCCAAAGTACAAATAAAGGGGGATCAGGGGACTAGAAATCAGCAGGGGGAAAAAATGGTGCCTGTTTATGTGTATCTGGTCACACAGCAAAGTGTGTGTGTGAGAGAGAGAGAGAGAGAAAATAGGTAGGTAAATGTGCCTGTTCATCCTTCCAAATGCCCCCTTTGCCTCCTCTACTTGCTCTATTCCCTAAGAAGCCAACTGAGATGAGCTGTATTAAGGGTCTCCTTTGCACCTAGCATCCCATTAGGTTTGGCTGACGGGGTCAATGGCAAATGATTGGATGGAGGAAAGAACATGAGGTTGGGGTATTTACTCAGCCTGGGGTCGCTAAGAGTCTGACATGACTGAGCGACTTCACTTTCACTTTTCACTTTCATGCATTGGAGAAAGAAATGGCAACCCATTCCAGTGTTTTTGCTTGGAGAATCCCAGGGATGGGGGAGCCTGGTGGCTACTGTCTATGGGGTCTCACAGAGTCGGACACAACTGAAGCGACTTAGCAGCAGCAGCAGCAGCTGCAGCAACCGCCTCTAGGGTCTCTATAGGCTGGCTGCATCCCTTAAGATCACAGCCTCTGTGGCACAGCCAACTCTACACAGTGCTCTGTCACCAGTTCTGCCAGTGAAGCCAAGGGTTGGTAATGGTGCCCTCTGGTATCAGCTTCCAGGCAGGTACTACCCTTGCTTCTGTGCACTCAGCTCACTCTTTTGTAAGTAGTACCATTATTAACTGTTCTCCAAATACCGAATTTTAGTTTATCCACTATTTCCTTCTGAGACTTTGATTAATAAAGGAAGTATGCATACATAACATTCCTTGTTCCAGACAAAAACAAAAACTTCTTCCCTCTATTTGCACAAATGCCTTGAAGTTTTCTACTGCCCAGAATTTTAGGTCAGTTCCCCAAAAGGAGACCCTGAGATAAGGATTTGTGTGCATGAGTCTTATTGAAGAAATGCTCTAGGAGAAGCCTGTAGGGGAGGGTTAGGAGGAAAAGAAGAACAAGACAGGGAGAGTAGAAGAGAAGTCAGCCAAGGGTACAATTGCAGGCAAAGTCTCAGCCTCAGCCTAACCCTGAGTGAAGTTCTGGAGCATAAGTTGCACCTCAGAGTTAGCCCTGACTTGAGTCAGAGGTGCTGGGTTTTCCACCTCCTGCAGCAGTCAGTCGGAGACCCAGGGACATCCAGACAGAGCACCACCAATTTATACTTCACACACATCTTTTGTAATGTGAAAGCATTCAGAGAGGGGAGACATACTGTTTATTAATTGGCTTAATAATGGAGTTACTGGTGGAGAGGAAAGAATTGCCTCCAGATACCAAAAAAGCTCACAGCAGATGCTAAAGGGACACCTCCTTTGAAAAAACACTGCATACAGACAGACAGTATTTTCTTTTGGATAATATACTTTTCCATTTGGATAATATACTTTAATATTAGTAAAAAAAATCATATCAGAGCTGATAGTCTTCTTAAGCAAAGTCATCTTTGTGGGAATCTTAGTTACCAGATGCAGGTAGTAGTTCTATGGTGTGTGTGCATGAGGTTGGGAGGGGGCTATATCAACACTTGCCATTTCCCTCTGAAGCTTCTAATACTTAGAAATTTGTCATAGAAGCTTTTCTCATCTGCAGTTCAAACACTTTTTTTCAGCAGGAATTTAGCTGAAGTTGAAATCACCATCTGGCATCTCATATTGAACCAGGTTTTTGTGCGCCAAGAACCTCTTCTCTTGGCAGTGATGTTGACTGTGATCTTTCAAAAATGTTTCTTGGGTTGGCAGTCTTGACTGAGCAGAACAAGCAGCCTGTCTTGGAATTTAGGGAGAGATGTGCTGAGCAAGTTGTTGCTCCAGGAAGAAAGCACAAGGTAAAAAGTTGAACCTTAGGTTTTGAAACCCCAGAAGTTATATCTTCTATTAGATATATTAGATATATTTCCTCCCAGCTAGGGAGGAAAAAGAATCTCAGCTATATGATTAGTAGTAGCAAAATGTTCCGTAAGACCTAGGAAAGGAATATTCAGTTTGAAAAAACAAATGCTATTTAAGCACCTTCCAGGTGCAAAGTCATATCCTCTGTGCTGTAGGGACAAAAGGATGACTAAAAAGGGGCCTCCACGCCTTAGTGGTCTGCCATCCAGGGGCTGGGAAGTGCCTAGGGGGAAACAAGGCAGCCTACACCAAGGAGCAGAGCTGGCGCTGCCTGCCCTCCTCCCGCATGTTCAGGGTCCCTTTCTCCATTTCTGCGCCCCTCATCAGCTGACAGGTTTTGCTTCCACTGGGCTGCATCTACGACTCTTCTTTAGTGGCTGCCCCTGGGTACAAGGTACATATTCAGAGAGCAGCAAGCGCTGGGGAGCCTAATTCCTAGCGGTGAGTGCTCAGTGTGGGAATACAAAAGCCCAGTTCTCTTTGCCTTGGAGAAGGGCTTCAGTTACCGTCCCACCAGATCAGGCTGAGCGGCTGCTCCAGGACGCTTGCCTAGTCTCACACAGTCTCACACTCGCTCTGTCTCTTCTCTTTCCCTGTCCCACTCCCCTCATTCACTTGCCAGTCTCTCTCTTCTGGAACATCCCCTAAGTAAAACCTGACTCTACAAACCTTCCTCTCAGGATCTTCTTCTGGGAACCTGACTGAGGACAAGGATATAATGATATAAACAAAATGTTATGAGAGCAGGAAGGAGTGATTGATTTTGCCTGGTGCTCAAGCACCTTTCCATAAAAGGAGGGGTATTTGAACTAGGCCTTGAGGGGTTATTTGGATTTCACCAGACAGATAGAATTGAGAGAGGTCATAATAAATCTGGGGAAAATACACACATGTGCAGGGATAATGAAGGTAATGGTGAGGTGAGACCACCAAGGTAGGCTGAGAGTAATGAAGAAGAGTCTTCAATGTCATTAAAGAGTTTGGGCTTTTAAAAAATTGTTCATCTTAGATGTCTGAGCAGGGAAGAAATGATGCACTTCTCTTTTAGAAAATAACTGAGTGGAAATGTAAAGGATGGGTTGGAGGGATAAGAGACAAACAACAAAAGTCAGTTTGGGGATCACTGCAATATTCCACAAGGGGATGATAAGCAACTGACTTAGAGCAGTCCGTGTGGTAATAGAAAGGAAAGGATGGATCCAGAGATCAAAGCAAATGGACTTGTAAACTAACTGGATGTAGGTGGGAAAATGAGAGCAATCAAAAGTGGTCAAAGTGTTGCATTGGATCAGAGGGTGAAGAATGGTATGGTATCATCAGCAAAGTAAAAGAATCAAGAAGAAAAATCCAGATGGAAAAGAAATCAATGAGTTCATTTTTGGATATGCTGAAATTGAAGGAGACACTAGAGAACCCTAATAACTCAAACGTTTGAATGAAATCAGAAAGTAATCTGAGAATAAAGAACAAACACACACATATTCAGAGACTCATGAAGTTCTAGTTCAAGGTTAGACCAAAGAGACACTTTTTAAAATTAGCTTTCTGGATGGGAATCAAAACAAGAAAATCAATGACAGAAACTTGGACACCTTTTAGGAATAAGAACACTTGAAATTCACTTGTGACAAAAGTGCAATATTTCAGTTTCAGTATGATTTTACTTTGCTGATTAAAACGAGGGTGGGGAGTCTATACAATCTAAAAATTAGATCTGATATATCAAATTTGTATGGCTGTTTCTATGGACTATGAAATTCTATGAATGATGAAAACAGAGTCTTATGATAATGGTGCTGAAAGAAGAAAAATAGCGCTTTGAGCATTCACAGCCCATTACCCAGTGGGAGACATTGCTGGTGGAGGGGCTACTGGAGTAATAGTTCCACTAACTGACAGTGGCCATTTCCTGGCCCTTAATTATTGCTGCTCATTTGCTTATGGCCTTGCATTGGTTTTTTAAAAATTAATAGTTTGTCCACCTGGGAACTGCCATTCCTGTGTTGCATTGACATTTCAAGCAGCACACAATTAGAAGAAAAAACACAAGTCCAAACTCTTTAAAAATGTTTCCAAAAAAATGTTTCAGTTGAGGAAAAGTCTACTGTATATAAGATACATTGTTTCAAAAGCCAAGTGAATTTTAGGGCAGCAGATAGGCCTGGGCACCCTGCAACAATGTTTCATTTAAACTCCTCTCTTTGAGAGCATTTAATACTTAGGAACAACACATCCTCCTCTCCTTCATAGGAGGCTGTAAATTTCAGAAGCCAAGTTACCCATGGAAATAAGAAAGAGGAAGAGTCAGTAGAAAATATAGAGGAAGGAGGGCATTCGTTGTGTTTATTCATTCAGTCTCTCTTCCTTCCTCCCTGGCTCAGTCCCGCCTTCCTCTCTCCCCCACTTTCAGGAATATTTGAGAACCTACTGTGTGCCATGACTGTACTAAGAGCCAGAGAAACCATACTGAACGAGGGAAACACACTCAATCTCTACTCTCAGGGAATTTACATCTGTCATGCTTGATTTCAGGTTCTACATGTCAATAAAAGATACTAGCACTTGTTCTTCCCTCCTTTGCTCTCTCACCTTCGCATTGCTTATTAATGTATGTTAGGTTCGCCCGTTTGTCAAGCTCATGTGCGAGGCATGACCTAGCTAGGCTGCCTCCATTTGAAATCCAACTCTCTCACTTAATAGTTATGTACATTTGGTCAAGTGACTTGACCTTTGAACCTCTGCTGCTTCATCTATAAAATATCGATAATAACAGCACAGACCTCATAAGACAGTTGTGAGCATTTTAAGAATTAATTCATTTAGAATCTGAATGGGCTCTGGTACATGGTGAACAATTAACTGATGTTATCCATTGTTATTTTTAGCACACACAGGAAAGTAAATAGTTGAAACAGACCGTGTCTTTCAAAGAGCTTACAGTCTTGCTGGTGGAGACAGACAGGTACACAGATAAAGGCAAATAATGTGTGGTGGTGAAATGATGAAGCAAGTATGTTTCGACTATGGTGGGGGGTCACAAAGAAAGGAGTGGTGAATTCTTTTGGTCAACTCTTTTGAGACGGATGTAATATCAATCCAAAGTAGTTTCTTATTTCCCTGACCCTTAGGTAAGCGATACTTTCCTATTAAATGCCTGTTTTGCTTGCTTTATTTGCTGCTAGTTATTCCACTGTGATAATTATGTAAGCACAAATGAAAGCTTTTCACGGGGGGGGAGGGGGGACACTGTGGTCCCTCTTTGTTTACACTCTGAGTAAAGGAGCTTGCCATAGCTGGTGAAACTAGACTACATTTTTCTGATTTTGTATGTTCAGTGGCATGTTTCTTACATAAATCAGACTTGTTTGTGCGAAGGGAAAATAAGCCTTTTCTCCTGCCAGGAGGTGGTCTAATTCTTTCTGCCAGTGACTGACTAAGACATGGTCACAAGATTTAATTCTGACCAGTGGGACCCAGGGAAAGCTGAGGGGGCTTCTGGAAAACATTTTCTCAATAATGTGAGACTAGTGGAAGGAAGCATCATTATTCTTCTCCAGATGTCATTGGAATGGCATGTGATGGCTGATATTGCTGCAGCCATTTTGTGATAATGATGGAGGATAGCAAAGTAGAAAGACAGAAACAAAGTGGGCCCCTAAAGACCTCCTTGTACAGCTGGATTTACAGACTTGGGCCTGGATCTACCTCCAGACTTCTTGTTGGGTGAGGAAATATCCCCCCTTCCTTTTACTGTTTCAGCTAATTTCAGATGGGTTTTCTGTTCACGTTTAGTTAACTCCTTGTGGAAGCTTGTCCCTGAGTATTGGGGGTACCTCCCTGCAGGAAGATTATACACTCTCTACCTTTCAAGCCCAGGCATGGCTATATGCCTCGCTTTGACCAATGTAATATGAGCAGCATGATGTGGGTATTTCTGGGCATTTCTTGAAGCCTGTGTGTGGCTTGCCTTGCTTCCTCACCCCTGCCCCCATAATCAGGGAAGCACACTGAGATGAGCCTCTGCCAGCCTGGTTCCTCAATGAATACAATAAGTAAACCTTCTGTGACAAGTTGTGGCATGAAGAAGAAATAAACCTTATCAGATTTCCCTGGTTGTGCAGTGGCTAAGATTCTGGGCTCCCAATGCAGTGGGCCCAGGTTCAATTCCTGGTCGAGAACTAGATCCCACTTGCTGTAACTAAGAGTTTGCATGTTGCAACTAAAGATCCTGCAGGCAGCAACTAAAGATGAAAGACTCCATGTGCTGCAACCAAGACCCTGTGCAGCCAAATAAATGAAAATAAATATTTTTTAAAGCAACTAAAAGAGTGTATATATATATATGAAATAAACCTTGTCACTGAGCTGCTGAAATGTAATGTTACTGTTGTTACCACAGATAAACCCAGCCTACTTAAACTGGTAAACATCCTAAATACTGCAGTGATTAAAAACAATGAGGTTAAAACAAGAGCTTGAGATACAGACCTTTAACCCCAGGTAAATTAACAGTAACCAGAAAGAACAGGCTCCCCTCTGCCTGCTCCGCACACTTCCTGATTAGTGAGATGAGCCTCAGAATGGTAAGTAATTTAATCTAAATACCGCTTTAAAAATGCCTTCACTTCAATGCATTATTCAGAGTAAATTAATCACAATGTATTAAGTGTCTCTGTAGCATCCCTGACACTTGCCTCATCACTTTGCCCATCAACTTTTTTTTCATAATGACCTCACTATGCACTCCCCTAACAACCTCCTCCACCTAGACACCTGCCCAGGGGCTTTTGGTAATAGGCCAATGATATAGCTGGAGTTATGCAGCACAAATAAGACGTGAAGGTCATGTGTCAGTGGGAGACAGGAGAATGATCATGATATTAGTGGTTCATATTTGTGTAGCACTTGTTCCACATCAGATGCCATTCAAAGAACTTTATACATAGTAACTCACATAATCCTCACCTTAGGAAGCAGGTATTATCATTCTCTCTCCTCTATAAAGGAGGAAACAGAGGAACAGAGAGGTTTAATGTTTGTTCAAGGTCATGCAAACTAAAATGTAATGTACTTGAGTTCTATTGTAGGCAATCTGGCTCCAGAGTCCTGTTCTAAAAATAATGCTTTACCAAGAGTGGGTGGGGAGGAGTACTCTTTTAGGGGCAGCAGTTCTTGGAGAAGTACAAGGTTAAGAGACCAGTTGAGTTTCGCCTGACTTCTCTGACCAGGGATTGATCCCACCCATGCCCTCATCAGTGAAACATGGAGTCCTAACCACTGGGCTGCCAGAGAATTCCAGGGTGTTGTTTTGCAATTTGCAAAAACACATCTACATCCTGGTTTCCTCAGCTACGTGATCATGCTGCTGGTAGCTCTGTCCTCTGCAAGGTAACCGAGGCATGCAGAGATCCTGGTATTGAGCTTGCCTGCAAAACCACCAGCTGAGTGTGGTTGGGGCTGCTGTCACATTCTAAGGACAGATCCCCAGAGGGTGCAGAAGTCTTGGGTATGTGGAGAGTTATGTAAAGGTGTGAAATGACATCTGGGGATTTCTCTAGGAGTCCATTGGAGGGTATGAACTGTAAGGTGACAGGACCAGGGGAAGGCTGTCTGGAGAGTCACTTCTGAGGCCTGCAGGCACAATAGCAGCTGAGGTGCACCCAGTGCCCTGGGACGGATGACGGGATAAGCCCCTGGGATCAACTGTGATTTGAGAGAGTTGAGGGGGCATTTTCCTGAGCACTGAAAGGGGTACACAAATGTGCAGAGGGCTATGGAGGGGAGAACAAGGTGCTGGGATCTAAAACTGTTTCGGAAAAACTTGGGAAATGTAGCTCAGGAGAGAGAACTTAGTTTGGGGAGCTGCAATGAATTGTCAGAAAGCCCCTTATGCTGTATCTCTAAATTATACTTCAAATTTGAACACTTCTTACCATCCCCACTGTGGTCACTGCTAGCGCCTACAAAGGGCCACCCTAGGGGTGTCTCTGCAAGACTCCTGGCA
Organism: Aepyceros melampus; assembly: GCA_006408695.1. NCBI lineage: Eukaryota > Metazoa > Chordata > Mammalia > Artiodactyla > Bovidae > Aepyceros > Aepyceros melampus. The sequence goes on along the minus strand of SJXQ01004360.1, from coordinate 87,775 downwards.
GTCTACCTGAGCTCCCTGCCTCCATTCCGGTCCCTTCCATGTTCCTCACAGAAAAAGTTATCTTTCTAAAAAATGGAGTCAATTCCTGTGGTTTCTTTCCATTCTTAGAATAAATTCCAAATCTTGACTCCATAACAACCTGCCTAACACCTGGAACTCAATCTCTCACTGCTACCTCCATGCTCAGTCCGCCGCCCCCCACCCCGGGGCCACATTTTTGACATACAAACACACCAGGCTCCTTCCTGCATTAGCTGCTCTCTTCACTGGCAGTGCTTTCCCCTCTGTTCTCTGCATAGCTGGCTTCTTTGGTTACCCTGTTCTTGATCCATACATCATCTTCTCTGACTTCCTGACCACACTGTCCCCTGGCCCTCACACTCTCTCAGTCACCCTCCATCCTGTTGGCAGGGTCCCTCTTACTCAGCACTCATCACTATCTGAAACGGTCTTGTTTGTTCATTTGCTTGTTTATAGGGCTGCGGGGGCTGTTAGCAGTCTCCCCTATTAGCCTGAATGGGCTTTGTCTGCCTTGATCGTGGCCGTATCCCCAGCAGCTAAATCAGTTCCCAGTGCACTGAGGCTCCATAAATTAAGAAATAAGTAATTTACATTTAATTTCCACTAGTAATACATTTCAAACAATTTACTTATATGTCCCAATGGGGAAAAGAAGAAAAATTAATTTTATTTACATTTAATTGAATATTGATGCATTCTTCAGATGATGGCAATGGGATAGCCATATTTGAACACAATTTTGGGGGGATAATCTGCTATCAGAAAAGTTTAAATTACATATGGCTCAGAATAAATTAGTTTTACATAGAAAATTAAAAACCCAGGAGCCACAACTGATAGGTTCCTATTTTTAAATATTATGAAAATATAAAACTTAAATATTATGAAAATGTAAAATATAAGCTGCAATGTTTCTATAATAAAGGGTTTAAAGTTTGTAAGGGTAAAGAATACAATGTCAAAATCTACCTAACCATATTTTCTTTACTGATTTTTTTGAATAATGCAATGGAAATGAATGTTTATTTGAGGTCTGTTAAAATATTAACATTATACTTATAATCACATTTGACTATTTGTCTTATTTCTGGATTCGGTACAACATTTTTAAAGATTGTTAATGGAGAGCCCTCTGGGATATAATCATTTTCAATCCACATATGACTAAATTTGGTCATATCTGCTGATTGTGCAAAGAGCGCTTTCTGAGAAGTAAATATTAATGCTGACTGGTTTTGAAAAAAGAACCCTTTGGAGCACCTCTCTTCTTTTTTCCATTTTTAGACACCTCTGTTAGCTTCTTTAACACTTGGATGGAAGTGTTTTTAAAGGAGCTTGTGAAGATTTGGAAAAGATTTTATTTTTAATATCCCAGATTGCATCCTCTGCACTGAGTGAGTTTTGTTGCGTGTGCTCCATCTGTCTTGGAGATATAGAAAATTCAGTAGGAGAAAAATGGAAGGGCAAAATTGCCTCCCTAGCTTTACAAAATGTCTAAAAATGACTTCACATGTAAAAGCTAGAGTATGGATTCCTCCACTTCAAACTTCCCAACACTACCCAAGTGCCTGGCACTCTGCCTTCTTAAGGGGGGAAAGGAGAAATTGTTTAGTTATTCCCTGGTTAGAAAGTTTGCAAAGTTGAATACCTTCTGCACAATCTCTATTTTGCACAACTTCGGTAAAATTTCTTATCATTTTAGGTGACTTTAATGAAACACATGGGTTGCTTCTCTTATTATGAATATTCCCTAAACAAGAATATAATCTGTTTACTTGCTGGCTACAGTTGAGCTGGGATTTCGGATATCTTTCTTTCATGTTTCAGGCTTGGTATTGGATGAAAACTTGAAAAACACAGCATTTCTTAGCCTATCCTCAGCTGCACCTGACAGGGAGAGAAGCGGAAATCTCACTCTTCACTGGACATTACATCAAATCTCAAGCTTCTGTTATCTTTATCAAAAGCCATTAGAGAGTTCTTAGTAAAGATTTTGTTTCTCTGAAAATTGGCCTATTATATTTGTAACTGGAGCACTTCACGGATTGGGTGTCTAGGAGATCTAAGTGCTTTTTTTCACCCAACTATTGTTTAGCATGATATTTACATGTTTACTGAGAGTCTTGTAGGCTTAGAACGTGGACTTCTGGAGACTAAGGATCTTTTATGATGTGTGTAGCATCAAATAAAATATGGATTCTTTAGTATCTTCTCAAAAGGGACTTTAATCTGAAGCTATAAAGGCATCCTCCTTTGGTGTGCATTTATCTGCAAATAACTTTTTGAACAGAATTGAATCTTCAGCAAGCAAAATTCACAAACTCATTATGAACCTACTAAATTGAAATGATGCTAGAATTAGCTTGTTAATTTGGGGAGGATTGTTATTTTAGAATTATTGTAAGTAAAGTATTTTTGAGCAAAAGGCGACTGTTGGAGAAGGTGATACTTAAACATCATGTGATATTTAAAGCTGGCTTTGCAGTCTCCAAATCATTGCCCAAGATGATAAACGTATCCATCAGTGCCTAATCCACACAATATCAAGTTTTCTCATGTCCTGTGACTCATCTGGGAGCTCTACTCACTTGCTATCAATATTTCCTATCCTGTTACAAGACCTTGTCTTCATTTAGCACTGCTTCACCTCTGAAATCCTGAACTTGGAAATTCCACTGTGACCTCAGCCCTATACATTTCCTCTCCCTTCACCTTTATCCAACCCATCTTCAGTCCTACCAAAGCATTGGTCTTCAGTCTTCCTGTATAGTAGCCCCCAGTCTTCATGGATTTAAGACACTCTTCTCATTAGACAAAACCCCCCATTCTTTTGACATGCTGGCACAGCCAATCAGCAAATCCTCAGTCTTGCACCCACCCCTCTATCTGTTTTCTCTGGCCCTTGAGCATTACAGGAGAAGATCACATAACACATAATTATGTAGTCAGGTGCTAACACAAATTTTATTTCAAATCTCAACTGGGTACACAATACCATCTGGAGTCCTTTGATCATTCCTAGATGGTTCCCAGTATAATCTACCAGATCTGAGACATGTAGGACTGGATAACATGAATTACAAACACTTAAAATAATATGACTTCTTATTCAAAATATATAAAGTTTACTTTCTCCTCCTGGATTTCCTTGCCTGTGAGCCAAATTTCCCCCATTTTTGTGTTTCCTCTTATTTTCATTTTCTTTCACAGTCTTACAAATAGATCACTTCTTAGAGTGATTAAAGAGTTTAGGGGAATATTAAAGAGTTTAAGATGATCACAGGATATTTACTATAGACCTACTAGGTTCCCATCTCTATTTTAGGCACTGGGGATACAGCAGTGAGCAAAATAAACAACTCTGTCTTCATATAGTCTATATTTTAGTAGCAAGGGACAGAAAACAGGAAATCAGTAAAGTTATACTGTGTCAGAAAGTGGCAGGTGGGACTACAGAGTCCTGGACTGGTGGCGCCTGCTGGGAGGCACACTGTGGAGAGGTTGCTCTGTGCAGACTGCCTGGGTTCAAATCCCAGGGCTGGTACTTACTACATATGTGACCCTGGGCGAGTTACCTAACCTCTCCATGACTCAGTTTCCCTGCCTGTAAAGTGAAGAATTTCATAATGCAAACATCATGGAGTTTTTATGAGGATTAAAGGGACTTAATACACACATAACATTTCCCCTAGCAAGTACTACATAACTGTCAATGATTTTATTGAGGCTTTGTTTTTTCCTTTTTTTGACCACATGGCATGTGGGATCTTAGTTCCTTGAGCAGGAATTCAACCTGCACCCCCTGCATTAAGCATGAGGTCTTAATCACTGAACTACCAGGTATGCCCTAATGATCTTATTTTAAATTTAAATGATGTGATGGACAGGGAGTTACTATCCAAAATATACAAACAGCAATACAATTTAACATTGAAAAACAAATAACCCAATCCAAAAATGGGCAGAAAACCTAAACAGACATTTCCCTGAAGACGTACAGGGATATGAAAAGATGCTTAACAGTGTACAGAAATGCAAATCAAAACCATAATGAGGTATCACTTCACACCATTCAGAATGGGTATCATCAAAGTCTACAAATAATAAATGCTGGAGAGGGTGGGAGAAAATGGAACCCTCCTTCACTAAGGTGGGAAAGAAAGTTGGTGCAGCTACTATGGAAAACAGTATGGAGGTTCTTAAAAAAAAAATTAAAACTATAACTACCATATGATCCAGCAATCCCACTCCTGGGTATAGATCCAGAAAAGATGAAAACTCTAATTGAAGAAGACAGTTGCACCCCGATGTTCACTGCCGAGGTCCAGCCCTGGTGGATCCAGGGTAATTCGAAGCGGGGATGGAGTCGGCGAGGAGAGACTTATTTATTCAGAGATATAAAGAGAGATTAGGAAAGAATAGTGTAGTAGGAAAATTAGTGGAGAAAAGAGGCTGAATAACTTGGTTTATGCAGAGAACCAATAAAACTCCGAGACAAGGAGTTTGCACCGTCTATGAGGCCACTGGCGGCTCCCTCTCACGTGGGGCTTAGAAGCCAGGGCAAATAAGTAGACACGGTGAGCCTCCATGATCCAGATGGGAATTCAGCCAGAAAAGGGAGAAAAGAACGACATGGGGGAGCCAAGCATCAGTGCCAGACCCACAACTTTATTTTCAAAAGCAGCTTATATACCCCAAGTTGTACATAAAGAAATAATGGAATATGCAGAGTTATGCAGGGGCAGCAGTCCTGACCCTTATTGAGACCAGGCTTTCTTTTTTGCATACCTTCCTGTATACAAAAGGTCTCAGGTGGTTTACATCATCTTCTGGCCAAGAGGCCTGTTAACATTTTTATGGCTCTCTTCCTAGATAAATGTCTATCAACCAGAGAACTCATTTTCCCCTGAAGTGTTTTTCCTTAATCTTCATCACCATCAAAATACTAAATAAAGTTACATTCCTGTAGAACAAAGGTGCAGTGGGTTATAACAAAGAAAGTACATAAAGATCTAATGTTGCTAATGCCAGGGCTACTACCTATTTTTTCTACATACCAAATATATCTACAAATAAAGATATGAAAACTTGGCAGCAAGTATTGGCTCAACAATGAAACCCTTAATCAGTCCTATTCTAATGATTTTGACTCCTCAGAAGCCCCTACATTCCTAGGATGTTTTAAGCCTCTTGCGATCGGGAGGCCGCAAACAATCACACGTGCAGCTCTACGAGTCCTGTGGGCAGGCTAGAAGGCCAGCAGAGGGGTTTTTGGATTGAAACACTCTTGTTACGCCCAGGAGACTTATTATCTAAAAGCTCTAAATTAACTTTTTCCAGAAAAAGGTGGTGGGGGGACAGCCCCCTGTTAATGTCAGAAGACCAGGTGGAAAGCATAACACAGTAAAGCAGGCAGACTCTGGTTTTGGGGCAGATGCACGAGCAGATCCAGCGAGGCTCCCTTAAGGCCCACTCGCCTTTGTTGGGTCCCTTAACCTCATGACCTTTGCCACGGACGGGACTCCTCCTGCTGGCTCCCGGCAGTTCACAGCATCACTATTTACAATAGCCACGACATAGAAGCACCAAGTACTCATCAAGACAATTGGTTTAAGAATATATGGAATATTATATGAATATATGGAATAATATATGAATATTATTCAGCCATAGAAGAATGAAATTTTACATTTGCAGCAACATGGACACACTTCAGTTCAGTTCAGTCGCGCAGTCGTGTCCGACTCTTTGCGACCCCATGAATCGCAGTACGCCAGGCCTCCCTGTCCATCACCAACTCCCGGAGTTCACTCAGACTCACGTCCATTGAGTCTGTGATGCCATCCAGCCATCTCATCCTCGGTCGTCCCTTTCTCCTCCTGCCCCCAATCCCTCCCAGCATCAGGGTCTTTTCCAATGAGTCAACTCTTCGCATAAGGTGCCCAAAGTACTGGAGCTTCAGTTTTAGCATCATTCCTTCCAAAGAAATCCCAGGGTTGATCTCCTTCAGAACTTAGTGAAATAAATAGTGAAATAAAATGTGATGTAAAGGGGTGAAATAACAGAAAATATGAAGATGAAGTGCTTTTCCCCTAGGCGTTTACAGACCCTTTGAATCCCAGCCCAGTTGGGCGCTTCTGCTTTAAAATGACGTTCTGGCACTACTGTCCTCTTTCCCCGTCCTCCTGCCACTGACCTACTTGCGTCCACAAGGAATCCCCACCCACACCTTAACCAACTCCTCCCCTTCTGAGCCTGCTCCTCTCCAGCGTGCTCGCCTACTCAAGAAGAGCCAGTCTCCACTCAGTCACCTAAGCTGGGTGCCCCACGTCACACCTGCCCCTTCCACCCTCCGTCGTGGACCTGGCCCAACTCGGCAGTAGAGCTCAGCTTGGCCGCCCTCTCCGCCCATCTCCACCTTCTGCTTTCTCCCTCAGATGACTACAACCGCCACCTCACTGCTAACCTAGAGTGGCCTCACCCACCCTTCTTCCAGGGGCGCAGACAGATCCATCTAGAAGCTATGTTGGTCCTCCGCATTGTGAAACTTCTGTCCATCTTGCTAGCAAGCTCCTGCAACCCTGTGTTCCGGGGCCTCTACACTTCTCGGTTCTTTTGGCCCCCGCTGGGCAGCATGCGGGATCTATTTCCCGGGGGTCCAACCCTCACCCCTCGCATGGGGAGTGCAGAGTCTTAACGACTGGACTGCCAGGGAAGTCCCGCCCCCTCAATTCTTGAGTTACCAAGGTTACCGAGGTTTAGAGAGAGGCCTCTAGCACCTCAGCTCAAATCCTTGCTCTCCCTGCGCCACACTTCAAGGTCTTTGAAAAATCCCTCTGCCCTCTGTGTCTCAGGGACCCACGCTTTAAAATGGAGCCGCAAGAGCACTTGCCCACAGGGGTGTGCGAACCAGGTGTATACACGCGGAATGCTCAGGGCAGGGCCACGGTGTACTGAAAAGTTCAGCAGCCTCTTTCTTATTTCATGTTTCCTTCATGAGGAATGGCCTTTCTCCTGTTCTCTGCTCTGCCAACTGGTCCTTTAACACTCAGCTTGGGCATCTCCCGGTCCAGGAACCTTCCACCCAACCCCGGGCTGGGTGGGGCTAGGCCCTGGGCTCTAGGGCGCCCCCGCCTGCTCATCTCACCAAAACTCACCACTTGGCTGCGTCCTGGGGAGAATGCCTAGACCTCCCTGAAAGGACTGTGGCTTCTTCCCTTCTAAGCCAGGAACTGGTCAGAACCAGGCATAGGTGGCTGTTCAGCAAGCATTTGGAGGCTGAATGGTTAAAGAGCAAATACAAATCAAAGAACAAAGTGCTCAAGAAGAGCCAGCTCTCTTTCCACTCTCCTGACAACTTGCTTTTCAAAGTATCGCACAATACACAGGTTTATCTTACTACTTTTCTGAGTGGTCCTGTCTGCTTCCAGCCCTTTCCTGGCCAATTCTTGGGCCTGATAGCATCGAGTTTCTGAAAAAGAAAGGGAAAAACAGTGTGTGTGTGTGTGTGTGTGTGGGTGTGGGTGTGGGTGTGCAGGAGGGGGCAGGAAGGAGGCCCTCAGCCTGCTCTCAGGAAATGGGTATCTAGGGACACCAGAGGCTTAACAAAGAGGACTACAGCAGGAGGAGCAAGAACTAAAGTATATTTTTAAGAACAGAAGAGAAAACCCTGCTGTGTTGAGTCCTGCCTGAGGGCACGGCCAGCCCGGCAATGGCCCTGACTGTAGTTAGAGCTATCCTCATTCCTTTCTTTTCAAGCCCTACAAGATAATTCATTTCTTGTGAAAAGATTAGACAATACAGAAGGGTATAAAGCAAAACAGCCTTACCCACCTACTCCCAGTCCTACTCTCCATAGGTAACCTCTGCTTCTGGGCAGATTTTAAAATATACACAGGGGCACGGGCAGTCACGTCTTTATGGCTGAAATCATGTTCAAAGAAGAAGAATCGCAGGTCTAGATTTGTTCAGAGAGAGACAGTGGATGGAAATAGGGCAATAAACACACACCTTTCTCTGCTAATAGTGGAAGAAAGAAACTATTTGAAATAGAACACATACAAGAAACCCTTTTTATCTGAGAGGGCCTGTGGTGTGGGACCCGAGGGGAGAGCAGGCTTCGGAGGTCGAGTCCAGGTTCTGTTCTTCCTGTTGGCTTCTCAGCAGGTGAGAAGTAGGTGGAATGCCCCACATTCAGAGTGGCGAGGAGGGCCTGGCATCTCAGGACGCTCAAAAAAGAGGCCGTCTCACCTGGGCCTGAGATCACTTGGTTGAGAAACGCCTGGATTGGAGGGCCAAGAAGGGAGGAGGAGGGCTGGCCGGTGCAGGGCCCTCTGAGAACAGGAATCTCGGTCCTTGGAACCTTCCCCACCCCCTCTCTTTAAAGCCACCATCACGCTTCCAACTTGGCCCAGCCAAACAAAGGCAACGGGAAACACAACAGCTGTTGGCTTGGGCTTTGGAAAGCAGAAACAACAGCTGTGCAAGGGGGAAGCCGGGAGCGGGAGGGCAGCCCGGCTGAGCCTAAAAGTAAAACGCGGCCTGACAGCCTGACAAAGGCCTCCTGTCGGGTGCAGCGAGAGGGGCTGACCTGGTGGCTCCTTGCCAGGCTGTTCTGGGGCCACCGTGGGGAAGAGCCCAGACTCCCACCCTCTCCTCCCTCTCCGCCTCCCCAACACCCGCTTTGGAGGACCAGCCTGCCCTCAGTAAACACCCCTGCAATCTGCAACTTTGCTTCTAGGCCTGTCTCACTGCCACCCCGTTCTGGGATGTGAAGATGGACGGGCTGTAGTACCTTTATTTGCAACATCTTCCAGCAGTGAAAGCGAACCAAGTACTGGTACTGGTCTGTGGTCTTCAGTTTTCAGACAGGCGGGGATGAGATGAGCCATCTTTGGCGAGGAAGAGGGTATGCCACAGCATCCCCCTATTTAAAAAGGAGCCCTTGCCACCGGCTTGCTCTGTGATGTTGTCAGCATCAGGCATGGTGGGCCCTCTACACAGGCGGGCCTCCTGACCTTCTACACCACCCAGAGCTGGCTTTCCTCCCCCTGGCATTGGGATATCTTGTTCAGCACCCTTCAACTTGGACTGGTCAGGAGGAAGTTTCTCAGTTAAAAGATCATCAGACTCCTAAATGGACACTAAAATGTTTGAGAAGGACATTAAGCACTTGTGGGGAGCAGAAAATATACACCAGGAAGAGTAAATGTTTCTAGTATTTAGTTTTAAAGTTTTTTTTAAAAAAAAGTGTTTCTATTGGGTTTAAATGATTTAAAACAGAGCTTGGCCAGCAACTTTCTGGTTCAGACGTGTCACCATTGCTATGCCCCTCATAAGCTCACTGCTGCCCCCGCATGTCTTATCTAAACATCACAACACAATTTTCTACTCTGCAAATAAATGGTGGAAACCCTCCACCAGTCTGTTTTGCTCCCATGACAATAAACAGTACAGAATTAACGCTTCCGAGTGAGAGCTGTGTAACCCAGGTGAATTTTCAACAAGTCTTTAGTTTTGGAAGACTTCATTATATAGTGTTTCTCTCTCTCTCTCTTTCAATTCATTGTGCCTTTGATGAAGTGATAAATTTAATCCTTAGAGGGAGTGGTTATGATTATATGAATGATGCTAGTCCTACAAATGATACCTTTTCCAGAAAAACCACATGACTTATTCATTGATGTGCATTAGATTCATTTTACAGCCTTCAACAGAAATCTTATATTCAGCATGATTGAAAGTTTGCATCAAGAGTCTCTGATGTGAGATAACTTCCAATACAAGGCTCAAACAAAACACACAGCAAAGTGTAACCTCCCTGGGCTCACCTGGTACCTTTATCTTCAGTGGGGAGATTGGATCCCCATTTTGATGTGGACTAGGCTGCTTTTGTGGGTGTGTATTAAGCACCAATTCTTCCTGTTTCTGGCTTATCTATCTAGTTTATCTGAGTGGCTTCTTGCTCCATAGAAACTAGGGTCACAAAGAATATCATGTTGTCATGGGTGGAATTTGGAAAACGCCTTCCATCCTGAATAGATTAAGAGGCTGCTCCCTTATGCAGAAAGGTTGCAATAGTCTCTTCCTCAGCGTGTATGGAGGGGATGGCTATTTGCTCCCAAGACTCCTTCCAGAGCAGTGGTAGCTTTGGTGTTACTTCTCAAAGTCACCTGCTGAAGCAGCCTTCTGTGGTTCCTGAGTGCTTATTTATGGATCGTATTGATTGTTCACTGTTCAGTCCAGGAATAGCTCTGAGGGAGAGTGCTCAGTTTTTACTTCCTTCAAAACAATCAAACAAGTTTGGTCAAAGTCAGTGCCCACATAGGACCCATGCAGTGGTAGCTTTGGTGTTACTTCTCAAAGTCACCTGCTGAAGCAGCCTTCTGTGGTTCCTGAGTGCTTATTTATGGATCGTATTGATTGTTCACTGTTCAGTCCAGGAATAGCTCTGAGGGAGAGTGCTCAGTTTTTACTTCCTTCAAAACAATCAAACAAGTTTGGTCAAAGTCAGTGCCCACATAGGACCCACTGGGGCAGATTCTCTTAGACCCAACCCCATGTCTATTCCCAAAGGAAAGTTGTGAGGGGTGTGGTTTCAATGGGCAGCCAGGATTACTGAAAAAAAAAGAGCTCTTGATGGAATGTTCATCATGTTTTGTAATTCTGCCAGTCACTGATCCTCTGAACTAAGGTCAAGATCAGCTTTACTGCCCCAGAGGGGAAGGCTGAAACTATGGGATACAAACTGAGATACAAGTTCGGTGTTTCTGAGCCTTTTAAATTACTCTGACCAAAGCCTACCCTGTATGGCGCATATGGAGATATTGAACTCTAAGAGCCAAGGTACCAAGCAACGTCTGCAAAAGCAGCTGAGAACCAGGCAGCAGGGGCTCCAGAATCTCTACAAGGAAGGAGCTCTGAGGTAATTATCTGACTGAACGTGGGTGCCGGAGAGAATGTCCGGAGGTTGCATGTTCATTTAAGCACACTGTTTCAACTGTGTCTTTATCAGAGGTAGCTCTGGGGGCTGTTGATGGAGCTGCCTACTGAACTGCATTGAAAACACCAGTCCTCCAATTTTTCAAAGAAAAGGCTCTTTCTACGTATAGAGACCTGGTGTGAAGTGTTTAATCAGTCTAGGTTGAAGTCTTCAACACAGGAAGCGATCTGTTGATTGTTTGACAATTTTAGACATTTCAGGGTTGGGGGGGGCAATGCCACCAAGACTTGAGACTTAGCAGCTCAGCCTGGAGGGGTCCATTTCCCTAAGTGCCCTCAGGAGGGAAGCAGAAGAGGATCTGGAGCTCAAACTGACCTTTAGCCTTGTGCCCTTGACTTTGTCACTGACCTCTGCTTGTCCACCCTCCCTGTCAGCTGGGAGCATGCTGCTTGTGTGATCATAGAGAGCAGGGGTGGGTCAGGCTTAGCACAAGTTTTTTTAAGCTACAGGATGAATACAGTAGTATCTCCTTGGATTATTGATTTTTAATTAAAGGAAATGTTGAGGAAATGTTATAGTTCTATAAGAGAAATAATGATACAGAGTCTGAATTAGTTAGGACTGAATTCAGCTGGAAGTAGCAGAAAAATCCAAAGTGTCAGTTGCTTAAAGAAAATGGACGTTTCTTTTTTCTTACATTCAGAAGTTTGATAGGTAGTCAGCTCAGAGCTGGTAAGACCTTCTGCAGGGCAGGGATGTGGGCTCTCTGTTGCTATTTGGCCTTGAGTAGCTTCCATCCTCAAAGGCATCTCATGGTCCAAAATAGCTGCTGGAGAAGGAGCCTTTGAATTTGTATTCTAGACAGCAGGAAAAGCAAGTCCTTTAGGGACACTTCCAGAAGTCATATTGATCACTCCCTTTATGTCATATAGCCACAGCTATCTGCAAGGGAGATTTGGAGAAGTGATCTTTACTGGAGGCAGATGTCTACCATCTGAAATTTGATAGCCCTTTGATTGTATAAGAAGGGAAATCAGGATTGGGGGTCATTTTAAGCAGACTCCCGGTGATGCTGATGCTACTGGTCCACGTGGACTGCATTTTGAGTAGCAAGGGACACAGAACTGCATGAGCCGGCCCCTGCCGGCCCTACCTTGCCTCCCCATCATCCCTGTGCTTCCTTCTGGTTGGAAGTCTGCTCACAAGTCTTGTCGTTAAGATCTCAGTTAAAATAGTTTCCCTGTGACCCAATTTCAATTTGAAGGCACTTAATCTGAATTTTTATCCTGTATTTATCTGTTTGTATGGTTGGGATTTTTTGTCTGCTCCCTCTAGAATGTCAGCATCATGGGAGAAGGGAAGATATTTGTCCTCTCAACACTGAATCCCAGGCACTTTCAACAGCACTAGGAACATATCTAGAGAAATAGTACAGATAACCTAGTTCCAGGGCGAGAATAGAGACACAGATGTGGAGAATGGGTGCATAGACACAGGCGGGGAAGGGGAGGGTGGGATGAACTGGGAGATTAGATTTGACATAAATACACTACCATGTATAAAACAGATACCTAATGGGGACCTGCAGTGTAGCACAGGGAGCTCAGCTCAGTGCTCTATGATGACCTAGATATATGGGATTGGGGGTGGGTGGTAAGAATGAGGTCCAAAAGGGAGGGGATATACATATATACATATGGTCGATTCACTTTGTTGTACAGCAGAAACTAACACAATGTTGTAAAGCGATTATACTCCAATTAAAAAAAAAAAGAACATACGTTCAAATGTCTGTGGAATAAATGAAGAATGGTGCAGAGTCTCCCTAACTATAATATTAGTTTTGATCATAGGCCTTATCTTTATTTGCACTCTCCCCCACAGTACCTAGCAGGGTGTAATATGTACAGTTGGCATTTGATGAATGTTGAGTGGGGTCTCACAAGAGAAGGAATACCTGCCAATTCCTCAGATGGGTCAGAGGCAGAGTAGGGCATGATGACTACACAGAGCCAGGATTTGGGCTGTGGGTGGGGAAGGTGAGAGCAAGCGGTGGACCCTGTAATGGCTTTCACACTAGAGCTTCCAGCCCCAGATTCTTCCTTTCTATCATCATGCAGTTCCGAATTTTATACATGTGAATCAGAAGATGCCAGAGGGGGTTACAGAGAATGCATGAGATGAAAAGATTGCAACTGTGTGGTAATGGACTGATTGCAATACAGATAGATTCAAGTTTTGCAATTATGCAATTACTCATTCATGTACTTACGAGCACCTGCTTTGTGCCAGGTGTTATGCTAGGTGCTGGGGATACATACAGCCTGTGTGCATGACATTTTGTTCCATACTGGACAAAGTAATGTCAAACCCAAGGATTCCTAATTCCTATGGTGCAAGACTATAAGGTTGCATGTTGAACACTATAGCTTTTCTGCTTAAAAATTGTTCAGTGGGTCCCTCCCAATACTGCTCGCACTCATGACTGGATTAATGAACTGATGTTTGCGAAGTCATCTGTGATTGCTGGGCTGGGTGGGCTCCTTTGTGAGTTCCTACCCTCTTTGATTCTCGGCAGGTTGGAGAGGGAAGAGTACCCCCACCCCGACCTTCTTATGTTCCTTTGTCTCACACACTGTAAGGAAGGGAGGGAATCCCCCTGACGACATCAATTTTTAATTCGTTTCAGTAGACCGTGAAGCAGAAGAGAATTTCGGCACAGCCTCTTCTGTGTGTATACTTGTTTATATACTAGCATATATTAGTAATTAAATTTCAATGTTAGTCTGTAAGCCATAATGCTGATAATCATCTTTTTAAATTAATTCATTTAGATATGGCTAGGAACCAGACAAAGATACTATCAAATACATTCATTAAAAAATAAGATCAATACTGTGCATTTGTGGGTTAAAAATTTTACCTTCAAAAGAAGAGTTCTTGTATCTATGATCTCATTTCACACCACATATGATTATTTTAAAACTCCTCTCTAGGGGCGGGTTGTTCCTCACATGCACAGCCCCGGTGAGGATAATGAAGACCTGCCTCAGGCTACCTGACTTGACTCTGCACCACAAGTCAGCGAGCACTCCCGTCCAGGTCCGCTTGGGTCTCTCCCTGCTTGTTAAAAAACTAAAGGCAAAGATGAAAAAATATACTAATTTCAAGATGTGCTGAGAGCACACTCTTGGGGCATGAACAGGGGAGCTAAGGAAATGAGGCTACTTTCAGGATCGTCTTTGGAGACAAATAGAGACACACACAAACTCAGGCACAGACGACATCAAACTAATATTAGGCATCCAGAAAGCCCAGAATTGGAAACCTTTAGTCTCTTGGGACGGAAAAGCCAGTTCCTGTTTATTTTTTCTACAGCTGTGACTTATTTCCTGTCTTCAATAATTTCTCTATGCATGTGCCTTCATTTTCAAGAAGATATTTTTACATATTCTTGCCTGATCGGTTAGCTTTTCCTGTAGACTTCCTCTGGAGTCAAAGCCCCATGTCTATCTCTTCCCTATGACTGGAATGTGGACCAGGAAAGTGCTCTAACTCTGAACTTGTTCGAGGGGCATTTAAAGAATAACTCAAGTAGAAGAAAAAAAAATCCTCGATGATGACTCTCTCCTCCCCTCCCAGTGTGTCTTGTCCTGAAATCAGCCGCAGTGTTTCCACTTCCCAAGAATTCAGGTGCGTCACAGGGTAAAGATAGCTTCAGAATCTCCTACCTGGATATCTAATGAGACAACAACAGGACCCTGTAGGTGGTGAGGAATTCCTTCACCCTGACTGCTCACTAAGCAGTAATGACTAGCCCGTGATTAACTGTTATAATTCTTTTCTTTTCAAGGGTTAGTGGGAGGACCAGTAACCCAGCTTACAGCTCAGCCGTCACAGCCCTGCCCCTGGGGATGCTCTGACACAGCTTTAGTGTCCTACTAGATCCAAGTGCCCTTGGAGAACCAGCCTCACCTTACCCTACTCTTCTGAGTAAGTGTGGTGCATGTTCTGTGTTTGCATGCAGTGGGTGCTCAACACACACCGAATGAACGCAGCTTATCACCCATCATGTGGTGTCGCTGAGTCTCATTTCCTCCATGTAAAATGAGAACATCAGCAAATGATTGCTTATATATCTTCCAGTCTGAATGTTCTAAGGGTCCTTTTGGACAGCCATATAGAATTATCTCCCATCTCCAAAGCTGTTTCTAAGCAACAGAATAGTACTTCCCTGAACTCCTTGTTTGACCTCTTCAGCCTACAGAGATGTTTGTCACTGAGCTTGCAGCACTACATTATCTGTGATACATATTTTTTATCTGGTGACACATCTCAGATTGGTATTGAGCTTTTCATCTGTGTAGATCCTGTCCTTTTCTCACATTAGAGTGCAAGCTTCCGAAGCCAGACATTTTATAAAATGTGCTCTGTAAATGTTTGTCAAATAAATAGATACCACATCAAGAAATCATCTTAATTTTATGCAGAGGAAATTCTGAGTTAAGGGAAGCAGAATTATCAAGGGTGAATTCCAAGCTTGTAGTTTGGGAAACTTGTGTTCTTCGAGAGAGAGAATCTCGCAAGAGGAACAGGTTTGGAGGAGAGTATGGAGGAGGTAAGCTTAGTGACAAGCTGCATTCTTTATCTCCTTCTTGGAGATTTTCGAAGACCATTATCCAAATCATTATTTGAGATGAGATCCTGGCCAAAGGAATGTATTTTATTGTGTGTAGCCTAGAGTTCCCCAAATAATTGGACATGACTTCGGACACACTGATATAACATAAGAAGAGAAGCAGGGCTGGGAAAGAAGCCTGCAGAACAACTAACTTTTAAGGAAATTCAGGAGGAATTTGAAAAGGAGCTGTTAGAATGGCTGTTACCAAAAGACAAGAAATACGAAGTGTTAGTGAAAATGTGGGGAAAATGGAACCCTTATGCCCTGTTGGGAATGTAAATTGGTGTTGAAAATGAAACTACCATGCGATCCAACAATTTCATTTATAGGTATTTATCTGAAGAAAATGAAAATATTAACTCAAAAAGATATGTGTCCAGTGTCCATTGTATCTTTATAGTAGTCAAGACATAGAAACAAGCTGTGACCATCAATGGATGAATGGATAAAGAAAATGTGATATATATATGTATATATACACAGTAGAATATTATTTAGTCCTTAAAAGAAGGAAATCTTGCCATGTATGTGACAACATTGATGGACATTGAGAGTATTATGCTAAGTGAAATAAGTCAGAGAAAGACAAAAGACAAAGGTCTCACTTAATATGTGGAATCTAAAAATAAACAAAAGCTAAATTCATACATACAGAGAACAGACTGGTTGCTTCTGCCAGAGGTGGGAATGAGGATGGATGAATGAGTGAAGGGGTCAAAAGATATAAAACAATCTTCCAGTTATAAAATGAATAAATCCTGTGGATGTAATATACAGCTTAGTGGCTACAGTTAATTATACTGTATTGTGTATTTTAAAATTGTTAAGAGAGTAGATCTTAAAAAGTTCTCATCACAGGAAAAAAAAATAACTGTGGTGATGGATGTTAATGAGATTTAATGTGATCATATCAAAATATATAAAAATATGGAATCATATTGTACACTTGAAACTGATTTAATGTTATATGTTAATTATATCTCAATAAAAGAAGATGAGAAAGATGTGGCCTTGATTTCTGGGTTGGGAAGATTCCCTGGAGGAGGGTGCAGCAACCCACTCATATTCTTGCCTGGAGAATCCCCATGGACAGAGGAGACTGGTGGGTTACAATCCATGGAGTCGAAAAGAGTTGGACACGACTGGGTGACTAAGCACAAAGCACAAAAAAGAAGAAAATTCAAAGTGAATAAATACTTTCCTTCCAAGAAAAAACATTCTCCAAGTAATGGAAAAATCAGTGATTTGTTGCTTGCTAGGTCTTCGTTCCTCAAACGCTTTCTCACCAGTGGTTTACCGCCACAGCTATATAGGACAGCTGTTTGGGACATTCTTTTCCTTTAGAATAATCTGAGGTGGTAAAATTAATCTAAGTTGGATCTTTTTTCCTACTAGAAGCACAAATGACGTTCAACTATTGGTTTCATACCCATAGCTTTGTCTTGCCATTTCTAGGACATCAGAAAGGATGTGTTCACTTACGCAGTTTATCTGTGCATTTCTTAGGTCACTTTTCTACAAGTCAGTTTTTTTAAGGTATAATTTATGTTTAGTCAAATTCCACCTTGGAAGGTTTTCAATTCAGTGAATTTTGGGGAGCATGTGCAGTCATGCAGTCACTATCACACTTGAGAGGTAGGCAGTTTCCAGCAGCCTAAAATGCTCCCTTGGGTCCCTTTGTAGTCAACCTCTTTCTCCAGGTCCAGGCCCTGGCACGCCCCTTCCCATAACTGTATTGATTTCTGTCCTGAGGGCCCTCTTCAATCCCTATTTTGTGCTATCATTTTATCTGCAGGTAAGTGTCTCCGCCAGACAGGATCCTGCTTTGTGTCCCTGTAACACCAAATGTGGTGCCTGGCACCTAACAGTACGCAGGAAATAGGTGCTTAATGAATAAATGAATCACTTGCTTTTTATATTTTGCCAAATCGTTGCAGAGACTCTGCTCTCTGACTTACAGGATGTGTCTTTGAAAAGGGGCTATTAATGCTGGAGAAAGTTTTCTACCAGGGCTTAAAAATTTTGTTTTTATTTTTTAATTGGAGGTAAATTGCTATACAGTGTTGTTTTGATTTCTGTTGTACAAACAAGCAAATCAGCCATAATTTTACTATATATGCATGCATATATATGTATATATATCTCCTCTGAGTCTTCCTTCCCTTCCCCCCCATCCCACCTCTCTAGGTCATCACAGAGTGCCAGGCTGTTTTCACTTAGGGTTTTAATTTATACAGTCTTTAAAAGAAAAAAAAGGGCCATAGTGATTTCTAACTTCAGAGATTTTGCTGAGCATTTCAAACATTTCCATAGACTTGGAGCTTACAACTTTGCTCAATCAGCACATAGGCCTCTGAGCTTTCAACCTAAATAAACAGATGGACATAGAATCTGGGACCAAACACATCTGCTCTCTCTCCCTCCCCTTCTGCCCCCCATCTCTGATCCCTCCACCTCCACGAGGCATGCTCCAGGGGATCCTCCGGAGCTCCCCAGAAAAAGACCTAGGAGATTCCAGACCCACTGATGAATGACTCCAGGTATGAAATCTGATGCTGGCATAACCTTTCTCACCATGCAGGGTGTGACCCACCTGCAGCTGGCTCATCACTCAGGCTTAGAATCCTTTAGTTCTTCCTGATCTGATTCGGCTTCTCTCTTGATGTGCAGCCAAAAGTTGACATTCCTAGAGCAATCCCAAGAAGCAGTGAAGAAAGCTCCTCCTCCTCTGACCACTTATCTGAAATTGCCCAGCCCTGCAAGGGCTTTTGGTGCTTTCCTCCAGTGGCCAGTCGCACTTTCTGTGGGTGAGCAGTCCCCCCTTGTGCCTTCTGCTCAACTGGCAAAGCCCCCAAAGCTGAGACACACTAGAGACCCCATTTTCCCTCGAGAAGGCTGCACCTTGCCTCCCAGATGTAGTCTTGGTGCTGACATCAAATTGCTTTCAAGTGGAAACTCATTCTCTTTTTATCCCTTATCCTCACCCTTTGCTAGGTGGCTTCCCTGGAACAGCTTTAGCGGAGGACAGTTTGTGCTCCCGGGAGACAGTGCGCTATGTAAGCATAAACGCATTCCCACCAAATCTTTCAAAGCCGCAACTTCTGATGCAAGAGGGGTGAGTGGGGGGCGGTTTCTGCTACCTGCAGCTAGGTAAACAAAACACTAAGAAGGTGGTGAATTTGGACACATGGAGGAATTGTGTAGTTCATAACCCTGCAGACAGATAAAGTAGTAGTCAATGGAAGTGAGCCAAAGAAATTCTTACTATAGTAATGATGACAGGTGTGTGTGTGTGTGTGTGTGTGTGTGAGAGAGAGAGAGAGAGAGAGAGAGAGAGAGAGAGGGAGGGAGGGAGAGAGAGGGAGGAGACAGGGATTGGGAAGGGAAGATTCCGGAAAAGGGGGAAAACAAAAGGGAGAAAAAAAAAGGGGGTTCAAGTGGAGGAAAGCGTATATTCTTCAGGAGGGTCTTCTAAAGCTGTAACTCTCAGACTTTTATTACTATCGGTAAGAAACATATTTCAGTCCATCCAGGGCGCGCACACACAGAGACGTACAGGATAAAATAGAAATGAGTTCGCGGTGGCCTGCTGGAAGAGGAAGGCACTTGTTCCTATCACAAATCCTGCGTGTGGCCAAGGGGGCGCGAAGACAGCCCGGCTCGGCCGCGCCCCGCCCCGCGCGGAGTAGGACGCCCCCGGGGAGTCGCCGCCCTCGCGGGGGAGGAGGGAAGCCGGGCTCGGCTCCCGGCTCCCGGTTACCTGCCAGAGCTCCTGCGGTGGCGGACCGGGACGCGACGCGGGATGGAGCCGGACGAGCGGGACTCCGTGGCCGCGTGGCGGCACATGGTCGTGCGGAACCTGCGGTGAGTGCGCGCGGCGCCCTGTACGCCCCGCTGCCCGGGATGCGGCGGGAAGGTACCACCCAGCGCGGACCTGGGGGCAGGAGGCCCCGCACAGACTCTCGGTGCTTCGGAGGCCC
The DNA here is from genome assembly GCA_006408695.1 of Aepyceros melampus. Classification (NCBI taxonomy): domain Eukaryota; kingdom Metazoa; phylum Chordata; class Mammalia; order Artiodactyla; family Bovidae; genus Aepyceros; species Aepyceros melampus. Next base: position 68,151 of record SJXQ01004360.1, on the reverse strand, counting down.
CCAGGGCTCTTGGACGGCTGTTTCCTCAGCCCCTACCAGGGCCAGTGAGACTCAAGCCTATGATTTTTCAGGAACGTGTATCCCTTTGGTGCTTCTGAAGCAGAAATTCCAGAGAACTGGTTCAGGTTTCTATAAATCTCTTAACTGCCTTGACATTTTACTAACAGCGGGATAATACTAGTGACAATAATAATCTGTGTTGTTGTCTTGGATGGCATTCTGTTAGATCAAGGGCCTAACTGCAAAGATGGGAAGGGCCAGAAAACCACTTCCCTGAGTGTGAACTCTGCCATGGAGTTAAGGAAGACCTCCCCAGGATGCTAGAGATGCACAGTACATCAAAACCATAACTTGGCATTGCCCATGCCAAGTTCCTACACCCTTTAAATCTGAAATGTCTAGGTCAGCAGGTTTTAAATTTTCTTCCTTCCATGAATCCTTGGCTTGAGCAGTAATCTTAGACTACCTGAATCAACCAGCAAGCAATATGCTGTCTTGTTGCACTGAATCCAGGTATTGGTTGGAGAACCCAGACCCATGAGACTGGGAATCTTATTTTGTTTTGTTGGTGTGGGAAGGTATTGGCTGTTTCGTTTACTTTTCTTCTTTGTATTCCTTTGCTTTGTTTTGCCTAACTTTTGTTGACTACAAAATATCCAGGAATCACATCCAGGCATAGGAGACCTCAATTTGGAACATCTGAGTGGCTAAGACAACCCTGATTCCCTGTCTTTTCTTCCTGCTGTGGCTGAGGGCGGGGGGCAAAGTGCAGCTCTCCCTGGCTCCGCAGTGCAGGCTGGAGCCCCCTTTTGTACTGGATCCGAACAGCAGGCCCAGTGTCCTGACTGGCTACACTTTTCAAACTTCACAATCATGGGCCTTACATCCCTGAAGCAGCTGTTTTGGGAAAGCTGGCATTTACCACTTTTTCCTTTTGAGTTCTTTATAGAATCGTGACTGGTTATTTAACACTTATTTGACAGAGAATCAAAGCTGCTTTGTGTTTTTAGAGAACAGCCCACTTTGTTGCTAGGGGAGTGGAGATGGGGAGTTGGGGATCCTCTGTTACTTCTACATGTGTGCACACTCAGTTGCTCATTCACGTCTGACTCTTTGGACCCTGTGGGCTTTAGTGTGCCAGGCTCCTCTGTCCATGTGATTTTCCAGGCAAGAATATTGGAGCAGTTGCCATTTCCTCCTCTAGGGGATCTTCCCAACCCAGGGATCAAACTCTCCTCTCTTGTTTCTCCTGCATTCTTTATCACTGTGCCACTTGGGAAGTCCCCATTACTTCTAAATACTAATTACTAAAAATAAGTCTTGAATGTTTTCTGAAAGAATAAAATACTTGAGCATTTCTTTATCCGAGCGGAAAATTACTGATCTAATTTAGATCAGGCTGAGGCGCAGACTGAAATCCAGCATCTTAAGTCCTTTTTGTCTCATGGAGCCTGGTTAGATCAGCAAACATTCCTTGTGTGCCTGGGATGGCCTGTAGCCGTGGATCTATTGTGATGTGTCATGAGATTCAAGGAGAACATTTAATCATGATATTTACAGTGATTATTTTTTAATGCCTTGGGAATGGATTTATTTATCTTACAAAAGTCTCATCCGATGTAGTCACTTCTTAACATGGATGGGCCCAGCAGAGTAAATCTCTTGCTGCTGATTTTCTTTGAATTAGAAAAATGGAAACCATGTTCAGGAAAGAAATTTGGGGAATCCAAAGGGCTGTTTCCCCTTTTATTTCTCCCTATTTCACTTCAAGCCTTTACATTTCTAGATGGTACTTAGAAAATCCCTATGAGAAGGCTGACAAACTTTTCCATCCTCCCCAGTATATTGGTCATCTACTCCTTATCAGATATTTGCCTAGGCTCTGGGCACACTACCATAAATAAAACAGGCAAAACACCTGCTCTTGGGTAGCTCACATTCCTTCTCAAAAGAGAAGGAAGCCCTTCCTTGTCCCTAAATCTACCAATAAACCTTGCCTCCTTCTAGAAATACACTCTTTTCTGTTCTCAACCTGTCATTCTATGGATATTTATGACTCTCAGCCCAGGGCTGCCCTGATGGTTCAGTGGTAAAGAATCTGCCTGGAATGCGGGAGGCACAGTTTTGATCCTTGGGTTGGGAAGATCCCCTGAAGAAGGAAATGGCAACCCACTCCAGTATTCTTGCCTGGAAAATCCCATGGACAGAGGATCCTGGTGGACTACAGTCCATGTGGTTGCAAAAGAGTCAGATATGACTGAACGGCTAAACAACAAACAGCAACAGCCCTGTGCTAGGCAGAGTGGAAAGTAAAAGCAGCATTAGCTGGGACGTGGTTCTTATCACTGGGGATACAGGGCTAATAGTGAGAAAAAAATCAGCAAAGAATTAAGGGTCAGACTCTGGCCCTGACTGTAATTAGTGGGAGGGGTGAAAAGAGAGGATAAGTCACCATGGGAAGATCTGTCTAGAGAAGATTTGAAAAAGAAGGGACACTTGAGCGGATGTGAAGGAAAGAGGGGGTCTGGTTGGGAGGAAAGGAGGGAGGAGAAAGAGGTAACTTGGTGTTTGGTGATCAGTATGTGTTGGTGGGATGAATGGGCACAGGATGCCCGTGCAGCATGTCTTAACATTTGGAACTGTTGTCTTGCCAACTGTGGTCAGAGTTGGGCTTCCCAAAGCTGGTACTTCTGAGCATTAAGCAAGAATGCTTGGCTCTGTAGCAGCTCAGATTCCAGCGCCAGTAAGAATCATCCAGTTAGGTTCTGTGGCCCCTGTGGGATGCTGTGCAGTTACAGCCACAGCTGATCAAAGGGCAGGCAAAAGAACACCAAAGCATCAAGGTGGCTGTTTGATGTGCTGGCCGTGAGCGAGGATTGGACTGAAACCACATCCTCTGCTCAAATAAGGTCTATTAGCCGCTGGTGACTTTTGATCCCCTATTGATCTAGGGGAAGTCAAACTGACAGCCCTCTAGTTAAAAGGAGCTGCTGTGCTTATTGATGCTTGGAGGGATCTGGTCACTGTGTTCTCTTCCCGCAGCGCTTCTCACAGAAGTGCCTTGAGCTATTTGACAGAAGGGTCCTGTATGAATTATTCTTTAAAAACAGAAGCATATTTCCCTCTATTGCCTCTGCTTCCCAAGCACCCTGCTACCTTCAAAAGGCAACTTGGTGGGAGACTAACACGCAGGGTAGCGGGAGTTCAGAGAGTCAGGAGAAAGAAAACCGGATCCAGCCAACTGGAAGGAAGCATAAGAATTCAGTTCTGCCTGTCTGTCTGCGCTTGATCTGTGGGTCAAACTGGCTTCTTTGGGTTTTAGTTTCTTATCTCTAAAATTGGAACAACAGTGTCCTCTCCTTCCAGCCACCTTCACAGAGGCTATTTTAAAGTATGAAACAATCATTTTCATTTCTTTTTTGCTGATTTTATGGGTATGCAGTTGCCCACGGCTGATGTATTTGAAGAGCTGTCTGTCACCCTTAGCCTGCTTATCTTTTCTGCTCCCCACAGAATTGCTGGAAATTCATTAGAGATTCATTATCTTCTGCCTCCATGCCTTTCCCAAGTATGTATAAGTGCCCTGATTTTTAAGTTATTACACTAGAGGGAGAGTTTTTTAGAGGTCTTTCTTTGATGCTTTTGGTATCTTCTGAGACTATGGGAACAGGATGGAAGAAGAGAGTGGGAGGAAGGAGGGACCCTGAGAGAGGCAACGATGCAGAAGAGAAAAGGATCTTGATATAACTTTCTGTAAGAACTGGACTTGGCTAGAGCCCAGCCTCATTCTTGGGGCTCATTTTTGCTTCAAGTATGACAAGGAGAACTCACCAGGACTGTGACAGGTCACTGGAGATCATCATGGAACTCTGGATTCACGTGGCTCTGCCATTCATTGGCTGTGTGACCTTGGGAAGGGTACTTAACTTTTCAGTCTCTTCATTTGCAAAGCACAGGTATTAACCTGTACATGTAACATCTTCTAAGGTGCCTCTAGTCTAGCGGAGAAATCAGGACAGGAAACAGTGCATCACACTTGCCTTCCAGCCCCTACAACCTCATAATTTGATTATATCAATGGTCTTCCCATTGACCTTTCACAGTAGGAAAAAGGATTCATTCAAGGAACGATGTGAGCAAAATTTGGGAGTGGGAGGTGGTGACACTGGCTTCTTGTATCCCTCATTTCTATAAGGTCCGGGAGATGCTCAGCTCTCATGGGAGATGTGACTACAGACAGAGGTGGCCTGAGTGAGCCCTCATGGAAGGATCATAAGTTGTCTGCTGGTGGCTCCCAGTTTGGATGGTTCTTGCCACTGAGACAGTAGAATAAACAAGATGTGTGTGGCTCCCCCTGCGCCACCGACCCCGTGTCCCATCACCTGCCCAGGGCCTGCCCTGCACCCTGCCCTGCTCCTCACGATCCCACTCACCTCAGAAGTGGGTTTTTTCCTCGCATTGGCTCATCTTTTCCCAAGACTCAGCCAGAAGGAAGGAGGGATCCGACGATTATTCATTCACTGCTTTAGGCTAATACTAATAATAGCTAGCACATACGGCACTGAATCGTGATTAAAAACTGCGGCAGCTGTTAAATGGTCTGAACCTTGCTTCCTGCTGACTTTGGGGTCCAGCCTTGGCTTTCTGTGGGGTACACTGAGAAAGCAAGTCTGACTTGGGTGCATCCGTGTCCCCGCCTCTCCTATGCCATCATATCGGGGCTCTCTGAGCAGCTGATTGGGAGCTTGATTGTCCTTTCCTCTCCTGGTTATCCCATAGTGCCTGGTCTGGGTCTGCCCTAATTACATACAGTTCTGTAAAGGATTTTGCTTAAATGCCAGCTTGCCTGTAATTCCCTGTGTCAGTCTGTGGAATTTGATTTGGACGTTAGAAGGAAAAACAAACCAAGACAAAACTTGGACTGATTTTGAATACCTTATTTGTTTCACAATATCTTACAGATCTTTCCCACATTCCTGTTCCACACTCGGAAGGAAAATTGCCACTCTGTGTGACAGCTTTACAAGTAAATCATTAAAAAACACATTTGCCCTCCTCTGATGCACATGCTGATTTTTGTAAACTTTTGTAAGTATGTACCTTTTGTGAATCTGCCTTTATATTTTTTTCCCAATTAAAGAACTTACTGCCCTTACAGTTATGACATAGTGAGAAAGATATGTCAGCATCTTTGTGGCTAGACTTGAATTGTCTGAAACCTAATTATATTGCCTTTGGGGTCTAGGATGCATCCTGGTGAACTGTTGGGATAGATAGAAAACCATGGCTTTGTGGGCGGGATTTCAATCCTGGAGCTCAGTCCTCAAATTAGCTGGTAATCTGGATACTTTAGTGCTTTCTGTATTCTGTGCCTTTTCACTTCCTCTTTTTGCTTGTATCCCTAGAGAGACAGGTTGATGTGGGAAATCTGTTTTCCTGTGTTTCTACTGAAGGTTGTGTTAGTGGGGCACATCGTTCTTCTGGTCACAGGTGGTGCTGTCATCTGCCCGCCTCTAAGTGTTACGTTGACCTTGGACGTTTCAGGGTTTATGGCTAGTGACTGTGTTTTACTTAGTGCAGAAGTAACGCATGACTTAAATAGCAGAACACTCATTACTGGGACTTCCCTGGTGCACTAGTGGCTAAGACTCCATGCTCCCAATGCGGGGGGCCCGGGTTCGATCCCTGATCAGGGAACTAGATCCTGTGTGCCACACCTAAGAGTTAAAATGCTGCAATTACAGATCCCATAGGCTGCAAGCAAGACTGCAGATCCTGAGAGCCACAGCTGAGACCCAGCACAGCCAAAGAAAAAACATCCAACCAAATAAAACAAACCTCTCTGCCCCAAAACTCACTACCTTCTTCTATACCCTCCTATTTTTTAGGTGAATGGTCTCCTTTGCTTTTTACTTGAAACAGGGATAAAGTGGAATAAACTCTATTAGAGGCTACCACACTGGTGCTATGTTTAAGTCTAGCTTTGGAGTATTTGTGGGGGTCAATTCTTCTGTGGGCTAGTCCTAGTTTATAAAATAAAATACTTTGGTTGGAATTGAGTGAGTGCTTGTAACTTAGAAACATGTCAAACATGAGGCTACTTACTTTTTTGGATTGTGATTAAAAGACATGGACTTTGATTCTGGGAGTTGGTAATAAATTCTACTTTCTAGTCAAAGCACCATTTCTTGTGGATTTAAAGAAACCGGAGTTGAAGATTCCTCACACGGTGAACTTCTACATCAACGTGGAGCCTGGGGTAATTCTGGGAATCTGGTGAGTGCGCTGATTGGACACTGGGGTGCTTAGTGGGCGGGGCTTTCATGTTACAGGGCACAGGTGAGCAGCACCGTATTACTTGCCTGTGGAGAGGTCAGTGTTCCTTGGAGGAAGCTGTTCCACACACCTTCCCTTTGTATTGACATTTGACCTGCTTGAACTTGCTTTTTGAGAATCTTACTTTTCAGGTGCCTTGGGTCGTTCTCTTCCTTGCCTTATTCCTTGTGTGATTATCTGATTAATGTGTGTCTTTTTTACGAGACAATAACTTCATAGGTGGGGACTTTGTTAGTGGGTTTTCATTGCTCAGCATGGCGCTTGGCAAAGGCCCTCCATAAATATTTGTCCAAGAAGGTCATGCGCATCCTACTGTCTGTCTTGCTGCGCTAATCGCAACATTTTCTTCTGTTTGGTTCTACTTGCTTGTTCTTGGCTGCCGGTTTTCCAGTGCCTTCTTGTATATTTCACCTCCCTGAGTTTGAACATGTGACCATGGAATATTTAGGAACCAATATGGGTTCACATAACTTTTTTCTAATCTGTAGAATGCAGTTCCACTGATAGTGCTGGAATTTGAAAATATTTTTATTCTTTGCTCTTGCCCCATCCGCCCTTGGCTGAGTGAGTCAGCTGTCCTCATGACCACTTATCTAGCTGGCAGTGATGCCTGTCTTTTTGGTAAGGAGGGCTTGGGGGTTTGATGTCAGACTTTTTGCCTCTAAGTGATTGGACGATTGAAGATCCGTCCTCGTGTGGCCAGTTCTCCAAGTCCCTCGGTAATGTGTCATATGGTAGTATTTGCGTTTCAGAGTTCATTCATTGATTTAACAAGGCATGAGGGGGGAACTAGAGCTCACTCAGGTGTTTAAAATCACAAGGTCACTCAGTTTCTTGAGAAGAATAGCTTAATTTCATATTTAAGTTCTTTTCTCCTACCCAAACTGGTTTCCCTTTAACTTTTTTCCAGCTTGTTTCTTCAGCCAAACCAATAGCAGGTGGCAAATATCTATTATCTTTTACTGGTTTCCACCCCAAAGATTGCATTTCAATAAGCCACACCTAAGAATTACAGTTTTGGAAGCATAATTGGTGGAGGAATCAGAAGAACTAAACTGTAAATGGTTAAAAGGGGTTATCCCTGGGCATGGGGGAGGGGGGCTAGGTAATAATTTTCGTTATAAGATATTCATGGTATTATATTTTAATTGGTACCATGTGTATATATTGCCTGTGTGCATGCTAAGTTGCTTCAGTCCTGTTTGACTCTTGATGACCCCATGGACTGTAGCCCGCCAGGCTCCTCTGTCCATGGGATTCTCCAGCCAAGAGTCCTGGAGTGGGGTGCTGTGCCCCCTGCAGGGGATCTTCCCGACCCAGGGTCAAACCTGCATCTCCTACGTCTCCCGCAGTGGCAGGTGGGTTCTTTACCAGTAGGGCCGCCTGGGAAGCCCATGCGTATATGACTCTCATAAATTTTTGTATATAAATAGATTAAATATTTACATATAAAACTATAACTTATTATATATTCTGATAATTACTATGGTCTTTCCCAGGTGGTTTTGTATATGTTTTATATACAGAAATATGTATCCGATTAATATAAGGAGGCTTTAGACTGTTGGTGAGGATAGAGAATTCTTCTCTGTGTCCATGTTGGCTAAAATGTTGCCTTACTTTTCAGGCACACGGTTCCCAGCTGCCGGGGGGAAGATGCTAAGGGGAAGGGCCGGAGCTGGTATGAAGCAGCCCTCTGTGATGGCAACCCAATTATTGTTTATCTTCATGGCAGTGCACAACACAGGTCAGTGCCTTTGCCTGGATTTTTTTTCCCCTCAAACAGAGCAAAAGAGCACTTCATTCCTGTTGGGGAATGAAAGGCAGAGCTGTTTTTAACTCTGTAAGCATCCTTCCACACATTTGTTTCCATTTGTTGGAATTCGAGGGTGTTCTGGCAATAGGCTTCTCTTTTAAAAAAAAAAAAAAGAACAACACACTATATATTCCACATGTAGAATAATGTGGATCCTTAACTGGAAGGGAGACAAACTTCAAAATGTGGATACTGATTTCAAAGAAGGCAGTGTTGCTTTATTCTGTAAGAGTGCTGGAAATGATGAACTGCAGCCATGGATGACTTGATAGGAAATATGCATGAGGCATGGAGGATAAGGAAGAGTTTCCAAATCAATGGTCTTCTCACAGAACCACATGGAGATTCCTCCATGTAGCAATGCATTCTAAAAATCAAATGTATGATCTCCAGGAGAGATCCCCTAGAATTCTGATCCCAGGCTCTGGGGGCCACCTGACTAATTCTAGCCTGGAATACAGATGCCTCAGCCCACTCCTGTCATCCCAACCTTGCTTTGTAACAAAGAGTGCCTCCTGGAAGCCTGACTCTTCTTTGATGCACTGCCAGCCCCTCTGTGGCCCTGTGTCATTACAGTGGGTGATGAATATTGGCTCTGACTGCGGCTCTCAGTGTAGGGGAGGGGCGACGCGCCTCAGAGACCCACAGACCTTGCCCAGTCTCTGGGCGGGGGACACTTCAAACTCAGCGGCAAGCTCTGGACTCTGCCCCTCAGCTCCCTTGCCTCTGTCTCTTTTACTCACTGTCTTTTGTGTCAGACAATGGCTTTCTCAAGCCTTGTTTTTGCTCAAGGTGCTTTCTTGAGGTTTATGCCTTAGAGTCACGTTTTACTGAGATTTCCTGTGAAATCAACATTTTTCAACATTGTTTAACATTATTCCAATTGTGCACACTTGGGTACGGTGCTACATTGCACTTTTCTTTAATCTGTCCTGTGGGTCACACTATCACTTCTGCCCTCTGAGTGAATCGGCTCTGCCCCCAGTTTTCCTAGATTTTCTGGCTTGGGGCTAGCTACCTTCCTCTGTCCTGAAGTCTCAGCTTGCTTCCAGCAGTACTGAGCTGGAAGGAGGCCAAATGACAGGTCACAGGGAACCTAGATGAAAACAGTGGTTCTAGACTTAGGATCTATAGAAGCCTCAGAGGGTCTGTGAACTCCCAACCTCAAATTGTACATGAAATTTGAAGAGTGGATACATTTTTCAGGGCAGTGGGTCCATAGCTTTAATCACAGATTCCAAGGGTTTCATGACTCACTAATGTTTAAGAAATGTGGCTTTAAAAATTCAAATGGTTTTTAAAGACTGCTCTGTCTGTCGAGTCATCTTTTTCTCCTTTTTGTGTGGTTCATAGAGAGCAGACTATGGTTATTTGGAAGAAAGTGTTTCTTGAACCTCCAGGGCTGTGAGTTTCTCTCCTCGCTTCATCATGTCCTTCATGGCAGAGCAGACAGGATGTAGGGAGATCTTACTTTAGTGAACTTGACTGTGTCATCCCTTTTCCTGAAAAGCCACTTTCTGGGACTTATGTTCCTTTGGCTTCTAGAAGTATTCTGAGAAATAATAGGTTTTGCTGTGCAGCAGTGCAAGAAGATGGATCATCAGCAGTTCATCAGATGCTTATGTTGTGAAGCGCTAGTGGTCTGGGCAGGCGGTGCTCACTGTGGGGAAGGCGGGGAGTGGGGAGCCGTGGGGAGTTCACCCTGATGCAGGCACGGGGGCTCCAACACCAAGAAGTAGTGCCCTCTCCCCTGGTTATTTATTTGTCTTACCTGAAAAAGAAAGTGGTGAGATCAGATGCCAGCAGCATGATAGTGATTTTTGTTGAATGTGTCTTCATAATTCCTAATTCTTGCTTTTTATTTTAAACCTTCTCTACAGGGCGGCTTCTCATAGACTGGAGCTAGTAAAGGTATGTCTGAAGGGGCCTCAAGGCAGTTTTACATTTCCATTTACTCTCTTCTGGGCTACAGCCCTAAGATCTTCCTTAGCCTACAGCTGGTTATTTCCTGAGAGCGCCCTGGTGTGGGGGCAAGGGGGCGGGTGGTGGTGTCTGGGACCTAAAGTCCCTTGAATGCACTTCTTTTCCTAAATTGACCTTAGTACTTTGTCGCTCAGTCGTGTCCGACTCTTTGCGACCCCATGGACTGTAGCCTACCAGTCTCCTCTTCCATGGGATTCTCCAGGCAAGAGTACTGGCGTGGGTTGCCATTCCCTTCTCCAGGGATCTTCCCGACCCAGGGATCGAACCTGGGTTTTCTGCATTGCGGGCAGATGCTTTAACCTCTGAGCCACCAGCTCTTAATCCAAAATTGACCTTAGGGGATTGAAACAGATGTGAATGTCTCTGAGTCTCAAATACTTTCACAGATTTGTTCATCACCAGATGGAGTTGAAGACACATTTCTTTGCTTTTCTGAGGGCTGGGTTGAGAAACTATATTAAGTGCAGAAGCCACCCCTTCCACCAGGAGCAACCTTTCTGTGGTATGGGGTAAAGCCAGAATGTCTGCTCTTACATCATTCAGGCCCTTCTTCGGCCCCACAGAAAGTTCAGCAGAGGGAAGGTGGTCGGCCGCAACTTGGTGTCCTCACCAGCCTGCTACAGGCTCTGGTTTGTTGGGGTGGCCCCTGCACTTCCCAGCATAAGGATGATGGCCGGCTCTTCCTCTCACTATGTCTGACTCAGAGCTGGCTGGCGAGCTACTGTTTAGCCCTCCCACACTCCCACCTTCCCTCAGGTGATCTGGCTGCTTGTCTAGTTATTGATCCCAGGACCTGATCTCTCCTCCCACAAGCCAGCTCCCACCCTAGAGTCCTTTCCTGATTTAACGGCATGAATGGGGTCCAGAATGCTGGCGGGCTCAGCACTGTAGCACCATTTTCATCCCCCTTCCCCTCTTCAGACAGGGCCATCCTCTCCTGTCTACTCTCCTCTCCATCACCCGTGTGGTGGGTGGGCTGGATTACCGTTTTGCCTGGGGTGATGATGCCTATTAATTTTTAGTTTTGCTTTCTACTCGAACCCCACTCTTTGTCCTTTCCAAGTGGGAGGGTGTGATGCTGATGACTGTGAGAATATATATATTTTTCCCCTTCTACTCTTGGCAAAGCTCAATTGTATGTCTCCTATGCCGTAGGTGTAGAGGTGAAGAGAAGCCAGATCCTCCTGGTGGTGGGTGGGACGTGTGGGGATGCAATGATAAGACTTCTTCCTCCAGGCAGATTCTGGATTCCACACACCATAGTCATCATTTTCCAGCCTGACCAAACTTCCTTAGCTCTTCATTGTCTCCTTTGGATAGGCAATTTTTGTTAATAATTAAGTCCTTATTAAATTATCCTTCTTCTCTCTCCCCCTTTCTCATTCATTCATTCATCACTTCAAGCATACAGCACGTATTTACGTGCTGTTCCCAGCTAGTTTTTAATCTCTATAAAGTTTTTATGTTATTTATTGTTTCTATATATAATTTTATGCCGTGCTCTTTTACTATTTTAAGAATGTTCTTCGATGTTTTTCCGTAGTTGTCATAGTTACTAACTTAAAGGGTGCTCATTCTCCATTATTTATAGACAATTATTTATTTACTTAAATATTCTACTCCTCTTTGATACAATTTTGTTTTCTAAATTCTTTTAGAGTAGTATTGCCACAGAAAACTTTAAGCAGGTAGTTTATGCTTCTTTTGGAATTTTTTCCTGGAGATAAATTCTTGGGAGTAGCATCTGTTGTTTAAGTTGATTGTCAAGTGCTTCTTCAACTTATGGAACCACAGACAACACATGGGTGTTCCAGTTTCCCTGGATGCTGAACTGCCCTGTGTCTTGGATAACTTGTTTGGAAAGAATGTAGTTTAAATGTTAAAAAGTTTCATTTACTTCTTCATTATTACTTCAGTTGTACTTAAAGTTCAGTGTCTCACATCTAAAGGCTCCCTTGGTGGCTCATACAGTAAAGAATCTGCCTGCAGTGTAGAAGACCTGAGGTCGATCCCTGGCTTGGGAAGATCCCCTGGAGAAGAAAATGGCAACCCACTCTAGATTCTTGCCTGGATAATTCCATGGACAGGGAAGCCTGGCCGGCCACAGTCCATGGCATTGCAAAGAGTCGAATGCGACTAACATTTTCACTTTTCTCTTTTTTTCTCCCACATCTGTGCCTGGTAGGGGAAGCACAGTGTTTGAACCCAGGAAGGCCCAAGTGTGATCTTGGTTCTGTTGCTGTGGTTCAAGTTCTGGCCTTTTGGATATGTGTGAACAAGTTACTTAAGTTCTCCAAGGCTCAGTTTCTTTATCTGTAAAATGCAGATAATACCTACCTTGTAAGACTGTTGTGAGAACTAAATAAAATTTTAAAAGTGCCTGCATAGTAAAGTTTTGTCCCCCTTTATCTCCCTTCTCGTCATCTGTCATTTGTATTTTTTCATTTAAAATTATGTTTTTATATTTTTTTCTCATTTATCTATTCAGGGCTTGAAAGTGGTTTCATGTAATCAAGTGATTTATTTCTGATCAATATTAACTCTTTATCTATTCATACTTAGTATGAATATCTTCCCATTATTGACTGCTTCTACTACAACTCTATGTAGCATTCTTACCTTCAGGAAGTTCCTACAAAAGATATTCACTATGTGGCTCAGACAGTAAAGAACCTGCCTGTAATGCAGGAGACCTGGGTTCAATCCCTGGGTCAGAAGATCCCTTTGAGAAGGAAATGGCAACCTACTCCAGTATTCTTGCCTGGAGAATCCCATGGAAAGAGGAACCTGGCAGGCTATAGTCCATGGGGTCACAAAGAGTTGGAGATGACTGAGTGACTTAACACTTTCCAGGTGCTTGAAATTTATTAATTTATATTTTTGGCTTCATTGGGTCTTCCTTGCTGTGTGTGTGGGCTTTCTCTAGTTGCAACAGGCAGGGGTGCAGTGCACTGGCTTCTCATATTCATGGCTTCTTTTGTTGCGGAGCGTGAGCTCCTAGTTGCATGGGTTTCAGCAGTTGTGGTGCACGGGCTTAGTTGCTCTGTGGCATGTGAAATCTTCCCGGACCAGGAATTGAACAGTGACCCCTGCACTGGCAGGCAGATTCTTAACCACTGGGCCACTGGGGAAGTCCCCAAGGTACTTTAATACATCATGTCATGCAATCTTCCAAGGTGAAGGTCAAGGTGAAGTCGCTCAGTCGTGTCCGACTCTTTGTGACCCCTTGGACTGTAACCTACTAGGCTTCTCTGTCCATGGGATTTTCCAGGCAAGAGTACTGGAGTGGATTGCCATTTCCTTCTCCAGGGGATCTTCCCAACCCAGGGATCGAAGCCAGGTCTCCCGCATTGGAGGCAGATGCTTTAACCTCTGAGCCACCAGGGAAGTCCCTGCAATCTTCCAGCCATTCTGAAAGTATTGTTTTTCATGTCTCAGAATAGATTACACAGATGTTAAGTGGCTTGACCAAGGTCAGACAGCTGGTAAGTGACAGAGCTAGGGTGTGACCCAGGCTGTGATCCTGCTCTGCTGCTCTTTCCTGTTGAGTCTGATCTTAAGTTTGATGTCAAACACCAGATTTCAGAGACGGATCTTTTCTCTGCCTATGAACCATTACCACCAGGCTTCTGGAAGTGCTGAGGGGGTGAGGCCGCCTTTTTGTTTGCATCTCCTCATTAAAGTGATAAGAGCTCTCTTGTCATCCAGGTGCTGAGCAATGGTGGCTTTCATGTCTTGTCTGTTGACTACAGAGGTATGTGTTAAGAACAGTGTACAAAAAGTTTTCAATAAGCAGGGGGCTTTGATGGCCCTCATTTTGGAGGTAGTGATATTATGTTTGCCCTTCCTCATGCGCAGGGTTTGGGGACTCAACGGGTACACCCACGGAGGATGGACTGACTGCAGATGCAGTTTGTGTCTACGAGTGGACCAAGGCGAGAAGTGGTGCCACCCCTGTGTGTCTCTGGGGCCACTCTCTGGGGACAGGGTAAGTGGGTCTGAAGATGGGTCTTTGGGTGGATCCTTGGGGCATTAGTGTCATATCAAAGGCGGCAGTGAGCAGCAGGAGGACCCCTGAGCTGGGAGACAGTTTCTCTCAGGTTCACAAGTGGCAAGTGTCCTTACACTCAGCATGCTTGTTTGTAATTCAAGGGAACGTGTAATGGCTGTCTATGGCTATCTGTGACACTGATGCCCGTTCCAGAACTCTCCTTGAGAGTTTTAAATGAAAGCATTCTTGTTTAGGGCCAGTGGAATCCCTTGAAATCCTGTGTAAGATTTTGTGTTTATGCACATTTGAGGGTCAAGGGCTTTCATCAGATGCTCATATTGCAGGCTGCATTTTATACTGTTTACTTGACTGTTAAGTCATTGCTTCACATGTGTACTAATTTTCATTTCTTTACAGAGTTGCAACAAATGCTGCAAAAGTTCTAGAAGAGAAGGGTATGATAAAATGCTTACATGGTATACTTTCTTGGCTTGAGATGGGAAAATAAAAACAGTGAAAAGACTATTGTGTACAATCTGAACACAGAGATACCTACAAGCACCTCAACTTTAGGCAGTTCTGGATACTGTAATGAATTTTCTTTTTTTGTATTTAATATAAAACAATAGCTGGTTTTCAGAGGCATGAAATTAAAAGTAAATACTAAGGAAAGAGTTAAAAATTACCTTAAAAGAGCCATCATGTGAAGTGTAAATAAGTATTGTTGTGGAGTAATCTGCTACCAGAGGGGAAAATTATACTTCATGCAATAGCAGGCAAGACTTGCTTTCTGCAGCCCTCCTTATGTAATATTTATGTCATTGTTTCTCAAAGCGTTCTGAGAACTGCCTTTTATCAGAAGCTGCTGGGGGTGTTTGTTGTAAATACAGGTATCTTGGATCCTGGTTGTCTTCATGAACTAGACACTCTATGAATATGACCAGGTGATTTGATTCTGATATGCATTGAAAGCTTGTAATCATTTGCATTATATCTGAAACTTTACTTGGCAGTACAGGTCAGGGTGAGTTACATAAACAGTTTAAAGCGTGTCACCTGCTATACACAATCTTAATTACTTATGGAAATAAAGCAAACATCATTTCATTGCTCCTTTAAGCTCTTATGTGTTGAAAAGCTCCTTTAGTGTTGACAATGCTGAATTACCTGAACTAAATTCCCACATAAATGAATACTTCGCTTTCTGGATAATGTAATTATCTTAGAACATTTTAAATCCATTAAGTGCCCAGCTTATGAACTTTTGCTACCATGTATTTTAATTTTCTCTATATCAATACTCCATAAAACATTATTATTCTTATGTTATAAAGTCAATATTTAGATTTACCTCCCTTTTTTTGCTCTTTATTATTTCTAACATGTCTATGCTTCCATCTGGGATTTTTCTTCTGTCTGTTGGTGAGGAATTCTTTCAATTTTGTTCTGAAAATGTTTTTATTTCCTTTTTACTTTTAAAGGATATTTTTAAAGGATATTTTTACTGGGCATAGAGTTCTAGAGTGGCAGTAAAATAAATATTTCACTGTTTTACCATTTGTTATTTTCAAAAGTTATTTTAAAGTCCATATATGATAACTTCAGTATTTGATCTTTTGTTCTGTGTTGGCCAAAACAACCTAGTCAGCTTCTGCAGAACACTCTCCTTTCCTATAATACTTTGCTTTCTTAAATTATCCAAGTCATGAAAATCTGCTTGTTTTAAAAAGTAGTGATTTTCTTTATCATGTGCACAGAAATGTTAAAAATGCACATTCTCACATTTCCCACCCTCAAGATCCTGACTTCTCACTGAAGTCTGGTGTGGGATCATTACTTTGCATTCACAAATTTAACAATTTATTATGATTCACAAATGATTTTGATGCAGGTAGTTCATGTACAAGATGAGGATCCATTATTTAGGAAAGACGGTATTTAAATATGATAGGGGAGTTCTTTCTTTTTCATTATTTTTCAAGGATTCCCAGCTGATGCGATTATCCTGGAAGCTCCATTTACCAACATATGGGTTGCAAGTATCAATTATCCCTTGTTAAAGGTGAGTCTCATACATCTTTACAAGATGTCAAAGTGCAGGCTGTTTCTTAACCATTTTCCCTTTCTTAATTAGTCTTATATATTTCTGTTATTCTACTTGTGATAGATTAGTAGCCAGTTACTATTAAAGGAGGGCACAGTGGCTTTTGTATTTTTAGTTCTTTTATTTCCTTCTAATAGACTGAGTGGCTTGTGTATGTGCTGTGCTAAGGCGCTTCAGTTGTGTCTGACTCTTTGAGACCTTACAGACTATAGGCCGCCAGGCTCCTCTGTCCATGGGTTTCTCCATGTCTTACTCCAGGGCATTTTCCCGACCTTGGAACGGAACCCGCATCTTTTTGTCTCTTGCATTGGCAGGCAGGTTCTTTACCACTACCACCACCTGGGAAGCCCTTGAGTGGCCTATTAAGAGTCAAAGCTTTTTTTCACTGCCCCCTCTCCCTCAATTAACTAAACTACACCTCTTCTCTTTTATAATTTTTTCATAGATAGACTTGACTTAGGTTCACTTACTTATTGTCCCTTTTCAAAATGAAAACAAAACTTTCACACGTCATTTTTAGCCCTATGAATGTCAACCACATATCTTTCATTATTTTATGATAAGAAAGTCTCTAAAGAGTTGAAGAAGCTGCCAAATGGTTTTACATGGCATCCCAGGTGGAGAAGACAATCTTTCCAAGAAGATAAATTAGAAAAGATTGACTGACAAGATGTGGGGTTTTTAATCTGTTGTATCTGTTACCATTAGCTAATTTCATAAGTTCATTCCATGTCTCATGCTCAATTGCTTACAGTTATACCTCTATATGCTGCTGCTGCTGCTAAGTCGCTTCAGTCGTGTCTGACTTTGTGTGACCCCATAGACAGCAGCCCACCAGGCTCCCCTGTCCCTGGGATTCTCCAGGCAAGAACATTGGAGTGGGTTGCCATTTCCTTCTCCAATGCATCAAAGCGAAAAGTGAAAGTGAAGTTGCTCAGTCGTGTCTGACTCTTAGTGACCCCCATGGACTGCAGCCCACCAGGCTTCTCTGTCCATGGCATTTTCCAGGCAAGAGTGCTGGAGTGGGATGCCATTGCCTTATGTTAGTAAATGAGAGAGGGAGAAAGAAGTGAGTTCTTAGAGGAGACCTGTAGCCCAAATTTGCAAATTGTTGATTACTGTTGGAAGGCATCTTAAGGGTACTTAAATCCAACTGTCTACCCTTGGAATTTTTCGTACAGTAAATCATCATCGAAGTTTCTGGAATTTCCTTAACTATTTCAGCTGATTACATTCTGGGACAGCTAGTTCCCAGAACCACATAATCTTAAAATGCCTGTACACTCTAAACTCAACTCATTACAGGAATCCCCTCTACAATCCAAAATACTGAATGCTGAGTAATTTAAGATTCAATAAATAAACCATTTTAATTGGTTCCAGACAATTAAATATTAATTTAAAGATAGTTAATTGAACATCTGTTACTATTACTCTGAATAATTACTAATAAATTCACTAGTGTGTAGACATGTTATAGTTTAGAAACAAGTTTACCATTTACTTTTTTTGGAAACTTTGTTAATTCTGAAATTGAACATGATAGAGACATCTATGATTTAATAGTTATAAACCGAACCTCCATGTAACCACCATTCAAGTCAAGAAATTAGCACCACTGGCACTCTGGAAGTCTCCTGTAATGTTACTTTTCAATGCAGTGAGCCTCACCTCAGGTGTAATCCTTAGTCTGAAGTTTATGGTAATTATATTCTGCTCTCTTACTGTGTTTTCTGTTTGTGTCATCTCATCTGTGTTCTTTTGCCTCTACTTTCTGGCTTTCTTCTGACTTGGCAGTTGCCTCAAGGAGCAAACTGGTGTTGAATGTGAGGCTCACCTCTCTGGGCATCTGTTCTCTCTGGGGTCTGGACCACTCGAGACCTCACTGCCTTGGTAGATCTCTGAAGCCTTCACAGAAAGGTTTTAATATATTTTCTTTAAGAACCATCGCTCTGGTGTCGGACTTTCTGGTTTTTTCCCCAGGGTGTCACTTAACAGCTATGTAACCTTGGGCTAATTGCTTTTAATGCTTCATTAAATCTATTCAAGATTATTATGATAAATAAATTTACATATGAAAAGCATGTGTAAAAGTGTTGACACAAAGTAACCACTCAGTGTCCATTAGTTGTTTTTATTAGCAGTGGAGTGCTGTTGATAAGGCCCTGCTGAATAAGAAAGTGTAGGTGGTGTGAGACATGGATACAGTAAAAGGCATAGGTCCTAAACCTGCAAGAAGTTTTCTGTAATTGGGGAGATAGGGATACAAAGTAATGACATGGATTTCCATGTATCACTTTGGAATCAATTAGTTGGAATAGGAAGGCAGCATGGCATAGCGGAAAAAGACTCTGGGCTTCATAAAGCTAGACAGGTTTGGGTTTGGGTTCAAATTTTGTTTCTGCCACTAACCAATTATGACTTTGGTCAACTACTTCCCTTTGTTGTATTTTTCCTATTTTTATAATGAGGTTGATACTGCATAGGGATTTTGTGTATTTGTATTTTTGAATTAAGTAAAATAATCATACAAAATATGGGCACTTAACAAACACCTGTTCCTCTTTCCCACTCAGGTACACAGTAGACTAAGCTAGGTGTTGGGGGAGGGCCAGAACAATAATTTCAGGGACAGGAGAATTCAGCAAAGAGAAGGGTCTTGTGCACAGGTGTGAAATGAAGACTTACAAAGAGATAGGATCTAAGCTCATTTCTTAGTGAGGTGAGGGAGAGGGAGAGCAGTTAGGAAACACAGACAGGAGGGGAGAAGGTGAGCCAAGGCATGTGGCCAGAGTGGGGCGATTCTGTCTTAAAAGATACTCGAGAGGCACGGAGGACCTCCATGTAAGAGCTTTTGCACTTGTGATCCTTTTAAATCCTCACAGCACCTGAGTCTGGCACCACGGCCTCCACGGAGAGCTGAGGGAGCTGGAGGCTCAGTGGCTTGCCCCATTGCCACTCGCTCTGTAAAGAGGGAACAGGACTCAGTCCTACCTTTTCTAACTCCTGGCAGACAGCTTTTGGGATGAAAGACTGTGGCCAGATGTGGATGGCACTGCAGCCAAGATAGGAGCTGTTTGTTTTTCCCCACAATCTGTAACAGCAGATTTAAAGAATATTTATCTGGTGCAATTCCAGAACCGAGAGGAGGCAGGGGGACCAACTAGGAGCCCCTCACTGTGGTCTGGGCTGGAGGGGAGTTGGACCTTAAGTCCCGAGGGGCACCCCTGGCTGGAGAGGAGTGCGGGATCACGGGAGTGAATGGACTGAGGCCCGCTTTCTCCTCCCTCCTCCGGAACCTGAGATGAACTGCCAAAGGACTTCTCTTATTGAGCTCTCATCAGAGGAGTCCTGATTCTGGGGGTAGAAGAACCAAAGACAAAGGAAAGAGAAGACAAGAAATCTTGCCCTTAGCACTGATAAGGGCAAAGGAAGGGAAGGAAGGAGAAGCAGTGTTAGAATCTCCAGACGGCACCTGAATGTGGGTCCTGTGCTTCGTGACCATGCCAGAAACACAGGCCAGGCAGACCTTGGGGAACCATGCAGGTTCCCGCAAGCAGCTGGCCTACGTCCAAACTGTGAAGCAGAAGTTTGTCTTTACTGGCCTCAACCTGCATATTTTGTACCCATTGCCCTACCAAGTGTGAAAATGTGAAAGTATTAGTTTCCCAGTTGTGTCTGAATCTTTGTGACGCCATGGACTGTATCCTGCCAGGCTGCTCTGTCCATGGGATTCTCCAGGCAAGAACACTGGAGTAGGGTTGCCCATTTCCTTCTCCAGGGGATCTTCCCAACCCAAGGATCAAATCTGAGTCTCCTGCTTTGGCAGGCAGATTCTTTACCACTGTGCCACCTGGGAAGCCTCATGCACTACTTTATCATGTGTGATTTCTTTTTTCTTCCTTCTTGTATTTTCCAAAGAGTGGAAGCGAAAGTAACATGAATTGTTTTTAAAATCATAAACGTTATGTTTTCCAAAAACGTGAAGTATATTTAGAAAATCACTACACTCTATACTACTACAGTTCATAGTGAGAACCTCTAACAAATGACATAGCTTTAGGCCATATTTTAATTTTTTTCCTTTTTGAAAAATAGATTTACCGGAAACTTCCAGGATTTGTAAGGTCAATTATGGATGCCCTGAGGGAAGACAAACTAGCCTTCCCCAATGATGAAAAGTAAGTTAATCATGTAAAGATGTCCTTTGTTAGATTCTGGGGGGTAATTATCATGTGACTTACTGAATAGGTAGATGAGAATTCTTAGATGGGCAGTAGGATTTGGGGTAAAGTGTCTATAAATTTTTAGTATTTGGTATTATGTTTATGTCTAATTTAATAACTTTACGAATTCAGTACTTTTCTCTGAAGTTATGAAGGGATTTGTAGCTTATGGTGTTTTAGGACCTTTTAAAGGTCCTGTAGGGTCTAACCTAGCATTCCTTGGAGGAATCTTGACTTCTAGGCCTTATTCCCCACGTAACCAAAATCCATACACCATCCAGCTGACTACCCAACAGCAAGTCCAGTGACTAGAATGTGGCAAGCTAGCTTCTCACAGTTGGAGAATCTAGAGTGCTTGCAAACGGGTAGTCGTTATCAGTAGGTTTTCCTATTTCAACACACTTGAAGAGTCTGACATCCAAGGAGTAGCAGTGAGTCACTGTGGCAGGGTTGGCTGGTATCAGAATTTGGGAGGGGCCAAGGAAGGGCTTTTGCCATTCTTCATGTCATGGCCTTTTTGAATTACCAAATAGGAAGTTGATCAGGAAGCTAGTCAAACCTGTTAACATCTCATGTCCATCCTGTACATTTATGGAGAAATGTAAATAAACTGCTACAAAGAGTTCTCTTTGGTCTTGTGGTAGTTCTTATTATTTTTTGGTTTTGTTATTTTTTGTTAAAATTTTAATTAAAACATTCCACATATTATGAAATAAGGTAGAATAAGAAAAAAGTGAAGTTCTTTTAATTCTGTACAAATTCATTTTTTGTTATTTTCAAAAATCACAAAGACTAAATTAAATACCTAATTAAATTATATGAGTAAATAGAAGAATCTTGGCTGGGAGAAAAGTGTCATTATATGAAGCTTATTATATATAAAGTTGTTATTCCTGGGAGGGACAGAAAGAGTGTCTTTTATTTTGGGTGAACCTCATGTTTTGCTAAAGCCTGAACTTAGAAGAGGAGAAATCTCAATGTATTTCTTGAACTGAATACTTTTCTTCCACTTGTTCCTAGTGTCAAATTCCTGTCTTCTCCCCTTCTCATCATACATGGTGAGGATGACAAAACAGTACCTTTGGAATTTGGAAAAAAGGTATACCAAGCTCAGTGGCTGATGGAAACACACTAATTTCACCATTTTCTCAGCCAGCCAAACCTGATTAGTGCTGAAAGAAGGGTCTCTGACATTATAAGGGATTCTGTGCACCCTGAGTTGCTTGCTGCCTGGTGTATACAATAAATATCAGTGTGCTATGCTCTTCAGCTCAAAGGAGTGTTTGTGGGGGATCCTGCTTCCTCATCTGGGGTCTGGATCAGCCAATGTAGAGAAGATCCCAGAAGGCTCTGGGAACTTCCAGGCAGTCTTTCCTGCAGTGGCTCTAAAAATAGGGATGCTGTTCCTTTTCCTTTAAACAAATAGTGGGGGTCCACTGAAACCCCTTGTCCCCCTGCAGGGAGGAACTGGCAGGGGTACAATGAGGTCTTATCACTGTTGCATGTGCTGTGCAGCTTTCCTTCCTTGGTTGTAGAGGCAGCCACTCAGAGATATGGAGGGTGCCACACCACCAATTAAATGGAACTCCCTCCCTAAGACAGTTGTTTCTGTGCCCTTTCAGGAAAATCAGCCTAGAAAAACAAAACAACAGCTTCAAGGGTCAGCCTTTGAGTGCTTGTCTTTCTGCCCCTTGCAGCTCTATGAAATTGCCCACAGTGCATATAGGAACAAAGAGAGGGTGAAGATGGTGATCTTTCCTCCTGGCTTCCGACACAACTCCCTTTGTAAAAGCTCTGCACTGTTGCATACCGTGAGGTAAGAGTTGTTTTGCTAAATGCAGTGAGGGCTGTCCTGGCTTACTTAGACCATGTGGTGGGAAAGGCATGTAAGATCATCGAGGTCTTTTTCCTGCAGAGATTTCCTGAGCCAGCAGTGGGCGTGAAGTCTGAGAACAGCAGAGAGTGAAGACTTGGTCTGGACACCAGCTGTGATATGAACTTTTTATGTAAAACTATATTGGGCTGCTTGAGTGAGCTGAACCTACTGACATTTTCACAAGTCACCTGCCATTTTAGTCAGAGAAAGCAAGCATGGATATTGGGCATTATGGAATGTTCTCGTTTATCTTATTATAGTCTATTTTGGGGAACATACAGGAACATCACCGTGGAGAATGAGAATTTGGTAAAAATTTGATTCCATCTGAAAATGTACAGTTACCCACATTCTGAGGATATTTGTGGATAAGCTGGTCTTTGATTTGGACCTAGACAGCAATATAAGAAAGATGCTCCAATAGTTAAACAATTTGTATTTCAGTTTAGTTAATTTAAAAGGCATTATAAAGCTCCAAGCTGTTTTCTAGCCTTCCAAATAGCAGTGGGGAAAGTCCTAGTCTGCTCCCTAATCTGCTACAAAATAGAGAGATATGGCACTCATATAGCCTTTGGAAAGTGACGCTTTATTAGCCCTAGTAGAGTCATACACTTTCCCTCCCAATTCCCAGAGATACTTAACTAGATGATTATTTAACAAAATGAAACAAAATCAAAGAATGTTGTAAAAATGTTCAAGTCCAGTATGAAGCTATTTTTCTCTCAGGACATTTTATGACTTACTTTCCACTGGTTTTGTTCGCCCCACCGCTGGGTTCACTGGACAGGGAGATCTTTATGTCAGAAGGCTCCATGTTCCAGATGTCCCGGGCGTACTCCTTAATCGTTCGGTCACTGGAGAATTTCCCCGAGGCGGCTATATTTTTGAGGACCATGATGTTCCAGGCCTTTGGATTCTGTAAATGACACACGCATCTAAGGCCCAGGGCCTGAGTGCACACCAAGCTGGATGACAGACATCAGGCCAAGCACAGCCAAGAATAATTCAGGGGGAAAGTGACAGGAGTAAACTGGAACGAATCACACTTGTTTCACAGGTGGGAGCAGGAGAGGCAGCCTGTGCTATTCTCCTATTTAACACTGTTGTGCTGTGCTAAGTTGCTTCATTGCTTCAGTCGTGTCCAGCTCTTTGCAACCCTATGGACCATAGCCTGCCAGGCTTCTTTGTCCATGGGGCTCTCCAGGCAAGAATACTGGAGTGGGTTGCCATGCCCTCTAGGGTATTTAAGATTATATTTCTCTAAAATGAAAAAGAAAGTATTTTTCACTCTCAGAGAAACCTTAATTGGTAATTTCTGCCAGTTACAATGATCTGGCATGTAAGCTGTATTTCCCATCTTCATTTTGAATGAAGATATCTCAGCTTCCTTTAAACTACAGGGGAAAGGAGGGACTAACTTCCATTGTCTGCTAGATGCCATATAAGAAATTTACCCCGTGGCTCATGGTCAGAGCTCAAGAAACACTACTTTAGAGTGTTAGCTGTCACACAGGCAAATAATCCCATAGGAGACTTTATTCACTGAATTCTCTTTCCTCAGTTTTTTCTAAAGGTAGATACTCCAATAGGTTTACACTGAATCCGAGATACTCCTCTGGGGTTTGAAAACAGGACCAATTAAGGTTTTAGCTTAAATAAAAAATATATGGCTATATATCTAAATAAAATACATCTCTCATAATTTTATGTAAAAAAATATAAGCTATTTATTTTATAGCCTCGTGATTTTGTAAAGGACTCTAAGGAGTTCGATGGCAATGACTAGAATATTATTTGAAAAAGACAGCAATGCATTAAAAGCACTTAAAACAAAAACTAAAACTGTGAGTCTGAAATTATTCATACTTCGGAAACTTACTAAAATAAGAAGAGAATAAAAGCTTCCTTTTTTCATGTTCTTTATTTAAGGGGATAATGACTAGACCTCCCAACCATGTGGGCCGTGTTTTCTATGCCTCAACAGTGCGATGATTGTTAAGAGTAAAAGCTGCAATTTGCACTAACGAAGAAGAAAGGTGGAGCGGAATGTGGGGCCTCTAGGTGGGCATCCCCTGGATCAGGGCCATCATTTTAACAGAAGGGACTACTGTGTAAAACCCACATTCACATTTGTGCTTGCGCTCACGTATATTTTCCTTTCCTGCTCTGTTTCACTTCTACTTCTTTTCCTCAACATTCTTTCCACACACGAGCATGGGTTGAGGGCAAGAGGAAGAAGCTGGAAGTGGCCATTCTCCTTCTCTGTCTTTGCATTCCCAGAGGCTGTGTGTGGCTGCTTTCTCCAGTGTCCGGGAGGTGGAAGTGAGCTCTTCCACTTAACTCCAGCACTGCCTCTGCTTGGGCAGCATGTAAAATTGGCTTATATACACTTTAGGGGGGCTGGGATATGCTGCAAAGCAGTATGGGCCTTGAATGATCCTATTGTAACACTTCAGTGGGATATCTGGGATGACTGTAGGAACCACCTTGTCACCTGGCTTTGGAAAAGAAATATAAATGTCAGTGAAGTAGGTTTCTGTTGTAAGTAGTTACTGATATGTCCAAAGGGCAGGAGGTGGAGATTGTATGAATTTCTATGGTTCTGCTATATAATGGCTTTCTAGCTGGGGAGCAGAAATGGGGACTGTGTGGACAAGAAGCCCGTGCTGGAGTCTTGGCACAGGGCCAGCTTCCTCCTGTATCTATTCTTCTGTGGTTTCTGCAGTTCACTAAAAGTCTTTCCTATCAGAGATGATCACCTTTCCATATATTTACCAAATGTACCTAGAGGGTTGGGCTATTTGGTAAAGATGCATGATTTTGCATATGGAGGGTTCCTCACATGGTTCTAGCCTTTTTCTCTTTTCTTTCTCTCCCTCTCTTCCTCCCTCCCTCCATCTCTCTCTTCCTTAGTATAGTCTTTCTTGTTTCATTCCTTTTTTTAAAAAAATTCAAATATGAACCCCCCCCCTTTCTGTCCATTTATATTCTGTTCATATAGCACCACTCCATGGATAGTCCAGGAGAGGTTCTTATTTTGCTACTTTCAGATACCCTCTAGTATTCTAAGGCTCAGTCTAAGAATCCCTTTAGCAGATTTTTCAAATGCTGATGGTGATTCTACCCACTATTAAGTCAGAATCCCTGAGGGCAGTGGGCATCTGTACTTTGAAAAAACTGCCTGGTGACTCTGATGTTCTTCTGCTTAAGGGCCCTGGCACCAAGCAGGCTCCTTGAGGGGCCACGGCTTTGTCCCTGCTGGATCTCAGTGCTCAGCACGGTGCCTGCTTTGGAGGAGGCGCTGGTGTCTCTCTGCTGAATAAATGAGTGAGTAAAGTAAGTATTTAACTCAGCTTTATACTCTTTAATTTCTAGGACATGCTTGCTACATGGTGGGTGCTCAATAACTACCAAACAATTTGTGACTTTTTATTTGGATATAAAAAAAATTTACAACTGCTACTGAAATGTCAAATCCCAACCTTGCCTGAACTTGGGAACAGTCCAGTTTTTATCTGAAAAACCAACATTGCTGCCTCACTTCCCGTTTTTGATTGGTTAGGGGGGCCCTGTTATTTAGAAAAAGAAACTAAAATTTTAATGAATGGTAGAAAACTGGCATCGTTTGTAAGTCTCAGCCATGAACTCACCATGTACAGCTGGCTGACTTTTTCTTGACATTTGACATAGGCTTCATAGTCTGCAAAAACTTTAAACCTGTTTTTGTGATTAAAAGGAAAAAACAAAGCATCAAAAAGCTACATTAACAGATGTGTGTTCAGATTCCATTTAAAATTCTCTTTTGCTTAATGACACGCATGGCTAGCTTACCAGTCTGATATTTCTATTCATAAGGGTTTCAGTCAGCCCTCAACCTTTCTATGGGTCTTTCCACAAGTAAGAATGTTATCACATGGATGCATCTGAAAGCTGGGTACACCAGAGGAAGGAGAAAAGGAATACCAGATTTGTGGATCTTATTCTTAAGTCTTCCTAGCATTGTTAGTGGAGAATACCTCTTTTTTCTTTCTAAGCCTAAGTTAGTTTATCAGATCGCAGATCCATGCTAATCTACATGGTTATGTCATAGTTGATTTAAGAAGTTCTCATCCTTTTTCCATGGCCCAAGTAGCACCATATTCTTGTGGGAACTCACCTGTCATGATAAAACAGCATGTTGACTAAGTCTTTGAAGAGGTCAGGCTGCTTGGGAGAAAAAAAGCCCTTGTCAATTTGATCAATGGCCAGCTTCAGCTCTGGAAGTGCCTCATAATATTCTTTTGCCTCATACCTGTGGGGTAGGTGGTGGGGGAATAATAAGAAAAGGTTCTGTTAGTGTATGTGATTAATAGCACACTAGATGGTACATTAGTTGTGAAAAAGGCATCCAAAAATACTGGCATTTATAGAGTTCAATAGGGGTATAAGTATAAATAGTATTTAACTAGATCCTGATATTTTTTCCCCCCACTAAATTTGATTAGTTCCTTGTAACCAAGACACTAAGGACAATAGATAATAAAAATCCTAGTCACAGGGCAATAGTCTAATCTGGTAAATAAAGTAAGATTCATTTCAAACAGACTTTATGACTCTAAACAAGCAGGTGCTTTTTGGACCCACAGATCCCCAGATATGTTGCTACTGGGCAAAAGTTTACTTCCAAGGGCTGGGAAGTATATTTGACTTCCTCCAAATTTTGTGATTCCCGTGGTTCCTTTGAGTGGTACTCTTTCTTTACTTCTCATTTGAATCCAGGTTAATAAACTTATCCAGATACTTAGTGGAACAAGTATTCTGGGTGCTTCTATACAACCAGGCCTATTCTCTACTGCCTTTTAGTCCATCTCTTAGAGACCTTAAAGGAATACTAGATGGTTAAATTATAGGCAAAACTTCAACTCCACACTAGTTCAGTTTTTTGATCAAAGTAAAAATCACAGATGAGGGCAAAGTGAGTAGCTCACAAGGCCAGCTCTGCCACAGCTGGTAGCAAACAGCAAGGAGCCTGTATACCTGTGCCCAACCTCCTTTAGCTTTCACATGCTGGGCAAAGGCTTAATCTGCAGTCAGGAAGGTCCCCTGACTTATAGGAGATGTTCTGCAGCCATGTCCCATGTGACTCAACTTGATGGGACACCTGGGTGGGGGAGGCAGCCTCCTGGGGGGATACATGCTCAACAAGCAGGACTGCTCTCTCACCCTTTCTTGTCCAAAGCAGCCACGTCCTCTACTCTCATGCCGAAGATGAACAGGTTCTCTTCCCCGGCTTCCTCAGCCATTTCCACGTTGGCCCCATCCATGGTCCCGATGGTCAGGGCCCCATTTAGCATGAACTTCATGTTGCCTGTCCCTGAGGCTTCGGTGCCTGCAGTGGAATCTGCTCCGACAGATCTGTGGCTGGAATGACTGCAAGCAAGGTGTTAGTGATAGAATGAGTGGTTCTGTCTCTCTGGATCTGCTTATATAGCATCTAAGCATTCATCTAGCTGGTCTGTTTTGATCATTACAGTAGTACATGCACATTAAGATAAATATTCAAATGGCATAGGATGGATCTCATTCTTCCCCTCAACTCTAGCCACCACTCTTGCCCACTTCTGATGTGTGATCTTGGTGGTTATGCCCACAACGCTAAATAGGTATATGCTTATATTGTAGTACCAGTTCATGGGGTCACAAAGAGTCAGACATGACTGAGTGATTAACACACTTTCACACTGTCTCTCTGCTACAAAAGTTGATACTACTGTGAAATAAAATTCTATTTTATGGCAAGACAAGAAAAATTTAAACAAGAAAAATTTTTTTTCTGCCTTTTAGTCTCCTCTCTCCCTTCTACTGTGCATTGTGTATCTTGGATTATGCATGGACCATACCTCTCCATCAGCAGAAATATCCCCATAGAATGTAAACTGATATAGCCACTATGGAAGACAGTATGGAGATTCCTTAAAAAACTAGGACTAAAACCACCATATGACCCACCAACCCCACTCTTAGGCATATACCCTGAGGAAACCAAAACTGAAAAAGATACACGTCCCCCAGTGTTCATTGCAGCACTATTTACAATAGCTAGAACATGGAAGCAACCCAGATGTCCATTGACAGATGAATAGATAAAGAAGTTGTGGTACATATACACAATGGAGTGTAACTCAGCCATAAAGGAACACATTTGAGTCGGTTCTAATGAGGTGGATGAACCTAGAACCTATTATACAGAGTGAGGTAAGTCAGAAACAGAAAGATAAATATCACATGAAGTGAAGTGAAGTGAAGTTGCTCAGTCGTGTCCGACTCTTTGCGACCCCATGAACTGTAACCTATCAGGCTTCTCTGTCCATGGGATTTTCCAGGCAATAGCACTGGAGTGGATTGCCATTTCCTTCTCCAGCGGATCTTCCTGACCCAGGGATCGAACCCAGGTCTCCCGCATTGTAGACAGACGCTTTACCGTCTAATGCATATATATGGAGTCTAGAAAGATGGTTCTGATGAATTTATTTGCAGGGCAGCAGTGGAGAAACAGATATAGAGAATAGACCTATGGACACAGGGAGAGGGGAGGAGAGGGTGAGATGTATGGAGAGAGTAACATGGAAACTTACATTACCATATGTAGAATAGATAGCCAATGGGAATTTGCTGTACATCTCAGGGAACTCAAACAGGGGCTCTGTGACAATCTAGAAGGGTGGGATGGGGAGGGAGAGGGAGGGAGGTTCGGGAGGGAGGGGACATGGGTGTACCTATGGCTGATTCTTGTTGATATATGATAGAAAACCACAAAATTCTGTAAGGCAAATGCTCT
Source organism: Aepyceros melampus (assembly GCA_006408695.1). Classification (NCBI taxonomy): domain Eukaryota; kingdom Metazoa; phylum Chordata; class Mammalia; order Artiodactyla; family Bovidae; genus Aepyceros; species Aepyceros melampus. Next base: position 39,002 of record SJXQ01004360.1, on the reverse strand, counting down.
TCATTAAAAAAAAAAAAGAAATATCCCCATAAAGAGCAACATGCTCCTAGCACCAAGAAGACAGCTCCTTAAAAGATAACATTCCTTCTTGATCTTGCTAGGACCTGATGACCTACTGCTTTGTACTTGGCAGATCTGGATTGTGTAAACTGTCAGTAATGTGGCATTTAGTGTAGAGCTATGTCTGAAAAAAAATTTATGGAACTGCTTTGACTTCTGATGGGTGGAACAGTTCTCAGAGCTTTCTGATTTGCAGTTCCTGGGTTATAATCCTCAATTTGGCTTGAATAAAATTTTCCATTTCTTTCTTAGATTGATTGATTAATTTTTTCATCAACCCTACACTTCTCCCCCTTCTTCCATTCAGCTTCTGTTATGGTTTTATTTCTTCTATTTGATAACTTTATAGAATGAATATTGAAACTTCCCTTTCTTGATCCTTAAAATTCAGAATCTCTCCTTTAGCATCTGAGGAAACTGGATTGTGTTATGCCTGTTACTTCTTATTACCTTCCTTCCACTTTGGAAGGAAGCGTCTGCCTGGAATGCAGGAGACCCGGCTTCGATCCCTGGGTTGGGAAGATCCCTGGAGAAGGAAATGGCAACCCACTCCAGTACTCTTGCCTGGAGAGTCCCATGGAGGGAGGAGCCTGGTAGGCTACAGTCTACGGGGTCGCAAAGAGTCGGACACGACTGAGCGACTTCACTTCCACTTTGACTGCAGGGAAATACGCCACAGGCAACTGAGGCACACCTGTGGCTTGAGTCACACAGAAATACTGCCTGCAGCATCCTCCCCACCCCACCCAATACGAAGCATAGGGCTTTGAGAGCTTATTTGTGGATTAGGTACATCTTCATTTGCATCCATACGTATCTGGCTCTTTGTTCTTTATGCAGACAGTTCTTACATTGTAACATCTGCTGCTGCTGCTAAGTCACTTTAGTCGTGTCCGACTCTGCGCGACCCCAGAGACGGCAGCCCACCAGGATCCCCCGTCCCTGGGATTCTCCAGGCAAGAACACTGGAGTGGGTTGCCATTTCCTTCTCCGATGCATGAAAATGAAAAGTGAAAGTGAAGTCGCTCAGTCGTGTCCAACTCCTAGCGACCCCATGGACTGCAGCCCACCAGGCTCTTCCATCCATGGGAGTTTCCAGGCAGGAGTACTGGAGTGGGGTGCCATTGCCTTCTCCCACAGAGGACCCAAAAACACCTCAAAAAGAGAAAGGTCCCTTTTCAATTTGGGAAAAGGGTAAACACACAGTTGGCACCTGCATGTGGATGATGCTTTGTGATGCAAAGAAGTAAAGGTCCCAGGGGAAGAGGAAGAGATGTGGCTTCTTGCCAGTCGGGCTGTGCCCAGGTGGGGATGCCATGCTTGCTCTGTGCGCCTGTCTGAGGCACATCTAAACCTAGGGCTTTGGCAGCCTGACACGTGTCCTCACTCCCTGCTGCCACCTGAACAAGTGACAGCCCTTCTTTCGTTACCAGAACAATACCTGGGGCCTGGGGAATTGGTGTTCTACTGCAGCACGAGGGCTGGGAACTGAAGGTCTCTTCTTTCTTTTGTAGAGCACAGTCTGTACTTTATCAAAACCTCAGGGCCACTCCTCCAGCACCCAGCTTTGACCAGCAGGGAATAAAATGTGCTTGTAAATGTAACCTCTGATGTGGCCTCTGGGGACACTCGCCTCACTCTGGGCCACCTTAAACATTCTCAGCCTAGGGTCTTATTCTGCCCGAGAATGGCACCTCCTAACCTAGTCACTGGCTGTTGAGGCCAGCGGCTCCGTTTCCCTGGAGTGTGTGATCCATCCCTAGACTGTGACCTGGCCCCCATGGTTCGTGAGGACCACACTACCTTTTTCTGCAAGAGACACTCTGTAGTTTTCCAGGAAGATGAGTTTCAACTTGCTTCCAACCATAGGGTCATTGTTCACCACCTCTGCCACTGATGTGATCAGCTTGATGATAAGTTTGGCCATGTAGTATCCAGGGGCAGCCTTGGGGAAGAGTGTGGACATAAGAGAAGGCAGGCATAGGAAGTGCAGAAACGACAAGAGGGGAGAGCCCCCACGTCCCCAGGGAAGAGAATCAAACTTACTTTGCCACCGATTATAACTGTTCTGGGCACGAATAGCTTCTTTGGATCTTTCTTAATGCCTGAAAAAGATGGAGATAGGGGATGGAATCGATGACGATGGACAGCAGGGGTGCTGAGACCTGCACCTCTGGGGGGCTGGCTGGGGCCACAAGGCCAACTCACGGTTGTACATGGTGACCACATGCAGGCAGTTCAGGAGCTGTCGCTTGTACTCGTGGATACGCTTCACCTGAACGTCGAACATGGAGGATGGGTTGATCTTCACTTTGTACTCCTTCTCCAGGAACTGAGAAAACTTCAGCTTGTTCTCCTGTTGAGATAGAGCATGGGGTCAGAGCCCTTGAAACTCAGAAGGAACCAGTGCAGGGGGAGGTGGTGGTGGTGGTCTGTTTTTAAACACTGGAGCATAAACCCTCCAAGCCAGTGCCCAGGAAAGAATCCGTGCGGGGAAGCTTCACCTGCTTCACGTTGGAGATCTCGCGGAGGAAGATGTCGTCGCCCAGGAAGCTGTTCAGCTTCGTCAGCGGCTCAAGTCCTTCACGTAGTCCTCCCCAATTTTCTTTCAATTTAAAGCAAAAGGTGACTTTAATCAGAGAGGGCTGTCAAACCCACATGAGCAGTTTCTGTCCATCTGCGGTGAGTGCTCACATTCCTAAAACTCATCTACACCCCACAGCACAGAGAAAGGCTTCACTCACAGAAGACGCTAGAAATGCTGTGTGGGAAGAACACTGGCTAGTTCCTCACATCTAGTTTCAGTGGTTTTTGTTGTTTAGTCACTCAGTTGCATCTGACTCTTTGACGACCCCATGGACTGTAGTCTGCCAGGCTTCTCTGTCCATGGGATTTCCCAGGCAAGAAAACTGGAGTGGGTTGCTATTCCTCCTTCAGGGGAACTTCCTGACCCAGGGATGGAAACCATGTCTCCTGCATTGGCAGGTGGATTCTTTGCCATTGCTGCTGCTGCTGCTGCTGCTAAGTCGCGTCAGTCGTGTCCGACTCTGTGCGACCCCATAGACGGCAGCCCACCAGGCTCCCCTGTCCCTGGGATTCTCCAGGCAAGAACACTGGAGTGGGTTGCCATTTCCTTCTCCAATGCATGCAAGTGAAAAGTGAAAGTGAAGTCGCTCGAGTCCGATTCTTCGCAACCCCATGGACTGCAGCCTGCCAGGCTCCTCCATCCATGGGACTTTCCAGGCAAGAATACTGGAGTGGGTTGCCATTGCCTTCTCCGTCTTTGCCATTGAGCCACCGGGAAAGCCCATTAATTTCAGTGGTACTAAGAGTTAAAAACAGAAAATCTACAAAAAAGGGTGACAAAAACTCAGTCATTTATATGATCGTTGTTATCCTCTTTTATTAAGTAGGGGTACCCCCTGTGTGTCATATGGGTTAACCAGGGCTAGTTACATAATGTGTGGGGCTTCCTTTTCTGAAATTAAGAATTTTAAGATGGCTACAGCAGAAAATGAAACCAAGCGCGGTGCACGTGGGGCTGCACAAGTTGCTGGCTTGCGCCTGAAGCCAGCCCTGCTGCAGGCTGGATTGTAAATTCTAAGTGTGCTCCCTGCCTCCCACATTTCAATCATGCCCGGCTTCCCCTCAACACTTCCCGGTTACCTCTGCTATTAACTCTGCCAGCCCCGGGTTGCAGAGTAAGAGCCAGCGCCTTGGAGTGATCCCATTGGTTTTATTCTGAAACTTGTCTGGTTCTAGCTCACTAAAGTCCTTGAATCTGGAGACAGAAGAGACACATCACTGAACTTGGCTGGAATGGCAGGTTCTTGCATGCTGGATGAAGCTCAGAGTTACATTTAAGTAGCACAGTGCAGGCTTAGAAAGATTAAACAAAACTGTAGGGAGGGGCTGACAGCAGCTATGGCTGTCATTCTAAAAATAAATCCATTTGCAATTCAAAATAATGACAAGAAAAAAAATCTAAATCACCCCCATATGATTTCCTGGCACTGACATATATATCAGACTTTTGAGCAGAATAGTTTTTTTGCTCCTAAATCTAGAATGAGGATGGTTAAGAGAGGAAGGTCTTTTCCTTTTAGAGAATGGTTCTTTGTCTAGAAAAAAAAAAAACTTTTAAACATTTCATGGGGCCTTTCCTCATCTCCGGTGGTAGCCCTGCCTTTACTAGCGCTGTTCTATTACTGAGCAATGTGAGATTCACTGTGACGGGGATGGAGGCTCACACTTGGGTCTTCACGATGTCCGAGTGGATTTTAGCCACGCCGTTCACAGCGTGGGAGCCCACAATGCAGAGATGGGCCATGTTGATCCTTTTGCCTCCTTCCTCTTCTATCAGAGACATCCTTCTCAGACGGTCGACATCTTTAGGAAACAAGGCAGCAATTTTCTAGGCAAAGGAAGAGAAAGGCCTTTCTGATCACTCAGGTTTCTGACAACCCTGGGGTAACATCATTCACTTCCCAACCAAAACCTTCCATGGAGTAAATACAAAACTTCACTCCCACAGAGAGGTGCTGGGACATTAGCCCTGGGGAGATGCCATCCCTCCATTTCACAATATTTTCAAAAAGGTGTTGTTAACAGAGCCCACCCAGACTTGAATGCTTTTGATGTATCAATGACAGAAAGATGTTTGGGCCTCAAGTAAGAGGGAAGACTGTAGCTACCCTTAACATCTCTAGACCTCCTTCTCCAAAGGGTTATGAATCTGTCAAAGTGACTTACATCTAAGTGCTTCTGATTTATCTCGTAAATGATTTGCAAATGTCGAGGAAGCAACTTCTCCACCAGCTCTACAGGCCAGCGCTCCAGGGCTTCTGGGAGCACCGTGTGGTTGGTGTAGGCGAAGGTCTTCTGGGTGATC
>SJXQ01004360.1:0-33858 GCA_006408695.1 Aepyceros melampus | reverse complement strand
CTCCCATGCCTGGGGGACGGGGGTTGGGGTTAAGGGGGTAGGGTTGTGTGTGTTAGCTGCTTCCCTCTGCAGAGAGGCTGCCCATAGGTGCACCCCATCCCTCAGGCCAAACATTTCCTCAACTATGGCCTGTCTGCCACAGGACGATTCTATCTGCATGTATACTATTAGGAGGTTCCTGAATGGTATAGGTAGTGGGAACATGTTTTCTTGGGGGTGGAAAAAAAAAAGGCAGCAAAACTGTCCAATAAAACTTAAGACAGCATGCTGATAAATCTTCTCTATTAGTCTAACTTGCCTTTTTTTGATTAAATAAACAAAATTTGAGGAATAAAGCTTAAGTAATGTTCTGAGGAAGTACAAAGTATGATTAAATTCAGTGGGGACACTTTCAATTAGCTCTAATCTGAGGCTAGAAAGTTTAATTTAGAATCATTTTAGACACAGAAATGGGAAACACAATATAAGCCTTGATATAGCTACTGAGCTGTGTCCCATTAGCAAGGTGTTTATTTCTTAGTCTTACTTGCTACAAGAACTGAGAAATGTCAGCACCAGTGCAAAGTTCACCTTTGCTTGTTATAAGTTATCAACAGTGACTTATTTTAAAAAACTGTAAAAAGGAGCTTTTGGCAAAATCTCTCAATCACAGATATTCTGGTCACTCAGAAGAAAAAGAAGCCAAACTCTCCAGACCTTGGACCAGGGCAGCTTTTCAATATCCACAAAAATCCTCATTAGCTCAGGGATGGCAAGTGAAGGGTGGGTGTCATTCAGCTGGATGGCAACCTACATGGGGAAAGGAGAGCAACAAGAAGGTGGTCAGCGGCCCATCTCTGGCTTCCTTGTCCTTGTCCATAGCTCACACATGTACCAAACAGGCACCTACCTTTCATGGAATGCTTTAAGTACACTGTAGCTATGCAACTTTTTTAAAAATTGAAGTTGATTTGAAATACTGTGTCAATTTCCAGTGTACAGCATAGTGATTCAGTTATATATATACACACACACACACACACTTTGTTTTATAGGTTCTTACAAGCTATTAAGTAATTTCCCCATGCTATACAGTAAATCCTTGTAGCCTATCTGTTTTATGTATAGTAGTGTGTATCTGTTAATTCCATATTCCTAGTTTGTCTCCCCTTATCTGCTTTTGTAACCACAAGTTTGTTTTCTGTGTCTGTGAGTCTGTTCTGTTTTGTATACAGATAGTCCGATTTTTTAGCACTGAGACAGCTGATGAGTAAGTCTGATGGAAGTCCTGATCCTCTCAGTGATTCCCACCTGCATTCAGAGTACTTGCCTGATCTGGGAAGGCATCAAACGCAGTTTCGGCGCTATGGCTGGAGTCAAACTTGGAGGCTTTGAAACGTCGGATGACATCTTGCAAGGTAGCAGCCACCACAAAATACTCCTGCTTCAATCTTAGCTCCTTCCCTTCAAAAAACTTCAAGCCAGAGAGATTGAGTGAGAGGGTTCACACTAGGAGTGGCCAAAACATGACTGGTGTCGCCTGCCCAGGGGCCTATAACATCTGTGGGATGTCTGGGGGAAGACGGCAGGTTGAAGGCCAGGCATTAGCCTCCTAGAGGCTAGAGGCTACTTTACTCCATGAAAATGACAGTAACGGGTTTTAGAAAGGCATACAGATAAAGGATGAAGGGAATGGAGAGAAGACAACAGCAACAACTTTTTAGAAGCTGAAAAACAGATGGATAAATGGTAATTGAGCCAGAATATGCAGGAAAGCTGACTCTTGACCTAGTGGGGGAGAGCCAAAGGAACAGCCCAGTGTATACATCAAAGCTCCCCAGAGGCCCAGAAACTGTCAGCATTGTGTGCCTTTAGACATAGGGATGAAGAGGGGGTAAAAAGTTAGTTGAGAGTCTAAGAAGCAGTTGGCCTCAGACCTCATCTCCAGTTCCCTCAAATGAACAGTCTCCGTTGCCAACTCAGGCAGAAGGTGGAGATCTATTCCCTGGAGATGGTTAAGCAGGTGCAAGTGGAGGCAGGGGTACCATCCCACACTAAAACGGGGAAGAGGGTTCAGTGAAAGTGTATGTACCGAACACTGATACTTTCAGCCTTCTTCTCCCAACCAAATTTGAGAACACAGGCAGTTAGTGTTAATTCCACCAAGGAAGACAGCTGCAAGCATCTTCTCCAGGGAATCTGGCCTGCCCAGAAGAGAGAAACTAAAGACATGGACATGCAGAGCTCCACCAGGAAATGGCCCCAAGAGGCCACAGGACAGTGAAGCCGAATAGATAAATCCCAACCAGAAGTACAGAGCTCCCCAAAGCTTGCCAGTACCTCTCTCTTTAATTTTAGTGGGCAATTAAGGGCCATTAGCCATTTAAGAGGACTTTCCTGGTGGCTCAGAGGTTAAAGCATCTGCCTCCAATGCGGGAGACCCGGGTTCGATCCCTGGGTCGGGAAGATCCCCTGGAGAAGGAAATGGCAACCCACTCCAGTATTCTTGCTTGGAGAATCTCATGGACTGAGGAGCCTGGTGGGCTGCAGTCCATGGGGTCACAAAGAGTCGGACACGACTGAGTGACTTTACTTACTTACTTAGCCATTTAAGAAAAACTTCTAAAAGATGTTGAAATAATAATAGTTAACTTAGAAGAAACAGAGATTAAAGAACGATTATAAGACTACTATCAATCAAAGAATCGGCCATGACTGAGCGACTGAACTGAAATGAATCAATAGTATACTCAGATAGATTAGATATTGTATTCAAGAAATAAGAATAAGATGCTTTAAGAAAATATCTAGAGCAACAAAAGACTACTCAAAAATTAAAACATGATAGCCAAAATGAAACAGATCTAGAGAGCTGTGATTGCCCATAAGGTGAGTAAGAAGACAGAGATGATAAATAAAAGACAAAAGGCAAGAAAATTAAAGAACCAGTTGAGGATGTTTAATAATTCCAGACCGTTTCTCAGAGAGCTGTAGTCCTGTGTTCCCAGACTGAAAGGGTACCCAGGAGGAGTGAAAACAGACTCACACCAAAGCACCACCCCCTCTAAAAAAACCTTTCAGTACATTTAGTACACTTGGAGACAGAGGGTTTAGAAGGGGAGAGAAGGAGAGGAAGAGGGAGACTAGAAGCTTTCCAAGGGGAAAAAAGCAGAATATGAACAACAGATCAAGAATTCAAATTGCAGTGTATTTTTTAGCAACACCAAAAATTAGATTAAAAAAAAATCTTTGTGTCTTTGATATCCAGGCAAACTAACAATGTGAGGGCAAAATAAAGACCTCTTTCAACATGAAAGGTCTCAAAAAAATTGGCCTCACATGCACCCTTTCCCAGGAAGCCCTAAGCATGGGTACTATCCAAACAAGGGATCAAACAAGCAAAAAGAAAACGTGGGCTCCTGGAAACAAATGACCTCAGAGAGCATAAGAGCACAGAGGTCCTTAGAACGCTGGGAAAGTCGCTCCAAAGATGCCAGTGGAGCAGCCAACGAAGAGAGATCCAGAAGGGACTTCAGAAAGATCGAGTCAACAGAATACTGAAGGTGCTTGAATATTGAGAGGAAATTTTTACAGCTTTGGTAGAGTATAGAATAGATTAGGGCAAAGTACTCAGAAAACCAAGCCAACAAAACAAGCATCAACTCCAGGAAAAACAAAAACTTTTTACAGAAAGGAAAAATAATGACATGAAGATACGGACGGGCATAGATCAGCTGTCTGTAGTGTTGACAGGTTATAATAATGTAAATACTAATTGAAGAGCTAGTGAAAATTACCATGTAATTATGTTGAGAGACTGTGTGCTGTGCTTAGTCGCTCAGTCATGTCCGACTCTTTGTGACCCCAGAGTCCACCAGGCTCCTCTGTTCATGAGAATTCTCCAGACAAGAATACTGGAGTGGATTGCCATGCCCGCCTCCAGGGCAGATTCCTCAGAAATGTACTGAAGTTACATTGTTTCTCCCAAAGCAAAAATAACATATACCATTAAGTTCCTGATAATGCTGCAGCAAATCCACTTACTCCTCCTTGGAGACAGGTTTAACAGCAAGTGGATATCTAGTCTTAGGACCATTTATGTCCTAGTCCCAAGATCCTTATTTTGTGGCATCTTTGTGGAGCAGACAACTAGTTTGGTTGCTTCTGAGATTATTACTTTATTTTTTGTTTTTTTTGAGATTATTACTTAAAAAAAATCATTATAGCTTTCAGAAAATTATTTTACTCATAGAGAAGTTAGAGCTAAGGACATTTAAATCCACTAAGAATTGATAGTAGTCATTTGAGATTCAGTCCCAAGTGTTTTTTTTTTTAACTAAGTTATTTTAAGTGTAAATTTAGAAATGATCTGCAGTCCATGTGCTGCAGTCCATGGGGTTGCAAAGAGTTGGATATGACAGGGTGACTGAACAACAGCAACAGGAATGATCACCTGTAAGAAAAAGTCTAACAAGATAAATCAGTGACATAAGAAACAAGTGTCTGCTCCTGGGTCTGTTCTGAGGTCCATGACCCCCACCTCTCCTGGGGGCAAAGGGGCAAAGGAGACCCGTGAGTGAGGGGAAGAGGACAGGCAGGACCCTTCCAGGGACTTCTGATACTGGGGATGAAACTCCTGTTTGGAAAGGAAGAAGTGCTTCATCCCAGCTGCGCCTGATCTTTTATATCCAGATTTTGTTTTGAAATACATGGACAGAGCCTCCCAAATAAGAATGGGTGAAACCCCAATTCTGATTTCATGAACTGAACAAATTTGTTTTCCTTACTGGGATAGGAGGGGAAATCTAGACTATGCAGGACAAGATATGGAGATTATTCCTCATTGACAGGAAAAAAAACATTAAGTATGTGCTTTATGGCTACTGAACAGGCACTTGTGAAATAAGCCACTTCTGTTTCTACTGAGAAAGCCAGCTTGACCACTCACATTATCATTGGGATAGAGGACCCGGGAGATGTTCTCGGCCAGATTCCGGTCCAGCACGGCCTGAATGTAGTCTCCAACATTAACTGAAGGAAATGTTAGAAAAATCAATAAACAGACAGGCCAGCTGGTGTCTTCAGAACCCTCATGATCTCATCTGATGCTTGCTGAATACCCTGCTTGTTGATACCCCAACCTTTTTGGGACCAGGGACTGACTGTGTGGAAGACAATTTCTCCATGGACTTAGGGTGAGGGGGATGGTTTGGGATGATTTAAGCACATTACATTTAGTGTGGATTTTATTTCTAATCTAATGCCACTACTGATCTGACAGAAGGTACTGGTCCATGGCCCAGAAGCTGGGGAACTTCTGCCATATAGGGTTCCTAAAATTCCTAAAAATTCTAAAGGATTTCAGCAAAACTTCAAGCTCTGATTCACAGGAGAGTCTATGAAGGTCAGACTGAAGGACTGCTTTAACTGTATTCTCCATACCTGCCCCATAAAATGCTTAGTCACTAAAGAGTTCATATCAGAAACTCAGCTCACTTTGGTTCTAATTAGTAAAGAAAAAGATTAAAGACACATGAGCCCATGCTGTACTCACAGTCTCTGAGGTTAAAGTCGTTGGGCGCCCGAGCAGACCAGAGGCGCATGGTGTTGACAGTGTTGTTCAGATACCCAGGCACGGGGGTGTCATATGGAAGGGCCAGGACCACCTGTGGGGTGAAACCAAAGCAGCTGCTCACTGTTGCCCACATAGGACGATGTAGGTTGCACAGAGCTGGGAGACAGCAATGGGAATTTGTTTCCTGGTTCCATCACCAACTCAGATCTTATGATCCCAAAACCAAGATGAGGCTCCCAGGGCTGGAGTGTCCTCCTCCCACTGGAATAATCTGAATGGCTGGAACGACCCAGACAGATGGACCTCTGTATCAGTTTCACATTGACTTCCCTTTGTGTCCTTTGTCCTCATCTGGATGCAAATCTTTCGCATTTCAGATCAAGCCATTGCTCTAAGAATAACAAAATATGATGTGCAAAGTAGCAAATGTGAATCTGTACCCAGTAAGAACAGTATCAGGATAAGTTTCATGTTGGTTATTCAATGATCTGATTTCAAATATGGTGAAAAATCAATGGAATAGGAAATGTACGAAGATAAACATGACATACCATGTTTAAAATGCTATGCTAGATTTTTCACAGTTTCATGAAGAGTTATTTTAGTGATCTAACAAATCAGCAGATAATTAGCTGAGATGGGTCTAAGAGGTGAGCTTTGGAAAATTTAGCTCAGTATTAGTGATGGTCATGGAAATAGAGAACAGGAAGATGAACTGTGTTCTACATGACTTTAAAATTTTTGTGAGAAAAGACACTTCTATTCCCTGCCTCATCAGAGTCAATCTCTAAGGAAGGGGAATGACAGAATGGTTGAATTGGTGGACACTAGAGATCATTTAGTACAACTTACTCATTATGGATATGAGGGGAGTGAGGCTGAGAAGTGACCTACCCAAGGTCACAGACAGTGGTAGTGTTGAAACCTAACCACAGATCTCTTTAATTTGGTCTGCTGAATTATAAACGAATGAAGGACTCGAGTCCATATCAATGACATACATTCAGTCATACTTTCACGAACATCATAATCATAGAGTAACAAATCATATTGATTTAAATAGCTTTTACTAGGAAATTAAGGTCTCTGGAGATTCTTAAAGCAAGTTGTCATCAATCAGGAAGTCATTTACAGAGTGGCACTGAGGCCGGATTCAAATATGACTCATCTTCCTGACCCTGGCAGCATAACGGAGGCAGCTGGGGAAGCGCATGGCTCGGAAGTCCCTTTAGAGAACTTTGGGGAGAAATCGCCACCTCGGAGCTGACACGAGGTTCAACTTTCTCCGGGATGCTCTCATGGCGGTAGGAGCCTGAGAGCCGGGACTCCCGGCAGGAGCCTGGGCACTCGCTCAGAGCTGTGCTGCAGAGTGAGGCTCTTCCTGAGAAATCCTTCTTTCCCTCTCTCTTCACAGGTGTCACACCTGTGCAGTCTGAATGAATTCCCCCTTCCCCCTGTCCCCTTCCTCCTAATTTTTCATAGCATTTCTGCAATAGGTCACTTACACTTCTAATTCTCCCTGCTTTCTGCTTCCCTGAGGACCTGAACTGACACAGTAATGACACAGTTCAATTTGCTGGAAGCCCTCAAACAGGCACACACCAGGTCTGACTCCATGTGCTCTGACCTCACTAGTTACAGATCTGGGGGCTGATCAGGCAATAGCATCAATCCATAAAGTTCTGCACGGGAAGAGTGAGCTCACTCGTTATTACATCTGCCCCAGAACCTTGCCTTTGTGGGCACAGAAAAATACACTCTTCCCAGTTGGATTTCTAGATATATTATGAAACTGTCGAGAGGCACTTTGTAAATACATCATCAGGTCATCATAAGGTTATCAGTGGGACCTATGGAGTAAACAGAACGCTTCTAGGATTGAATGTGTAAACTGCATACATTTAAATAGATCAGAAGCCTCTGGAAGTTTTAGACATCAAATACTTGCTAGTTTAATACTCAAAACATGTGAGAATTCTTTGGGCATATTAGCAATTGATTTGTTGCAGTTTTCCTGATCATATTTGTAAGCAACTGTAACTCAGACTGTGGTCTATTGTTTGACCAAAATAGAAGTGGAGGAGATATAAGAAAATGTCTTGAAATCATCATATTAATTTATTCCTTATATCATTATATATAATGACCTATTTTAGCTTCTAATCCATTATTAATATGCTGCAAAAAAAAGACTTTTTAAAAAAAGTCTTACTTTTCTGAACTATGACTAGCTTTGCATGGATTAGCAGAATAAAGCATTAGTTTAAAAGTCTGCTATAACATGGGTCTTGATTCTTCTAAAATAAAATGAAGCATTTATTTATGAAGATTAGTCCACAAACCAACTGAATATAGCATTACAAGACTGAATTTTGCCCCTGATTTTGCTATATAACAAAAGAACATTTCCCTGGTCTTTACCATTTTCTTTACGCTTTTAAAGAATGGCCAGTGAGACATCTTTTCTGGCTTAAGACTGTATTTACTAAACAAGTATCTCAAGTGGAGCCTCCTGATTGGACAATGCAGTCCAACAGTGCTTGCTGCTGCTGCTAAGTTACTTCAGTCGTGTCCGACTCTGTGCGACCCCAGAGACGGCCGCCCACCAGGCTCCCCCGTCCCTGGGATTCTCCAGGCAAGAACACTGGAGTGGGTTGCCATTTCCTTCTCCAATGCCTGAAAAGTGAAAAGTGAAAGTGAAGTCACTCAGTCATGTCCGACACCTAGAGACTCCATGGACTGCAGCCTACCAGGCTCCTCTGTCCACGAGATTTGCCAGGCAAGGGTACTAGAGTGGGTTGCCATTGCCTTCTCCTCCAACAGTGCTTAGGGGTTTTTTATCAGGAAGTATGAGGACAGCAAAGCACAGCTCCTCCACTGGAGGGGCTGAAAAATAAGTTGTTCAGTAACAGGGTAACACTCTACTCTGCGTGCGTGCATGCTAAGTTGCTTCAGTTGTGTCTGACTCTTTGTGACTCTATGGACGGTAGCCTGCCAGGCCCCTCTGTCCATGGGATTCTCCAGGCAAGAATACTGGAGTAGGTTGCCATTTCCTCCTCCAGGGGATCTTCTTGACCCAGGGATCAAACCGGAAACCTGAGCCTCTTTTGTCTCCTGCAATTGGCATGCTGGGAATGGCAGGGATGGGGCAGGATCTGTCCCTGCCTGCCCTCAGGCTAGGGGCAGGATAAATACATATCCAGGAATTAAGTACATTTGGACTGGCACCAGCATTATTTCTCTAGCAGTGATCTGGCACATAATAGCAGCATGCATTTTGCAATATTTTGCGTTGTTTTTCTTGACTTTGTAATGAAAAATTTTGGTAATCCATTGAATAAATACTTCAATTTTAAAATATTTACCCCTTAGAATTTACAAGTCAATGTACATAGGGCAGTGGTGTGAGGAATGACATTTAACTTTATTCACTCTTGATTTCAACAATGGTATATAAAACTAGGGAGCTAAGCATGTGTACATTTGGACTGGCACCAGCATTATTTCTCCAGCAGTGATCTGGCACATAATAGCAGCATGCATTTTGCAATATTTTGCGTTGTTTTTCTTGACTTTGTAATGAAAAATTTTGGTAATCCATTGAATAAATACTTCAATTTTAAAATATTTACCCCTTAGAATTTACAAGTCAATGTAAATAGGGCAGTGGTGTGAGGAATGACATTTAACTTTATTCACTCTTGATTTCAACAATGGTATATAAAACTAGGGAGCTAAGCATGCTGGGATTATAGAATTGATTAATCTCTGATAAAGTAGATGATGAAATGACTCTGGTAAGTCACTTGACCTTAGGGAAGTCACTTCTCTCTTGACCTCAGCACCCTGGTCTCCAAAATGAGTGAGTTTCACTAAGAGAAGTAACACATTTATTTATAAACATACATTGTTATTCAATATACAATACACTATACTGAATACCATATACACATTATACTGTGTTGTCCTCTATACAACGCTCAGTGTGAGGACTCCTGAAATACCTGGGTGTCGATCCATTTGGTCCCGGCCTCTGTGTGCTCTACTCTTCCATAGAAGTGAACAGGCAGCATGAACTCAGGGCGGGCCTTCTCCCAGGGGTTTCCATGCCTGAGCCAATCATCTGCCTCTTCTATCTGCAAAAAGGACATGGCTTATAATTTGTTTTTCAGGAGCTGTGGACCTACCCTTCAGTTATATCAAATCAAAAATATTTTTGACTGGATCAACTCAGTACTGCTTTGGCAAGAAAGATGTTGGTTCTGTCAACCTCAATTCATCTTTGTTATTATCATACAGCCTAAATCAACAATACTTGGTAATATTGCTCTAAATGTTTTGTATATATATTGTGTTTAATCCCCATAGCAATCCTGTAGGAGGGAATTTACAGCTTCTCCTTTTTTAAAGGGAACTATAATTGCTCAGATATGCAGATGACACCACCCTTATGGCAGAAAGTGAAGAGGAGCTAAAAAGCCTCTTGTTGAAAGTGAAAGAGGAGAGTGAAAAAGTTGGCTTAAAGCTCAACATTCAGAAAACGAAGATCATGGCATCTGGCCCCATCACTTCATGGGAAATAGATGGGGAAACAGTAGAAACAGTGTCAGACTTTGTTTTTTGGGGCTCCAAAATCACTGCAGATGGTGACTGCAGCCATGAAATTAAAAGGCGCTTACTCCTTGGAAGAAAAGTTATGACCAACCTAGATAGTATATTCAAAAGCAGAGACATTACTTTGCCGACTAAGGTCCGTCTAGTCAAGGCTATGGTTTTTCCTGTGGTCATGTATGGATGTGAGAGTTGGACTGTGAAGAAGGCTGAGCGCCGAAGAATTGATGCTTTTGAACTGTGGTGTTGGAGAAGACTCTTGAGAGTCCCTTGGACTGCAAGGAGATCCAACCAGTCCATTCTGAAGGAGATCAGCCCTGGGATTTCTTTGGAAGGAAGATGCTAAAACTGAAGCTCCAGTACTTTGGCCACCTTATGCGAAGAGTTGACTCATTGGAAAAGACCCTGATGCTGGGAGGGATTGGGGGCAGGAGGAGAAGGGGACGACCGAGGATGAGATGGCTGGATGACATCACGGACTCAATGGAGTGAACTCCGGGAGTTGGTGATGGACAGGGAGGCCTGGCGTGCTGCGATTCATGGGGTCACAAAGAGTCGGACACGACTGAGCGACTGAACTGAACTGAACTGATAATTGCTCAAAGTTGCATGGACAGTGAATGATGCAGATAAGATTTGATGGTAGGTCTGTGGGTTCATCAGTTGAATAATGATGCTTTTGAACTGTGGTGTTGGAGAAGACTCTTGAGAGTCCCTTGGAATTCAAGGAGAGCAAACCAGTCAGTCCTAAAGGAAATTAATCCTGAATATTCATTGGAAAGACTGATGCTGAAGCTGAAGCTCCAATACTTTGGCCACCTGATGCTGGCCTGACTCATTGTAAAAGACCCTGATGCTGGGAAAGATTGAAGGCAGGAGGAGAAGGGGACGACAGAGGATGAGATGGTTAGATGGCATCACTGACTCGATGGACACGAGTTTGAACAAGCTCCAGGATGGACAGGGAGGCCTGTTGTGCTGCAGTCCATGGGGTCACAAAGAGTCGGACCCAACTGAGTGACAGAACTGAACTGAACTGTGGGTTCTAAAGCCCGTGCCTTAATAATCTGGGAAGCCAACTGTCTAGCTTGAGGGAAAGAGAGGCCTCCCAGTGGTGTTTACTGTTGGATACCTGGACCTGATGGGTCCTACATCATGATTTTCTGTCAAGAGCTTTGTGCCTGGAAAGCACAGAATCAGTGGAGAAAAGCTACTCATAGAAAGCTCCCTTATTTCAGTATAGGCAGAGAACACTATAACTTTTTTTTTTCCATTAAAAAAATTGAAGTATAGTTGAGCTACAATGTTGTTAGTTCCAGGTGTTCAGCATAGCAACAGTGCTTTTGCAGATTACATCCCATACAGGCATTATAAGGTAATAGGCATACTTTCCTGTGCTATTCAGTGTAGCCTTGCTGCTTATCTGTTTTACCCATAGTAGTTTGTTAACCCCATACCCCTAATTTGTCCCTCTCCTCTTCCTTCTCCCATTTGGTAACCACAAGTTTGTTTTCTATTTCTGTGAATCTATTCTGCATATGCATTCATTTGTATTGTTTTTTAGATTCCACATATAAGTGATAGCATATTGTATTTGTCTTTCTCTGTGTGACCTATTTCACTAAACATAATAAGCATAATATGCTCCACATCCATCCATGATACTGCAAGTGGCAGCATTTTTTTTTCATGGCTGAGTAATATTTCATGGCACATATACATCATATCTTTATCCGTTCATCTGTTGATGGGCACTTGGGTTGCTTCCATGTCTTGACAATTGTAAACAGTGCTGCTATGAACATTGGGGGGCATGTATGTTTTTGAATTAGTGTTTTCATTTTCCCAGATATATGCCCATGAATGGAATTGCTAGAACATATGGTAGTTCTAGTTTTAGTTTTTTAAGGATTGTCCATTGGGTCTCATAGTGGCTGCACCAATTTATATTCCCACCAACAGAACACCATTACATTTTGTAGTCTTTGTTTAATTTAATCCTCATGTAATTTTGATCTGATAACGAACTATTACTTACAGTTCATTTTGAAAATAACACATACTAACAAGGTAAGGAATTTATTTTATTGATAATTTCAATGTATCCCCATGCAGTTACATCAGTTTATAACAAAATATTTCTTATACAATTTTTAAAATCAAAATTTGTATTTAGGGCATCCTGGACATCAAATAAATTCTGTTGTCTCTAAAGAAACATAAAAATACCAAAACAACAACCAAACATATGGTGGGAGGGGGGTACATTTTTAAAGATATTATTAGTGAAAACTTTAAAATATTGTATATATATTAAAAGATGGAATTGTGTTCTGGCAAGAAGGGAGGGTTAAGGTTTTTTAATACAAAGTTCTCTTGTCATGAGATTACCCTAAATATGGTTATTTTACCTATTTGCTTCCTCACCCTTCCCTCATAGAAAACTCAGCTTTAGTTTAAAGAGATATTAATTGTGAATTATCACACAGTGCTGGATGCTTCATGACCACCTACATATGAGTTCAGTGTCTGCCCCAGGCAGTGTGGAGAGAGGTGAACAAACACAGCTAACTTTTGAGATATTAGATAAAACATTAATGTCAATAGCCAGACAAGCTAACACATACCCATTTATTCAAACACTGATCATGACTTTATATTGGGAATGCCAGTAAGCTGCCCATTAACAGGAACTACAGCAACATGATGAATGAAGAGGGGACTCACAGAAACAACATCTTTAGATAGAAGGTCTGGGTTAGAGAGCTGCTGGAGACAGGAGAATGTACCAAATGCCGGAGGAAGCCTAGGGAAGGCTGGACCTAGATGTGAGCTAATCAGTAAAATGCATCCTGTTCAAATGCAGAGTCTCAGGCAGTATGGGGAGGGAGTCTCAAAATTTGCATTTAAAAGTCTGCATCTTAACATGAAGACACTGGGTACATGGTGCAGCCAGGAGCTACATAGTGATACAAAGTCAGGAACTATAATTCAGATCTCAGACTTCCGCTATCCCCGTCATAAAGAGAACAACAAAAGAGACAATGAAAATTTAACAAGGAAAGGACTGAATTTTTATCAGTTGATAAGAGGTTGGTGAAGTTAGAGCCCACTAGCTCATATTAATAACTAGAAACTTGATGAAAAATAAATGAGAATATCCACAAAGCATCAAACATCCTTAATTACAAAACGCTTCGTGCTGCACTTAGGCAAGGGGGCAGGTTCTGGGTTTCAGATACTGATTAATGTGAACACTACCTTCCGTAACGGGAATGAACCTTAGGGCCTAGATGCCTCATTTCAGCATGCAGGACTGCTGTTAATATACACCTTCAGGTTGTACGTGAACCAGGAGGACAGTGAGGCAGAAACAGCTTTCCTCTCAAAAAATGTGCACAGGTAAGGGGACAACATATTTTCTGCTGATAAATGCAGCAGATTCAGACTGTTCTCCCCTCAAGCAGAATGCAATGCCCATAGAAGAGAAACTGAACTCCGGGCTTCCCACCACCGGCCCCTCCCAGCCTCCCGTGCAAGCCAAAGGCTGCCTTTGCTCTTTTGAGGACACACTGTTAAGCGATAAGGGACTGACTAGTCAGCCAGTCACTCTCAGTGCAATCCAGTGTTGGTCTGATTTTTCCCCAGCAAATAATGGCTGATTTTAATTCCACTGGGTTACTTAACACATTCTGTAGGAGAATAGAACTCCTAGCTTGCTATTCTTTATTGAGTCTCTTCTTGATTTTGGCAAGGAATCTGTCAATAATTCCCTCAATTATACAAAGCTTGTTTTTTTAAGGTAAACTGAAGCATAGATGTTTCATAAACACAAGCTGGTATGAGCAGATCAGAAGAGAAAGAGAGAACTGCCCCCCACCCAATCCACAGAGGCTGTGGGTTGGTGATAAACCTCCTCTCTATCCTGCTTCCTTCCAACAAATTAGCCTGTAAATTTAGATTTCCATGTAGCCAGTGATCCCTGAATGCCCCAGCTTGCGGAGCCATGTGAAGAGCAGGGGCCAGATGGGAGGAGAGCTTTCATTTATATCCAGGTGGGCTGTTTGGATCTGAACATCCCAGATGAAAAGGAGCCGAGATAAAGCAAGCAGAAGACTTGGGTGAGGAGCAAAGTGCCCCTCTGGGTAGGGGTGAGGAGTGTGTGGCTACTGGATCTGGCATCTTCCTAGAGAAATTACTCAGTGGAATCTATTCCTGCCAGCTGGAAGCAGAGTCAGCTCAGGTCTCAGTCAGTGATTGAATACTAAGAAATGGTTTTCCTCTCAATTATGGGCTACACAGGACATGAAGAACCAGTGAGGAAAAATCAGGTGGTGTCAACAAATTTAAGGAGCCGAGATAAAGCAAGCAGAAGACTTGGGTGAGGAGCAAAGTGCCCCTCTGGGTAGGGGTGAGGAGTGTGTGGCTACTGGATCTGGCATCTTCCTAGAGAAATTACTCAATGGAATCTATTCCTGCCAGCATGGAAGCAGAGTCAGCTCAGGTCTCAGTCACTGATTGAATACTAAGAAATGCTTTTCCTCTCAATTATGGGCTACACAGGACACGAAGAACCAGTGAGGAAAAATCAGGTGGTGTCAACAAATTTTGCTGTCTGATGAAATCAATCACTGAAAAATGTTTCTGGGGAACACCAAGAACTCAACAGTGGCCACAGAAAGTTTGTTGGGTAATGTGAACTGCGCATGGCTAGTCAGAGCAGGCTGGGCACGGGCTCTAAGAGACAGAAGCTTCCAGCAGATGGCTCGATTCAACTCTGAGATTTCTACTGCCAGCATGTTTTTCCACCCAGAACTTTAGCACGTGACTGTAAACTTTAATGTGAGGCTGTCGCAATTGTCTTTCCCCCTTTCCCTCCCAGTGTCCAGTCATTTTCAGAGAACTATTCCTGATAAGGTTTCTATGATCCCCAGTAGAGTTCAAGGTAAGTCAAGCATTTTAGCAATAAAATTATTTTCTTTGAGGGCAGGGTGGAGTTCACAAAGAACACTTTGTTACTCTAAATCTTCCTTGAAGAGAGCCTTCAAAAACTGGAATTCCATCACCCTTTAAAAATCTTCCTAGCCTGTGCAATTTTCATCAGCCTTTTCTATGGTATGAGCAACCCTGTAGCTGATGTGAGTCGGGGATTGACCATGGGCTGAAAAAGCATGTTGCTTTCCTGAAAGATATATGTGTGTGTGTGTGTGTGTGTGTGTATATATATATTTTTTTAATGGAAATAGTTTATTTTTTATGGTATGATGTATTTTATCTTTGCTCTTTAAAATCCCATCCCAGTGAGCAATGGCTATGGTAGATAAAATTAGGTGCCTTTCTGACTAAATCTCAAGTTATAACAAAACAAGTGATAAAAGATAATAGTGAAGCTAGCTTTGAAGACTAGCCAAAGCCATTTGGTCTCTCTTTTTCCCTTAAAACACTGGGGATGTATACTTCTTGGGTCTCACAGGAGAAAAGGGAAGGTTTCCTGGAATAAGGCCATTTAAAGGTAGCAAAGGTCAAAGGTGTGAATAAGAGAGTGGTCTTTCATAAGACTTTGGGGAAAATGCACTTGAAAGAATCTTCTTGAGATTGAGCAGCTGAATTTAAAAAGAAATCTTTCACAGAAAAGTAAAAAATAAAATCCTTAAACATTGTGGGGCATAATGAGTATCATGCAGGACACAAAGACTGAGAATGAATACCATGTATTGCTTGGTTATGGTGTGTTAAAATCTTGGTCCTGCTGGAAATGCCTGCCAAGCTAGGCTTCTTACCATGTAACCCTAGATTTCTTCACTGTAGAAGGCAGCCAATCATTTTTTATAACTTTTTTGATTATAAAATACACTTTCTTATAGACTCTGACTCATGTAGAAGAATAAAAGGATAGTCAAAGTCACCCATAATCCTATCTCCCAGAGATAATTAATTACTATTGACCCTTTGAGATATGTGTGTGTATATATATATACATACTTTTTTCCCTAGCATTTTATCTTTTTTGCTTCCTTTGGATAGGTCATACTATTCACATGATCCTATATCCTTTTTTTTCGACTAACAGAAACAATTTCCCATTTTACTATTATTAATCAAAAACATAATATCAATGGCTATATTAATATATTATACAATGCCACAATTTGTGAAAGTATCCTCCTTTTATTAGGCAAAATTAACATTCTTGAGTACCTACTTGTGTGCAAGACATTTTACATATTTTTATCATAATTTTGGGAAGCTGGCATCTCCATGTTGCAGACAAAAAAACCCAGGTTCAGAGAAGTTAGGTAACCTAATCAAGGCAGCATAACTCATAAGGGTAATGAGTTGCAATTAGGCCTCAAATTAGAAATGAGATCTCAAATTAGAGCCCAAACGTTTTTTTCCTACCCAATACTGCCTCCTAATTGGTTTAGGAATAGCTGAAGATACCGGTCCCATCACTTCATGGCAAGTAGATGGGGAAAGAGTGGAAAAAGTGACTGACTTTTTTTTTGGGGGCTCCAAAATCACTGCAGATGGTGATTGCAGCCATGAAATTAAAAGATGCTTACTCCTTGGAAAGAAAATTATGACCAACCTAGACAGCATATTAAAAAGCAGAGATATTACTTTGTCAACAAAGGTCCATTTGGTCAAGGCTATGGTTTTTCCAGTAGTCAGGTATGGATGTGAGAGTTGGACTATAAAGAAAGCTGAGTGTCGAACAACTGATGCTTTTGAACTGTGGTGTTGGAGAAGACTCTTGAGAGTCCCTTGGACTGCAAGGAGATCCAACCAGTCCATCCTAAAGGAGACCAGTCCTGGGTGTTCATTGGAAGGACTGATGCTGAGGCTGAAACTCCAATACTTTGGCCACCTGATGTGAGAGCTGACTCATTTGAAAAGACCCTGATGCTGGGAAAGATTGAGGGCAGAAGGAGAAGGGGATGACAGAGGATGAGATGGTTGGATGGCATCACTGACTCAATGGACATGGGTTTGGGTAGACTCTGGCAGTTGGTGATGGACAGGGAGGCCTGGCGTGCTGCAGTTCATGGGATTGCAAAGGGTCTGACACGACTGAGCGACTGAACTGAACTGAATTGAAGATGCATTGGTGGTGGTGGTTTAGTGGCTAAGTTGTGTCAGACTCTTGCAACCCCACAGACTGTAGCCCACCAGGCTCCTCTGTCCATGGGATTTCCAAGGCAGGAATATTGGAGTGGTTTGCTGTTTCCTTCTCCAGGGATTGAACTCAGGTCTTCTGCATTGCAGGCAGTCTCTTGCATTGCAAGCAGATTCTTTACCAACTGAGCCACCAGGGAAGCCCCTGAAGATACCCTGGTCCTTAACGAAATGTGGAAGTTTGTCTTTCAATAGGTTCCCAATATTCTCCTCCTGGGACTTTCCTCCATGCCATCTCTCATCAAATCAAATCTTTTAGTATCTACTTTCCTTGGCCCAGAAAGTGTCCAAATACTGAGGGAGGAGAAAGCAGATGGTGATGACACTCAGCTTCTCATCCTTCCCCTCGCTGGAGATTAGCTCTAGCGTAGGTCCCCCAACCCAATGCCTGAGTGCGCTACCTTTGAACTGACTCTTAGAACTCTGAAAAGGGCTCAGAGAGGTCAGGCTTTTTTGAAAATCCAGTATCTTTGGGGTATGGGTATGAGACAAGGATAGGGAGAAAGAGAAAGGCTAAATCACATTTAACACCAAGGAAAACTGTCTGTGCATAGACAGCTATATGACTGTAGCCCAAAGGATTACTAAAGATAAACAGAAACAAATACTTAAGAATCTGGTTTGGTTATATGAAAATAAAATAAGGGTCATTTATATGGATTAATTACTATTTGTGCAATTTTCTATGGAGCACTATAATTACACATATTAAATATGTGCCAGATTTATTTGATATAATAGTTAACAAGGCTGCCTACTGTTATAATTAAAAAAAAGCAGAAAACTGAGTTTATATGTCTAATAAGATAGGCATATTAAGATGTGAGTTTGAGCAACCTCTGGGAGATAGTGAAAGACAGGGAAGCCTGGCATGCTGCAGTCCATGGTGTCACAAAGAGTTGGACACAACTGAGCGACTGAACAACAAAGGCGTACTAAAGAGGGCAAGACTCTGAGTGTAGAAAAGGATACTGATTGTGACTGGGAAGTCTGGGGATGCAGATTTACCAAAAGTGTGATCTGAGGTGGCTTCACCTCTTAAGAGCCTCAGTTTTCTCACCTACAAAAATGGTGACATGCTTCCTACCTTCAAGGGCTATTGGGAAAGATCATGAGTCAAAAGACATGCTCCTCCATTTTGCATGCTGCAAAAATAGGACACTGCCCATTAAAGGTGGTCTGCATTCAGGTACTCAGTGATAAGTATCTTCCTAGCATCCTTATGAGTCTGGTACTGTAAAAGATGCTATCGGTCTGGTGGTGAATGATACTGGTGATACTGGCAGGCTCTCGGCTCTTAGGGAGCTTACATGGGGAGCAAAGTGGGAAGACTGACAGAATTCATCAAATGCTACAGAAATTAGTAACACCTTCTGTTAAATTCTGTAAATTGTAAATCATCCAGAACATCAAGGCAAAATTTTACTGACAAAATTTTAAAAATATGAGTCACATACCTGCCATCCATCTCGAATCTTCTGATTGAAGATTCCATATTCATATCGGATGCCATATCCATAGGCTGCAAGCCCCAGAGTTGCCATGGAATCCAGGAAGCAGGCTAAATTAAACCGAGCACAAGCAAAAGACAGAGTTATCAAGGTAAGTAAAAATTTGTCTTTCTCTAAAAATATGGCAGCCACAAACATTTTTCTGTGAGAATCCATATTTGTATTTTAAAGCACAGAGACTGCTGCACAGTGAGTATTAATTTTTTAAAGTCACATTTTCCCCAATTATAATAAAATAAATACCATAGAAAAGTTAGAAAATACAAAAATGCATAAAGAAGAAAACAAACATCATTTATTATCTTACAATCTAGAAACTACTACTACGTACATGTTGGCATTCCATTTGAGAATAGCTAAGGAAACTGGTCTGTGTTAGACATGTCCTTGTCCCTCACACTGCCCTTTCTAGGGAAACCTGTCTCCATGCCCCCTTGCTTGAAAAGACATGTATAATTTACATGTGACCCGTCTGACTGACTGGGACATCTGTGGCAGACTCTCTTTCTGGCTAATGGAATTCCAGTGTTGTTCACATACTAGGTTATGCTTCAGTATCATTTATTATCTTACAATCTAGAAACTACTACTACGTACATGTTGGCATTCCATTTGAGAATAGCTAAGGAAACTGGTCTGTGTTAGACATGTCCTTGTCCCTCACACTGCCCTTTCTAGGGAAACCTGTCTCCATGCCCCCTTGCTTGAAAAGACATGTATAATTTACATGTGACCCATCTGACTGACTGGGACATCTGTGGCAGACTCTCTTTCTGGCTAATGGAATTCCAGTGTTGTTCACATACTAGGTTATGCTTCAGGGAGGCTGGATTTGGAAGTGAATATTGCTTGACTAAACTTCTAGGCTAATCATGGTAATTCTATGTCCTTCACCAGTTTTGGTTTTGGCCTGAGCACACGATGAATCATTCTGTCCAATGAGAGCTGCTAGGAGGTCTGCTGGGGACAGTTAAAGATTCTCCTTACTGCTGCTGTCTTTTTTCCATGAAAAGTCAAAAGAACCACAGAGACGCAGAGTCCTGACTGAACTGTGCTGCTGAATAAATAAACCTTGGAATGGCCAACCTCTAGAGTTGTTCTGTGATAATACACGGCCTTGTTGGCTGAATTTTTTTAACTTATTTTAGTTTTGGTTCTGTGTTGCTGCACTCAGGCTTTCTCTAGTTGTGGTAAGCAGGGGCTACTCTCTAGCTGTAGTGCACAAGGCTTCTCATTGCAGTGGCTTCTCTTGTGGTGCAAGGGTCCCAGAGTGCCAGCTCAGTAGTTGTGCACAGGCTCAGTTGCCTCATGGTGCATAGGATCTTCCATGACCCGGAATCAAACCTGTGTCCCTTGCATTGGCAGGCAAATTCCTAACCACTGGACCACCAGGGAAGTCCAGGATGCATATTTTTAATTTAATGCTATTGGTATTATATTTTTAATATCTTCCTCTATATTTGTTGAAAAATAATTTCTGGATTAAAAACTCAAACTGAATCCATACAAAAAAGGATATTCATTAATTAAATCGAACCAGTCCAGTACTTTGGCCACCTCATGCGAAGAGTTGACTCATTGGGAAAGACTCTGATGTTGGGAGGGATTGGGGGAAGAAGGAAAAGGGGACAACAGAGGATGAGATGGCTGGATGGCATCACAGATTCAATGGATGTGAGTTTGACTGAACTCCGGGAGTTGGTGATGGACAGGGAGGCCTGGCGTTCTGCGATTCAAGGGGTTGCAAAGAGTCGGACACGACTGAGTGACTGAACTGAACTAAACTGAACAGTATAACAAGGGTATCACTGCCTACTAGTCAATCAAAAAGCAAACTGTCCAATGCACAAGATGATAACACAAGGGCTAAACAACTTAGGTCCTACCACACAAGTATGTGAATTGAGCAGTTGTGAACAGTGAAGTGAAGGGGCCACTGTGGAAACCCTTCAGGGCACAGGAAGCATCTGGTTAGCTTTGGGGTTTGAAGCAATGTCTCCAAACTTTTTAAGCAATGTCTCTTTTGTTCAAGTTCCTTTCTCTACTATCTGTCTGCTGCTGCTGCTGCTGCTGCTAAGTCGCTTCAGTTGTGTCCGACTCTGTGTGACCCCAGAGATGGCAGCCCACCAGGCTCCCCCGTCCCTGGGATTCTCCAGGCAAGAACACTGGAGTGGGTTGCCATTTCCTTCTCCAATGCATGAAAGTGAAAAGTGAAAGTGAAGTCACTCAGTCGTGTCTGACTCCTAGCGATCCCATGGACTGCAGCCTACCAGGCTCCTCCGTCCATATGGGATTTGCTGGTCAAACCACAATGCAGAGCCAAAAACAAATACACCTACCACTAGGTGACACCTTGCACTTCTCCTAGACAGCCTGCTGGTTCTATAGGAATAGTCATGTGTAGCATCTGAGAAGGTGTCACTAGCCAGACAACACAGCACATTCACAATGTTGCTTACCAGCAAGCCTCCCAAGACCACCATTGCCAAGCCCAGCATCTTCTTCAATTTCTTCTAACTCTTCCATATCCAATCCAAGCTGGGGATGAAAGGAAAACAACATTGAACGTGGATACAAACAGGCCACTTCAGAGAGAGCAGTCATGTCCTAAAGCTCTGGGTTGGGCATCTAGGTTCATCTGTGAACTCAATCCTTCCAGATCTGTCAGTGCTAGATCTGACATCATATAACCCCTGCAGATGCTGGTGACTGAAGATGCAGACTGTCTGTGAGGGGACAGCAGCAGATTGGAGAAGAGTATGGGCTCTAAATATCCATTATGACTCTGTTATTTATTAGTTACATGACCCTGGGCAAGGTACTAAGTCTCCCTATGACTTTTATCTCCTGTTTAAAAATGAGGACATGGGGGCAGTCCAGTGGTTAAGACTCCATGCTTCTATTGCCAGGGGCCCAGGTTCAATCCCTGGTGAGGGAACCAAGATCCTGCAAACTGTGTCATACAACCAAAAGCAAAATAATAAAACTAAAAAAAAATTAAAATAAAGTGAGGATAATAGTATCTATTGGAGAAGGAAATAGCAACCCACTCTAGTATTTTTGCCTGGGAAATTCCATGGACAGAGGGGTCTGGTGGGCTGCAGTCCACGGGGTCGCAAAGAGTTGGACACAACTTAGCAACTAAAATGAAACAATGACAATAGTATATATTTCATTTAGGACTGTGAATGAAATGAGATTATACAAACAAAGCACTCAGAATGATTCCTGGGTAGATATTCCTCAATAAGTATTGGCTATTACTATTTCTTAAAGTCATTTTTTTGTTGTCAGGGTAAAACCTCAGAAATAGTCTGGTCCTAAGTTCACACTACCTGGACTAAATTTGAAAATTACGGTGGGCTGCAGTCCACGGGGTCGCAAAGAGTTGGACACAACTTAGCAACTAAAATGAAACAATGACAATAGTATATATTTCATTTAGGACTGTGAATGAAATGAGATTATACAAACAAAGCACTCAGAATGATTCCTGGGTAGATATTCCTCAATAAGTATTGGCTATTACTATTTCTTAAAGTTATTTTTTTGTTGTCAGGGTAAAACCTCAGAAATAGTCTGGTACTAAGTTCACACTACCTGGACTAAATTTGAAAATTACGGAAAGATATGAGGTCAGATTCTCTGGGATGGACTAAAGTTCATCTTTTCATGACCACAACGTATTTACTCACTGAGGTCAAAGGTTGTTAACCCAAAACCAGGTAGTGAGTCACTGCCTGTAAGATCTGGGGCCAGACTGCAGTCAGGGAAACCTCAGTCCTGTGGTCTAGCTGGGATGGGCCTAAACTCCTCTACTTCTGTCTGGGGTAGATAACAGATTGTAAGGGAACAGTCGCAGGGAAGATAAGTTAGGAGTTTGGGATTAACATATGCACACTCTACTACATATAAAGTAGGTAAACAACAAGGACCTGCTGTATAGCACAGGGAACTATACTCAATATCTTGTAATAGCCTATGATGGAAAAGAATCTAAAAAGGGGGGGCGACAGAGGATGAGATGATTGGATGGCATCATTGACTCAATGGACATGAGTTTGAGCAAGCTCTGGGAGTTGGTGATGGACAGGTAAGCCAGGTGTGCTGCAGTCTATGGGGTCGCAAAGAATTGGACATGACTGAGCAACTGAACTGAATATATATATATATATCTGTCACTTTGTTGTACACTTGAAACTAACACAATATTGTAAATTAACTATATTCAATTAAAAAAAGAAAGAAAGAGAGAGACTGTGAGAGGCTGAGGAGTATCTATGACCTTGGGGATGGATGGAATTAGTTGACAGTCAGCTCTCTGTCCTCAAGTGTTAGAACCAACACAGCCAGAGGCTACTAGCAGCAATATGGACTCATATCAAAATTGTGTAGTCTTTGGACATGACTGAGCAACTGAACTGAATATATATATATATATCTGTCACTTTGCTGTACACTTGAAACTAACACAATATTGTAAATTAACTATATTCAATTAAAAAAAGAAAGAAAGAGAGAGACTGTGAGAGGCTGAGGAGTATCTATGACCTTGGGGATGGATGGAATTAGTTGACAGTCAGCTCTCTGTCCTCAAGTGTTAGAACCAACACAGCCAGAGGCTACTAGCAGCAATATGGACTCATATCAAAATTGTGTAGTCCTAGAGATCACTTTCGGAGAAGGCAATGGCAACCCACTCCAGTACTCTTGCCTGGAGAATCCCATGGGCAGAGGAGCCTGGTAGGCTGCAGTCTATGAGGTCGCTAAGAGTTGGACACGACTAAGTGACTTCACTTTCACTTTTCACTTTCATGCATTGGAGAAGGAAATGGCAACCCACTCTAGTGTTCTTGCCTGGAGAATCCCAGGGACGGGGGAGCCTGGTAGGCTGCTGTCTATGGGGTCACACAGAGTCGGACACGACTGAAGCGACTTAGCAGCAGCAGCAGCAGCAGCAGCAGCAGCAGAGATCACTTTGGACTGCTCATCTTACCATGAGGAAACTGATGGTCAGATAAATTAAAAGACCTGTCCTCTGCTGATTAGATAATAATATAGCCCATGCCTGGCTAATGATGGTCCTTTGTGAAATGATTGCATTCTTATCTGAAAGTGATGCAATCCATGAAATTGCTGCTGCTGCTGCTGCTGCTAAGTCGCTTCAGTCGTGTCCGACTCTGTGCGACCCCATAGACGGTAGCTCACCAGGCTCCCCCGTCCCTGGGATTCTCCAGGCAAGAACACTGGAGTGGGTTGCCATTTCCTTCTCCAATGCATGAAAGTGAGAAGTAAAAGTGAAGTCGCGCGGTTGTGTCCGACTCTTAGCGACCCCATGGACTGCAGCCTAGCAGGCTCCTGTGCCCATGGGATTTTCCAGGCAAGAGTACTGGAGTGGGGTGCCATTGCCTTCTCCATCCATGAAATTAGATATTGTTTTACATGGAAACATAATATACACATTTAAAAATGCATGCTTAAAGTGGATGCCCCAGTTGCCATGGGGCTGTTTACCAATTTGAATTCCTATCTTTATATCAAAAGTTGCTTTCTAGTACAAGTCTTGATAGCTGCATCTTCTAAAGAGTTCAAAAATGGATCTGCCTCTATTAATTGTTAAAAGGGCTTTCAAATTTACTCCCGGTTCACTAGAGTACTGGGGTCCCTGTGACGCCAACTGCTAATACTAGTGCTTAGGATTTGTAACACTCTTAAACATCCAAGTCTAGAGTAGGCTATATTCCTTGAGCAAGGAGTCACTTCATCCCACCTGGTTCGATTCTGGTCCAAAGGAAGTATATTTTTTCAGCTGATATCAAGGGAAGCAAAGAAGAGGGAAGCAGAGAGGAGCTGCAATTGTTCTTTGACACATAATGCTCTACTAAACCCACATGAAGGAAACCAGTCCTAGTGACAAGCAGCTGTCCACATGAGGTGACAACAACCCCATGCCAGGACAAAGGCAATTTAAACAGTCTCTCATCTAGAGTGCATCTTTGCAAATATACATTCCTCCCAACAAACACATCAGAAAGGTTAATGACTATTTTTGGTATGAATATACTTGAAGGTCAGGAGAGGACCAGTTAAATATGTTCATACAAATTAGCACATCAGGTTCAAGACCTCAAGCTTCTCATTTAAAGAGGAAGTGTATTTTTACATCTCATGAAGCAATGGAGAAAGTATGACAACAGAATTTTAAAAGCTTATTAATTTCAGATAATGTCTTGATATACAAATAACAGTCAAATTTTGATCATTTTTAAAAGTAGATAGGAGTCCAAAGAAAAGCTTGTGATTCTGACAGTAGGGACTCAAGTACTTTTTAAAGGCTTTTCAGATGCAATTTCTAAAATGCAGTTTGTTGTGGAATGCTGTCAAAAACTGATTGCAGAACAAAATTCTCATGCGGCAAAACTAGTTCTCTAACTGTGTTCCTCTTAAACCAGAGGGCAGTAGTACTATAGTGTACATTTCTAATAGTTTGTAACAACCATGCCTACAGAAACAATTTTTCATCTTTTTTTTTTTCTTTCTTTTCAAGGGGATGCTCTCTCCCCAACGTTCCTGAGTTGAACCTGAAATTTAAAGGGAGAGAATGAAATAAATACAGAGATAATGTACCTGGTAGATGGCCTCGTCACAGGCATTCTGCAGGCCAAGGTTGATCATGGTGTTCTGCAATGTTCGGCCCATGTAAAATTCCAAAGAGAGGTAATAAACCCTCTGAAACAAAGAAAAATGATGTCATGTGAACAGCTACGAGGCCAACCTTACTTGTCAACATAAAAACACAAGGTAACCAATAAAAAACAAATAGGCAGGACTACTTTAACTCAGGTTCAAAGGAGATGCCTATAGGTGCATGAAGGGCTAAAGAAAAGCACTACTGACAAAATGGAGAAACCATCTTCTATCCTGGTTTCGGTAACACTTAAATATCTTTTACTCCCAGGGGGCAGGGGGCGGAAAGCAAACTCATCCAACTAAGTAGATTCAGTGTCTTGTGGGTTTTTCCTTCTGATTCACAAGCCTCATGCAAAAGCGTATGTTTTGGGTAAACAGCGGTCAGAATGACATAGCTCATCATTCATCTGTAAAATGTTTCTAGGATGATGGTCAGGTGGGCTTGGCTGTGAGTGTACCTCAAGTCATCCAAGAAACACGAAGATTAACTCCTTTCAGACACACCCACTGGCTACAAAGTAGTCCTTAACTGTTAGTGCAAGTAATACTATAATGAAATATTTTAGGATTAAAATTACTCTAGAGAGTCTATGAATTGACAGTAGTTTCTTCTGAATAACAAGTTTATTGGGGTTTGTTCTCAGTGAAATGGGACACTTCTCTATCAGCTTAGAAACTATTGCCTTTGACATGGTGAAAGCCAGGTAAATATGATTGGAGCTGAAAGTGAAAGGTGCAAAGCTCATACATTACTAAAATCCTAAACTATAAGTACAGTTTACTAATTTAAAGAAAGGATCATTATCACCCTCTTAAAAAGGATTTGGTCAAGCAGAAAATACTAAAAAAATATGAATACAGTTCAATATAAGGAATGTTTATAATATTTAACTCATTAGTTACACAATATACTTAAAATGTTATAAGAAAATATCAATTTAGAAATCTCAGTTTTCCTTATTTTCATTTTATGAAACAATTGAATTTGAAGTCTCCTATGGAGAGTCAATATGTCATTTAATACTATTTTCCAGAGCACATCATTATTACTTTTATCCAAGTTGCTTGAATATCTATAATGCTATCATTAGGGCTCTCATTAGTTTATTAGATACCTTTGTGAGTTAGGAAAAGGGAGCAGATGCAGGCCAAAGAGGTACAAGTTGCCACTCACCCCCATGACTGGTGCCCTGGTACCGCTTACAAAAAGGAAGAGTTTCTCAAGCCACAAACATCCATTTATGTAACATCAGGGCAATTATTTTCATTCTTCTCTGTGTGCATTTTCATGATCTCTATAATAAAACCACTATGGCAACCCACTCCAGTGTTCTTGCCTGGAGAATCCCAGGGACGGGGGAGCCTGGTGGGCTGCCGTCTATGGGGTCACACAGAGTCGGACACGACTGAGGTGACTTAGCAGCTTAGCAGTATGGCGTTTTTACTTTTTAGTGATCTAGAAAAAGCTTACTTATAAACACAGTATATATATATCAAGCACTTGCAATTGTGAGGTCATAGCCCCAGGAATAATGACTACATCTGTGTTAATTTTCTTTCTCTCCCTCTTAAGAATTCTAAATTAGCATGTATTTAATAGTTTTTCAGATATTTTAAGCTCTTCCTAAAAAAAAAAAATGCTGCTTAAAATAAAGTATTTTAAAATAAAATAAAGTAATTAGAGAAGCTTGTTGCATGACAGTTTTCCAAAGACATGAATTTAAGGTGATTTCCTATTTTTCCATAAATAAATTTTGGGGGGCGGGACTGCACCTTATATTTGGGGATACAGAAGACCTTAAAAAAATTGATCCCCCTCATCCTCTTAGTTAGTGGTCTCTATTAAATATTTACAACATACTTCTGGTAGTAAAATATTTGAGCATTGCCTATATATGCTATAGATTATATACATGCTCTACTATTATTAATCTTATGTATATTTTACAAAAATATAAATTTTCAAAAGGCTTCTAAAGATAAAGAAGACAAAACAGTATGCAATATTTTAAAAATAATTTAAATTTTTCCTAGCATTAATTAGAGGCCCTGGTAGTTCTGGGAAGATGTAGAGAAAAGACAGCAAAACAATTGAGCCTTGCAGGGCAGGTGAGAACTGCGCAGAGTCACCTGGTGGGAATGGCATTCCGAGGGAAGGGTGCAATGTTGGCAGAGGCCCGGAAGTGGGGAGATCAGGGCAAGGACGGGGATGGCATATCAGGTTGGTGGGAGAACATGGTAAGCCCAGGAGGGTTATGGGAAATAACCTCACCTGGGCTGTGACGGGCCTTCAGTGCTAGATTAAGAGGACTGTGCCAGACAACCAGAGCCAGTGCTATAGATCTGAGCAGAGGGCAAAGTGTGTCACTTTGGGAGGTTTAATCAGATAATAATGCATAGAAGGAGATGGGATTGCAAACTCAAATGCCTTCAGGAGCCAGGCTGAGAACAACAGAGGAGTAGTGGGCCAAGAGCTGGGTTGGACATGTCCTGCCCAAAGGCACGGAAAGTAAAATTGCTTAAAGATGTCTAACAGACCAAACCAAATAAGTCTGCTAGCCATTTATTCAGTTGCATGCTTCCAAGTTTAACCACTTCTGGGAAGCAATCACTTAGAAATCTAGTTCTTGGGAGAGCAGAGATCAGGGCCTCAATTAGGCAAAATGGAGGAGAGTGGGTGATTTCAAGGCAAACTGCAGAAATCAACAGAATTTGGTGAATTGCGAATGGGGAATACAGGAGGAAGTCAAAGGTGAAAGCAGAGTTTTTTGTCTGGATGACCTGTCAGGATGACAATGCCATTAACACAAGAAACACAAGAGCAGGTGGGATTGGGAGGGATGATGATTCTGAGTTTTTAACATGCTGAGTTTGAGGGAATAAGGGGAGATCTAGTGATGGTCACCAAGCACTTATAAATGTAAGAATGGAGTCTGAAAAGAAATTGAGACTAGAGATCTAGATGTGATCCAGATGTGGGATTCATTTGCAGTTGCCAGGCAGAAGGGAGGTGGCAGAGAAGCTTGGACACACCTACTGGCTCCACTCTGTGCTGACGGCTAGGACCTTTTATTAACACGTGTGGAACGCACCTTGTTCACTTGTATCACTATCAGAATACCTGGCTTAAATGCTTGTCCAGTGCAGAAACTTTCAAGAGGAGAAAACTATCAAGTCCCAGTTAAGTCATTGGAGAAGAAACATACAAGGCGAGCGTGTGTTCTATGGCACTAAATGCTTTGGAAATGCATGTGTGTGTCAGGGGAGGCGGGAGTTCTAAAACATGTCTCACCATCTCACACTCCAGCTTAAAATCTTAAAGAATAATTTTTAATGTAAGATGCAGTTCTCTCTATGCAAATTAAAAATACAGTAAATATATGCATTTGCAAAGAGTCAGACACGACTGAGCGACTGAATTGAACTGAATTGAAATATATGCACACATAAAGTGTTTTCTAGGATATATTTTGGGGCTTCCAAGGTGGCACTAATGGTAAAGAATCTGCCTGCCAGTGCATGAGACGGCAGGAGTCGTGGGGTTCAATTCCCGGGTCAGTGAGATCGCGGGAGGAAGGAAATGGCAACCCATTCCAGTATTCTTGCAGGGAGAATCCCATGAACAGAGGAGCCTGGCAGGCTGCAGTCTGCCGGGTCTAAAAGAGTCTGACACCACTGACCACAGCGCAGCAGCAAGAAAATATTTTAGCAGTTGCTACCTTCCGGTAGAGGCCTAGTCGTCAGGGTGAGGAAGTTACTTTCCATTTGAAAGTTTCATTAGAGCTGCAATTTCTCACTCTGAGGAATTTTTTGCTGAGGGGCTCTTTGAGCACTTGGAATATGGACTATTCTTTTTCATGCTTTCTGTGTTAAAACAATTTGTAATAAATCTTTGGGCCACTGTCTCCAGGATTTACCCATTTTTCACCCTTTCCAATACACTCTCTCACCCTTACTGGGCACAACACAATCCTCACTGCCAAGTCCTCCTCCAGCCTCCGTGCGTGCGGGTAGGAGTGGTTTGTGAACAGCGGTTCCTCAGCAGTCCGGGGGTGGCCTGGCCCTCGGCCCCCAGCCAGCAGGAACCAAGTTAGTCCGGGAGCTCCACACTCCACTCCAGGTACTGGGGTGCGGGGGGCGGGGGCGCGGATACAGAGCTCTGAGCGTGGCTCAGGACCTCTACCCTCGCCCCCTCCTACTCCCCCCATCCTTTCGTCACACTCGGGCTGTGCTTTCGATTAGCCCGGGTCTTGCACGCAACCCCCATCTCATCTCCTCTGAAAAGGTTCTGGGGACTGTGATGCGCCTTCCTCCGACTCCTGCCTCACCTGCCCGTTAAATCTTATCACCATTTGCCGACCTCGGCAGGTCTCGGCTCCCTGAACCTTCAACTCCGCCCTCCCCACACCCTCCAGGCAGGATTTTTATCCCCCTTTGTTCTGGATCAACTGTTTGGGGACTAGAACTGTGCCTAGCATTCAGACTGGAGCCGCCAGCTCTCTCTCGATTCGACGCTGAGAGTAGATGCTCCCCAAAAGTTTGTGAAATCAGTGGACAGGCGAGGGAAGCTAGGGCTTCTGCTCCAGGAGATCCGGGGACGGGAAGCGCAGTGGTTAGGGTGGCGATGGCTCTCGGATAACCGAGACTTAACTGGGGTGTTGGCGGAATGCCAGATCTGACCCCAGCTGCACACCCGCCGCCCACACACTCTGCCCCGGACTTCGCGGGGTGTGTGTGTGTAGGGGGAGGATCGGGGTTAGGAGAGGTCCCCCCAGGGCTCCACCCATCCAGCCGGGGCCGTCGCCCGGACGCTCGGTTGCCGCCCTCCCAGAAGGGCAGGACGCCGCGGAGGGCGCCGAGGAGCGCCCGCCGGCCCCGCCGCGCGCGGGCAGTACCTTGGGGCACTTCTCGTAGTAGTACTGCTGCGTGCGGATCCAGCGCCCCACCAGGTGGTCGCGCACCGTGTGCGCCAGCGCGAAGAAGTAGTCGCGGGGGGTGGCCACGTTGCGGTCCTTGACCAGAGTGAAGTGCAGGTGCCGATTGAAGCCCTTCTTCAGCTCGGCCACGTTCTCCACGCCCACGATGCCGCGGATGCTGATCTGCCGCCGCTTCTCCTGGTCGGTCAGGGGCTTGGCCATGGCGGCGGCGGGCGAGCGGGACGTGCGGCTCCGGACCGGCGGCGGGACAGGGGCGGAGCAGCTCTACGCCGCTCGCCGCTTTTGAGTCGGAAGAAAGTGTGGGGTCCGCCCCTGGGCGCGGCGGCGCCGCCCCGGGTCCCAGCCCGCCGGCCTGGGTGGCGGAGGGAGGGCCCGGCTCCCCCTCTCCCTACCTCGGGACTCTGGGCCGGCGGGGCGGGAGCGACGGTCGGTGCCAGCCGGTGGGGACCTCTGCGGGCGAGGGTCTGCGCACCCGCTATGCCTGGATGGGGCGCCGGTGGGCGCTGGCGGCTGCAGGGACCTCGGGTGAATCCTCTTGGCGGTTGAAATGGGATCTGTGGTAACTCACGGACGCTCCCTTCAGGATCTGTGGAAATGGGGAAGGGGGCAGAGTGGGGAGAGGAGGGATTCTGTCCTGCTTCCCCGCTACGGAGTGTTCGGTATAAGAAGAATGTCTGGGTGTGAAAGCGTTGTAAGTAGATGGAGTGGGAGTGGGTGGGTCCCTAGAGACAGAGAAGAGGGTTGAGGGCGGGAGCGGGGGGGGGGGGGAGCTTTCTCGACCCAAAAGAAGGTATTTTTGGCCTAAGCATTTTATGATCTAAGCTTGGCCATAATATTTGTCCTTGAACAGGTACAGCAGTTAACGATCTTGAGGGAAGTAAGGGAAAGCAGGAACAAAGGGAAAGCAGTCAAGAAAAAGTAGTTCGTTGATAAAAAGAGTCCTAATTCCTCCTCAAGCGACATATATAACAATCTGATGCTCATCTTTGAGTTCTGCAGGAGCTAAGGCCCCCACTCAAGTGGAGGATGGAAGGATGGACTGGACCCTTGTGACTTCAAGTAACTAAAGCTAGACCTTTGCCAGGCGTTTGCTGATTTCTCAGCTCAAGCCCCTTCATGAATATACCTGTGCCTTTAGCTTAAAATTTCCCCAATTTTGC
The DNA here is from genome assembly GCA_006408695.1 of Aepyceros melampus. Classification (NCBI taxonomy): domain Eukaryota; kingdom Metazoa; phylum Chordata; class Mammalia; order Artiodactyla; family Bovidae; genus Aepyceros; species Aepyceros melampus. Next base: position 2,219 of record SJXQ01004360.1, on the reverse strand, counting down.
TATTCAGAGAGGCACTGATTTGGGAAAGATCCTGTGTTCTCCTTAACTGCCGCAAATAATAAATCCTTCTCTGCATCCTTGGCTTGGTTGTGTCTTTTGGCTCAACTCCTACCAAGAAGAGAACACAGTTTTCAGGTACCAGCATGTTCCTGGCAGGCTTTTGTTTTACAGAGGTTTATTTGTTATATTACTACTATTGCTATTATTTCTCACCTGGAATGGGTTCTACCACAAGCTTCCGGAGAGTCAGCACTCTTACTTCGGTTGTCACACATCCCTGTTAGTTCTTGGCATTGCCCCCATCTAGGGTCAGAAAAAGAATCCTAGGGTACACCTTTTGCTGTCATTTAGTTTTTGAGGACCCAGGAATTCAGAGTTCCTAACTTTTAGACTCATGCCTTGTCAAGAGGATGAGATGGTTGGATGGCATCACTGACTCAATGGGTATGAGTTTGAGTAAACTGTGGGAGCTGGTGATGGACAGGGAGGCCTGGCTTGCTGCAGTCCACCGGGTCTCAGAGTCAGACGCCACGACTAAGCGACTGAACTGAACTGCCTTGTCAAAGCATTCAACTGTTCATCTGTAAAGACAGGTTAGTGAGAATCAAAGAAAGTCCTGAGTTGGACCTTCAGACTGATTAGGTGGCAGGGTTTTTTACTTTGTCCCCTTGTTTGAACTATGTTTCAAATGAAGGCAGGGTGAAGGGAGGGAAATAGAAGGTGTGTCCTGTAATAGGAAGGGATAACTCACTGGGCTGGTTGCCTTGTTTACATGAAACAAAGCAGTCTGTGTTATTTGGCAGTACAGCCTGATCTTTGCACCATTCACCTTCCAGCTTTGGAGGTATTTATTTGTGTGTGTGTGTGTGTGTGTGTGTGTGTGTTTGTGTGTGTGTGTGTGTGTAAACCTTGGCAAAGGCAAACAAATGATATTTTAGGATGTCAGAATCTTTTTCTTTTTCAATAAGATATGGTATTAATTTATTTTAGAGACAGTCCATCCCAGAATTGAATTCCAACCCCCCCCCAAATCTTAGTACAATTTATTAATAGACTTCACTGTTAATAGTAGGCCAGAGCTGATTATTTTGAGTTGATGTGGTGGTGGGGGTGGGAGGCTAAATGCAGCTCTCACCATAAAAATAAAACTTTAGATCCCACAGCTCTGACAAAATATCCAGGTCCCTAGGCCTGGATCCCTTTAGATGCTAGGCCTTTGGGGGCAGAGCCAAGACTGAGTTACAATATACAGTACCTGTAGTACTGATGATTTCCAACCCCCCCCCAAATCTTAGTACAATTTATTAATAGACTTCACTGTTAATAGTAGGCCAGAGCTGATTATTTTGAGTTGATGTGGTGGTGGGGGTGGGAGGCTAAATGCAGCTCTCACCATAAAAATAAAACTTTAGATCTCACAGCTCTGACAAAATATCCAGGTCCCTAGGCCTGGATCCCTTTAGATGCTAGGCCTTTGGGGGCAGAGCCAAGACTGAGTTACAATATACAGTACCTGTAGTACTGATGACCTGGAATAGGAAAGCATTTTAGAATACACAAGGATGATGGTTCGGCCATCTGGATGAGGCCAGAAATACCCTAAATTACAAGTGAGAGCAACATCAAAATAGCTGATCTTACAGAGAGAATAAACTAGTGGTTACAAGTGGAGAGAAGGAAGGAGGGAGAGCTTGAGATATACAAATGCTATGTATAAAATAAATAAGCAACAAAGATATATTGTACAGCAGAGGGAATATAGTCATTATTTTGTAATAACTTTAAATGGTGTATAGGGCTTCCCTGATGGCTCAGATGGTAAAGAATCTACCTGCAATGTGGAAGACCCAAGGTCAGTCCCTGGGTCAGGAAGATCCTCTGGAGAAAGGAATGGCTCCTCACTCTGATATTCTTGCCTGGGAAATCCCATGGACAGGCGAGCCTGGTGGGCTCCAGTCAGTGGGGTGACAGAGTCAGACATGATTGAGCAGCCAACGCTTTCAGTTTCACACACTTTAAATGGAGTATAATCTACAAAAATACTGAATCATGCTGTATACTTGAAACTAATATTGTATGTCAATCATACTTTAATTAAAAATAAAAAAAAGAAAAGTTGATCTTAAAATAACCAGGCCTCTGTGGTAAAGTTTGAGGGGAGGCTAAAAAGGCAGACCTCTTGACTAATTAGATTATAAAAAAATAAGTTTTAAAATCAG